>CM029015.1:18544322-18666983 GCA_016801055.1 Panax notoginseng
GCCAAAGATATTCAATTATATCATCATTTAGGACTGAGGATGATGAAAAATATTTTAAAGGAAACAAATCCAGTGAAACTCAATAATAAATATTAAGGATTCGTATTTCAGCTATTCCATATCCAAAAATACCTCATAATAATCATAGTGGAGTAAAATTCAAGAATGATCAAAATATAGATACAATCAAAGCTAGTATCCAGAATAGATATTTTGGACGAAAAGAAGAAAATTTTATTTTTAGGTGAATAGTAACTCGTGAATAGTAATAGTAATCGTGAATAGTAACTCATGAATAATAACTCCGACATAAAAAGTTCTAAATTTGATAAAAAGTTCAGATCAATACTTCGGTATAATGATATTGAAGAAATATTATCATTTAAGAAGAAATAACACCCTTACCTCGGAGGAAAGACGTTACTTCTGACTGGAATACTAGATATAGTGCTGAAGGAAACTTGCACCGTATAGCAAAACTCAAAGTATCAAATACTCACAAGAATTCGCTCGATATAGAGAGAGAAATAGAGAAAACTTGTGTTTCTGGTGTGATTTTCAATTCTAACCTAAGCACCCTATTTATAGTGAAAATGCTTAGAACACCAAAAAACAAAAAATTTAATATAATATTAATATATTTATCAAATTTTCCTTAGCACCACCTCTAGACATCTGATCTCAGCCCATTTATATCACATGTTAGCCCACTTAAATGCAAAAAACGTTTTTTCTTCAAAATAATAAATAAAACTTCCAAAAATCAATTATTTCGGTAACTTCAGAACTTCAGAACTTCAGAACTTCAATAATTTATAATAAATGACCTTTTATTAGAAAAATTCGAATCACGCGAGTTTTTATAGGAAATTCAATTCTCTACAACTTTGCAGAAGAAAGTTTTTCCAAATTCTAAATAAAAATTGACCGAAATCCACAAACGGACGATTTTACAGTCAATAATAATTTTCGGTCAAGAATTGTGTCCACCAACACACAAAACATGTGTTAATCAATTAATGCCACCAAAAATATTCTTCCTCCTCATATACTCATATATCCCACATTCATTGTAAAAGTATCACCATCAATATATTATTTAAATAATATATTTAAATGAATTATTTTATCAGAAAAAGATAAAATATTAATTTTTAACAATTGTCACATTAAAAATTTTCTCCATCTATATCCACAATATAAATAAATCAATATTTTTCTCATCATATAAATTAATAATTAATTATATACAAATAATATTACAGAATCACAGTACTGGCAACCAGGCCGTTCCCAGAAAGAGGGGGCTTTTCAATAAGAATTTCTTCTTACTAGCGCGCAATTAGATGACCATAACCTCTCCTTAGACAGAACTTTCTAGACATTGTCAATAATGTTATCTAATATTATTATTAAGATAATATGATTTATTGCTCCGATATAGAAAATACTGCGTAGTGATAATTATAAAATATCAACGTAGCAATTATTTAATCAATTAAATATTGAACAGTAATTACTGTAACCATTATTGAGTAGTGCCTTCTTATGTAAGAATCAATAATTGATGTAATACCGTGTGCTACTGGTGCAACAACGCGTATTACCGTGTTTTAACCACGGGTATTTCAACAGTATTAACGGTAACAACTACGACGTTATTTATAAATAACTTATTTTTGTCGTTTTCTTCATCCAATCGCTTTCCGTTATGGGGCCCACAAAAGACTGCGCCGTCGTACGAATATTCTCCGACAGTAAGAATATTCCACGACCAAGCGAATTTTACCCATAACTAACCACATTATTCAATCAACCCTTACTATTTCAGAATATTAATAGAAGAAATTAAATTTCATTTATTAATAATTTGGGGTCTTACAAATTTGTATTTAAAACTCACAGTATGTGTTGTCGTATTTGCACGACAATTGTATTATTGAAGTTGTAGTTTACTTTCTGTACCATGTATTTGGTGACTCAGAATGGGTGTTGTATACCTATTTTGGGGGCGTCACAGTTGGTATCAGAGCTTAGGGATATGATCCCTGACTGAGATGTGAGACAAGAACTAGGAGGGGAGAGACGGGGAATTCCTTTGCTAGTATAACCTGACTAAGTTTATTTGGTGTTTATTTGGTCGGTCAGAGTATAGGGATTATATATGACATGACTATTAAACCTTATTTTATGGCAGTATTTAAGAATGACAGCTGAGAACGTTAATAATGGAGTAAATCAGACCGTGGAGACACCTTTGATCACCACCCAGGGGAACGTGCAACAGGAAGGCAATATTCCTCATGTAAACAACGTTACCGAGCAAGCGATGAATGATGGAATATTTAGGAGTTTTTTGTAGTTCATGCAAAATCAGACGAGGGAGACTCGTGTGCAGAATACAGGTGGAAATGATAACAACGCGCGGTTTATCACAGCCAAGCAGTTCAAAGAATTGGGACCACCAGAATTTAAGGGAAAGCCGGATCCGATCATGGCGGAAACGTGGGTCAAGCAAATTACCAAGATATTCGATGTCTTGGGATGCACGGAGGAACATAAGGTTTCATTCGCCACCTTTATGTTTCACGGTGAGGCAGACTACTGGTGGGAGTCTGTGAAGCGTACCCAGCCTGACGCACTCAACATGTCCTGAGAAACGTTTCAGAAACTGTTTAATGATAAGTACTTTCCTGAAAGTATTCGTCATATGAAGGAGGTAGAGTTTATTAGACTGGAACAAAAAAACATGACAGTGTCCCAGTACGAGACGAAGTTTGCAGAGTTATCCAAGTTTGCACCTCATTTGGTCGAGAATGATGAACGAATGACAAGGATATTTCTGAGAGGTTTAAAACCCGAGATTCGACAATATCTTATCTCTCATAAATTTTCTTTATATTCAGATGTTGTAAACAGGGCTCAATTATTAGAGCGAGATAATGAGTATGTTCAACCGAGGGACCACAACCAGGGTCATACTGGTGACAGCAGTCATCGGAGCGATGAGAACCAGCGAGGAGGGAAAAATACAGACAAAAGTGGTAACCACTCAGGTGGTCATCGTGGCCATGATAATAGGAGAGGTGAGTCAAGTTAAAATTTCAAGAAGAGAAGATTTAATGATGACATGAAGACGTTGATAGCAGCACCAGCACCAGGAACAAATTCTAGGGGAGGAGAACGACCGCCAGTTAGATGTTACAGATACGGAGAGGAGGGACATATATGTCCAAACTACCCACAACTGTTCAAGGTATGTTATAATTATGGAAAGGAAGGACATATCGCTCGAGATTGTACTATAGCGAACCAAGTTCAGCTGGGACGGTGACACCAAAGGCGGATACGGACAAAATAAAGTCGGCGGTTTCTGGAAAAGCGTTTGTCGTGACTGTCCAAAACGCGAGGAACCCGAACGAAGGTATAACGGGTTTAGTTAATTATAAATTCTTGCGAAGTTTATACCTTACTAGATACCGGTTCTACTCATTCTTTTATCTCTCCTGCTTGTGCTCAACGTTTAAACTTGACTCCGGATAAATTAGACTTTGACCTATCTGTGGAGACTCCGTTAGTAGAAACTTTCATTACATCTACAGTTTATAAATCTTACATAATCTAAGTTGGCACAATCACATTACCTGTTGACCTTATCTCTTTAAAGATACTTACTTTTGATGTGATTTTAGGAATTGATTGGTTAACTACTCATCATGCCAAAATTGATTGTTTTCGTAAGGTTGTTAGTTTTCATATTCCTAGCCAACCTGTTATGCGAATTCAAGCAACCAAACCACTAAAATCAATCGCTGTCATACCAAGCTATAAAGTTATTCGTTTATTGAAAAACGAATGTCAAGCTTTCTTAGCCCATGTCATGGACTTGAACAAAAATAAGTCAGATTTAAATGATATTTCTGTTGTTAGTGAATTTCCTGACGTATTTCCTGAAGAATTCCTGGCCTAACCTAGAGCGTGATATTGAATTTTTGTATTGATCTTCAACCCGATACAAAGCCCATTTCTAAAATCTCATATTGA
This sequence comes from Panax notoginseng, assembly GCA_016801055.1. Lineage (NCBI taxonomy): Eukaryota > Viridiplantae > Streptophyta > Magnoliopsida > Apiales > Araliaceae > Panax > Panax notoginseng. Next base: position 18,548,367 of record CM029015.1, read on the forward strand.
ATAGCTCCTATTGAACTTCAGGAGTTAAAAAAAACCAACTGTAGAAGTTGGTACCCGAGCCTCTATCTGGTGACTTCCTTTGTGGAATGCACCAAAGCCAGACTCTCCGTAAGGGACTCTATATTTGTGTGGTGGTAAAACAATAGGTGCCATTGTGACGTACTATCCAAGATTGGGATATGAATCACAATTGAGAGCAACCGAAGTCGGTGACCAAAGTACGTAGCTTTCTGGGCTTAACTGGTTACTATCGGAGATTCGTGAAGGATTTTCTCGAATCGCTACTCCGTTAACTTAGCCGACTCAGAAAGATACAAAATTCGTATGGAGCAAGGAATGCGAGAAGATTTTCCAATAGCTCAAGAGGCGACTCATTCGGAACCTGTTCTGACCATACCATCTTGGAAAAACGAACGTGGTAGCTGGCGCGTTGAGTAGAAGATTGTACGCGAGTACGAGTATGATATTGTTGAACACAAATACCTATTTTGTATAATTTATAAATGATAGAGATAGAGTTAATGATTCTAGGGACCCACGTGATGATATACGAATAAAATCGACTTTAATCGATAACATTAAAGCTGCTCAAGCTACAGACCTGGAGCTGATGAATATAAAGAAGAAGGTGCAAGAATGTATTATTTTAGAAGTAAGAATCGATGAAGAGAAGAAAGCTCAAGCCTTCGATTTATTTAAAATCCTCGATCGAGTAGGAACTTTGGCCTATAGACTCGCCTTAACGCTAAGTATGTCGCGTGTTCATAACATTTTTCACGTATCGATGTTACGACGGCCCGAATCATATTATTGCGTTAGAACCAGACGAGATAGCCGAAGATTTAACGTACAAAGAGGTACCTGTTAAGATATTGGATAGGAAAGAACATGTCTTACGCACAAAGGTTATACCACAAGTTAAAGTTTTGTGGAGAAACCATACTATTGAAGAAATTACCTGGGAGTTGGAATCAGAAATGAAAGCGAGGTATCATCACCTTTTCGAAATATCAGGTACATACGTCAATTTCGAGGATAAAATTTCATAAGGAGGGGAGGTTGTAAGACCCCAGCTTATTAATGAATAAAATCAAATTTTCTCTAAATATTATTATGAATAATAAGGGGTTAATTTGATATAATACTTTGGTTATGGGTGAAATGTGCAAATTTTACAAAATAAGCAAGTGGTTATAAAATATTCATTTTGTCGGGGAATATTCGTTTGGTCGTGAAATATTCTTGCTGTCGGGGAATATTCGTACGACGGCGCAGCCTTGTGTGGGCCCCATAACGAAAAGCGATTGGATGAAGAAAACGACAAGTATAAGTTGTTTATAAATAATGGCGTAGTTATTACCGTTAATACTGTTGGAATACCCGGTGGTAAAAATACAGTAGCACACGGTATTGCACCAATTATTGATTCTTACGTAAGAAGGCACTACTCAATAATTGTTACAGTAGTTATTGTTCAATATTTTATTTTATTGATTCAATAATTGCTGCGTTGATATTTTATATTATTATTGTTTCAATAATTGTTGCTGCACAGTATTTTCCTTTATCAAATCAATAATTCATATTATTTGAATAATATTATTAGATAACATTATTGGTAATGTCTAGAAAGTTCTGTCTAAGGAGAGGTTTGGTCATCTAATTGCGCGCCAGTAAGGAGAAATCCTTATTAGAAAGCCCCCTCTTTCCTAGGAACGGTCTGGTTGTCATAAATGTGATTCTGTAATATTATTTGTGAATAATTAATTATTGATTCATATGATAAGAAAATATTTATTTTATGTGGATATAAATGAGGGATATATTTTTGTGGTTAAAAATGAAGGAGTTAATGTTGAGGTTTTTATCAGTATTTTTGTTGGAATGGAGTTATTAAAAATCAGGGTTTTTGAGATATTTTGCGGGGGTTATAATTTTTAATCCGACCGTTGGATCGTGGTAATTTGTGGATATGTTATACATATATAAGTTGAGTATATGTCCACAAATTTTGAACCGTTAAAAATGAACGTATGATTTATTATGAATTTTACGAGATAACTGGTTCAGAAATTGTTGAATTTTCGGAGTTAATCATTTTGGTGAAAAATTCTAGAATTGGTGGGCCCCACTCTTGGTTGGTGAAGAAATGTGCCGAGATTTTTATTCAAATGTGGTGGGTGGGAATAGTAGCAGGTAAAGCCATCAGGTTGCAGGTTAAGTCTGCTTCGGCGTGCTAACATTTTCCTATAAATAGAGGGCTAAGTTAGAATTGAAAATCACACCAGAATTCATAAGTTTTCTCTCTTTCTCTCTCTAGATTATTGAGAGTATTTTGTGAGTATTTAGATACTTTGAGAGTTGCTATTCAGCACAAGTTTCATTTAGCCTCATATCCGATATTCAGTCAGAAGTACGGTTATTTTGAAGTAAGGGATATTATTTTCTTCTTAAATTATATTATTTTCTTCAATATCATTATGCTAAAATATTGATATGAGTTTTTATCAAATTTGAAACTTTTTGTGTCGGAGTTACTATTCACGTATACGGCACTATTCACGAATACGGCACTATTCACCGAAAAATAAAAATTTTCTTTTTTGTCCAAGATGTCTATTATGGTTACTATCTTTGATTGTATCCATATTTTGATCTTTATTTTTGAATTCTGCTTCACAATTGATTATTATGAAGTATTATTGATCTTGGATAAACTGTTATACGAATCCCTACTATTTGTCCTTCTATCTCACTAGATTCGTTCTCTTTAAGATATTTTTTCATCATCCTCAGTCCTAAATGATGATATTACTGAATATCTTTGGCATGTAGTGCAAAGATGTATGATTACTTGATGAATATCTTTGGCCTGTAGTGCAAAGATGAACAGGTGTTGAGATGAACATGACTGACAGGTGATACAAATGAATATCTTTGGCCTGTAGTGCAAAGATGAATATTTGGATAAAGATGATTATTAATTGATATTACAGGGATAAAATATTGATGATGGACTTTTAAATCTTAGAAGATAGTAGAATTTATTCTCTACTTGACTCTTCTAATGGTTTGCTGTTTCCGCTGCAGTTGTTGATCTAAAACTTGTTGTCGATTATATTCTATCAAATTTTTCCCTGTTGAATACTAATGATAATTTGTTATATATTATCTTAGTCATAATATTCTTTACTGGGCTAGTTGAGCTCACCCTTTTCTTTTTTGTTCCATTTTTCTTCTCAGGAGGTGAGAACATAGCAGGATCTAGTCGGGGTATGGAGTGATGGTTCTAGAAAGATGTTTTAGCAGTCCTCACTATTTCTGTAAAATAGTATTTGAATAATTGTATTGAGGACTTATTTGAGTGTGGATATTATCTAGAAGATAATATTTGTATTTAAACTCACAGTATGTGTTGTCGTATTTTGCACGACAATTGTATTATTGAAGTTGTAGTTTTCTTTCTGTACCATGTATTTGGCGACTCAGACTGGGTGTTGTATACCTATTTTGGGGGCGTCACCGTTGGTATCAGAGCTTAGGGATATGATCCCTGGCTGAGATGTGAGACAAGAATAAGGAGGGGAGAGACGGGGAATTCCTTTGCTAGTATGACCTGACTAAGCTTATTTGGTGTTTATTTGGTCGGTCAGAGTATAGGGATAATATATGACATGACTATTAACCCTTATTTTATGGCAGTATTTAAGAATGGCAGCTGAGAACGTTAATAATGGAGTAAATCAGACCGTGGAGACACCTTTGATCACCACCCAGGGGAACGTGCAACAGGAAGGCAATATTCCTCATGTAAATAATGTTACCGAGCAAACGATGAATGATGGAATGTTTAGGAGTTTTTTGTAGTTCATGCAAAATCAGACGAGGGAGAATCGTGTGCAGAATACAGGTGGAAATGATAACAACGCGCGGTTTGTCACAGCCAAGCAGTTCAAAGAATTAGGACCACCAGAATTTAAGGGAAAGCCGGATCCGATCATGGCGGAAACGTGGGTCAAGAAAATTACCAAGATATTCGATGTCTTGGGATGCACGGAGGAACAGAAGGTTCCATTCGCCACCTTTATGTTCTGCGGTGAGGCAGACTACTGGTGGGAGTCTGTGAAGCGTACCCAACTTGACGCACTCAACATGTCCTGGGAAATATTTCAAAAACTGTTCAATGACAAGTACTTTCCTGAAAGTATTCGTCATATGAAGGAGGTGGAGTTTATCAGACTGGAACAAAATAATATGACGGTGTCCCAGTACGAGGTGAAGTTTGCAGAGTTATCTAGGTTTGCACCTCATTTGGTCGAAAATGAGGAACGAATGACAAGGATGTTTCTGAGAGGTCTAAAACCTGAGATTCGACAATATTTTATCTCTCATAAATTTTCTTTATATTCAAATGTTGTAAACAGGATTCAATTATTAGAGCGAGATAATGAGTATGTGTAACTGAGGGACCACAACCAAGGTCATACCGGTGGCGGCAGTCATCGAAGCAATGAAAACCAGCAGGGAGGAAAACATTCGGACAAAAGCAGTAACCACTCTGGTGGTAATCGTGGTCGTGATAATAAAAAGAGCGAGTCGGGAGGAGATTTCAAGAAGAGAAGGTACAACAATGATAACGTTAAGACGTCAGCACACACATCAACTGTTTCTAGGGGAGGAGAACGACCACCGGTCGTATGTTACAAATGTGGGAAAGAGAGACATATCAGCCCAAACTGCCCACAACAATCTAAGGTATGTAATAACTGTAGAAAGGAGGGTCATATAGCTCGAGAGTGTTCTGTAGTAAAACCAAGTTCAGCGGGGATGGTGACTCCAAATGCTGTCCCGAATAAGTCAAAATCAGCGGTTCCTGGAAGAGCGTTTGTCGTGACTGGCCAAAACGCGAGAAACCCGAACGAGGTGATCACGGGTAAGCTAATCTTGAATTCTTGCGAAGTTTATACTTTACTAGATACCGGTTCTACCCATTCTTTTATCTCTCCTGCTTGTGCTCAACGTTTAAACTTGACTTCGGAGAAATTGGACTTTGACTTATCTGTTGAAACTCCGTTGGGTGAAACCTTCGTTACATCTACAGTTTATAAATCTTGCATGATCCAAGTTGGCACTATCACATTACCTGTTGATCTTATCTCTTTAAAGATACTTGCTTTTGATGTGATTTTAGGAATTGATTGGTTAACCACTCATCATGCTAAAATTGATTGTTTTCGTAAGGTTTTTAGTTTTCATATTCCTAACCAACCTGTCATACGAATTCAAACTACTAAACCACTAAAATCAGTCACTGTCATATCAAGCCACAAAGCTATTCGTTTATTGAAAAATGGATGTCAAGCTTTCTTAGCCCATGTTATGGATTTGAACAAAGACAAGTCAGATTTGAATAATATTTCTATTGTTAGAGAATTTCCCGATGTATTTCCTGAAGAACTTCCTGGTCTACCCTCAGAACGTGAAGTTGAATTCTTTATTGACCTTGAACCCGGTACAAAGCCCATTTCTAAAACCCCATATCGAATGGCTCCTATTGAACTTCAGGAGTTAAAAGTCCAACTACAGGAGTTGTTGGACATCGGTTTTATTCGTCCTAGTACATCTCCTTGGGGTGCTCCTGTGTTATTCGTAAAGAAGAAAGACGGGAGTATGCGACTTTGTATTGACTATCGAGAATTGAATCATGTCACTATCAAGAATAGGTATCCGCTACCTCGCATTGATGACCTGTTTGACCAGTTGCAAGGAGCACAATTCTTTTAAAGGAACGATCTTCGTTCTGGATATCATCAGCTGAAGATTAAAACTGAGGATATTCCAAAGACTGCCTTCAGAACTCGGTACGGGCATTATGAATTCTTAGTAATGTCTTTTGGATTGACTAATGCTCCTGCTGCCTTCATGGATATGATGAACCGTGTATTCAAAGAATATTTGGATCAGTTCGTTGTTGTCTTTATTGATGACATCCTCATCTATTCCAAAAGCCGTGAAGATCATGAGCGCCATTTGAAGCTGATACTGCAAAGGCTTCGTGAAAACAAGCTATATGCCAAACTGAAGAAATGCGAGTTCTGGCTTGAGGAAGTAGCATTCCTTGGGCACGTGGTGTCAAAACATGGAGTATTTATCGACCCGGTGAAGATTGAAGCCATACAAAGTTGGGAGAAACCGAATTCGATAACCGAAGTACGTAGCTTTGTGGGCTTAGCTGGTTATTATCGGAGGTTTGTGGAAGGATTTTCTCGAATCGCTACTCCGTTAACTCAGCTGACTCGAAAAGATACAAAATTCGTATGGAGTGAGGAATGCGAGAAGAGTTTCCAAGAACTCAAGAGGAGACTCATTTCGGCACCTGTTATGACAATACCATCTGGTTCGGATGGATTTGTTATCTACAGCGATGCTTCAGGCAAAGGGTTAGGATGTGTTCTTATGCAACATGGGAAAGTCATAGCCTATGCCTCGGGACAACTCAAAGAATATGAGAGGAATTATCCTACTCATGATTTGGAGTTAGCAGCAGTCGTTTTCGCGTTGAAGATCTAGAGACACTACCTGTATGGGGAGAAAGTGGAGATCTATACAGATCATAAAAGCCTCAAATATTTCTTCACCCAAAAGGAACTCAACATGCGGCAGCGACGTTGGCTCGAGCTGTTGAAAGATTACGATCATACCATCCAATATTATCCTGGAAAAGCAAACGTAGTAGCTGACGCATTGAGTAGAAGATCATATGCGGGTACGAGTGCAATGTTGTTAACACAAAGGCCCATTTTGTATGACTTGCAAAGGATGGAGATAGAGATGAAGGCTCCAAGTACCCACATGATGATATCAAATATACGAGTAGAACCGACTTTAATCGATAAAGTTAAAGCTGCTCAAGCTACGGATATAGAGCTGATGCGTATGAAGAAGAAAGTGCAAGAAGGTGCTATTCCAGAAGCAAGAATCGATGAAGAAGGAATACTTCGAGTCAACTCCAGACTTTGTGTTCCTAACGATTTTGACTTGAAGCATAGAATAATGATGGAGGCACACAACACACCGTTTGCAATCCATCCTGGGAGTACCAAAATGTATCACGATCTTCGACATACATTTTGGTGGAGCAATATGAAAAGAGAGATCGCGGAGTTTATCTCGAGGTGTTTAACTTGTCAACGTGTAAAGGCGGAGCATCAAGTGCCAAAGGGTCCATTGCAACCACTTGAGATCCCAAAATGGAAGTGGGAACACATTACTATGGATTTTGTTACAGGTCTTCCCAAGGTTTCTCAAGGCATAGATGCGATTTGGGTTATTGTTGATAGATTAACCAAGTCTGCTCATTTCTTGCCGATACGTGAGACTTATTCCCTTGAACGTCTTGCTAGTATGTACGTGAACGAGATTGTGAGATTGCATGGCATGCCAGTATCCATAGTTTCGGATCGTGACCCAAGATTCACTTCACGATTTTGGGTTAGCTTGCAAAAAGCTATGGGCACGGATTTACGATTCAGTTCGGCATACCATCCTCAAACGGACGGACAATCAGAGAGGACTATTCAAACTCTTGAAGATCTATTAAGACTCTGTGTCCTAGATCTCAAAGGGAGTTGGGATAAGTACCTACCATTGGTGGAATTCTCCTACAACAACAGTTATCAGGCGAGCATAGGTGTGGCTCCATTCGAGGCGTTGTATGGAAGAAAATGTCGTTCTCCAGTATGCTGGGACGAGGTGGGTGAAGCAACATTGTTGGGACCAGAGTTGGTACGCATTACTACAGAGAAGATCCAAACGATTCGACAACGTATACAAACGGCACAGGATCGACAAAAGAGTTATGCGGATCTTCATCGGAAGGACGTGGAATTTAATATTGGGGATCATGTATTGTTACGTGTTGCACCATGGAAGGGAGTTACAAGATTTGGGAAGAGAGGAAAGCTCAATCAAAGATTTGTTGGTCCATTTGAGATTCTTGAGCGAATAGGAAATGTGGCATATAGACTCGCATTACCTCCAAGCATGTCTCGTGTTCATAATGTTTTTCACATATCTATGCTTCGTAAATATGTTAAAGACCCGAACCACATTATTGAGTTAGAACCAGACGAGATAGCTGAAGATTTAACGTACAAGGAGGTATCTGTTAAGATCTTGGATAAGAAAGAGCATGTCCTACGCACAAAGGTTACACCACAAGTTAAGGTTTTGTGGAGAAACCATGCTATTGAAGAAATGACCTGGGAGTTAGAATCAGAAATGAAAGCGAGGTATCCTCACCTTTTCGAAATATCAGGTATGTACGTCAATTTCGAGGACGAAATTTCATAAAGAGGGGAGGTTGTAAGACCCCAGCTTATTATTGAATAAAATCAAATTTTCTCTAAATATTATTGTGAATAATAAGGGGTTAATTTGATATAATACTTTGGTTATGGGTGAAATGTGCAAATTTTACAAAATAAGCAAGTGGTTATAAATTATTCATTTTGTCAGGGAATATTCGTTTGGTCGTGGAATATTCTTGCTGTCGGGAAATATTCGTACGACGGTGCAGCCTTGTGTGGGTCCCATAACGGAAAGCCATTGGATGAAGAAAACGACAAGTATAAGTTGTTTATAAATAACGGCGTAGTTATTACTGTTAATACTGTTGGAATACCCGATGGTAAAAATACAGTAGCACACGGTATTGCACCAATTATTGATTCTTACGTAAGAAGGCACTACTCAATAATTGTTACAGTAGTTATTGTTCAATATTTTATTTTATTGATTCAATAATTGTTGCGTTGATATTTTATATTATTGTTATTTCAATAATTGTTGTTGCACAGTATTTTCCTTTATCAGATCAATAATTCATATTATTTGAATAGTATTATTAGATAACATTATTGGCAATGTCTAGAAAGTTCTGTCTAAGGAGAGGTTTGGTCATTTAATTACGCGCCAGTAAGGAGAAATCCTTATTGGAAAGCCCCCTCTTTCCTGGGAACGGCCTGGTTGTCATAAATGTGATTCTGTAATATTATTTGTGAATAATTAATTATTGATTCATATGATAAGGAAATATTTATTTTATGTGGATATAAATGAGGGATATATTTTTGTGGTTAAAAATAAAGTTAATGTTGAGGTTTTTATCAGTATTTTTGTCGGAATGGAGGTATTAAAAATTAGAAATTTTGAGATATTTTGTGGGGGTTATAATTTTTAATCCGACCGTTGGATCGTGGTAATTTTTGGATATATTATACATATATAAGTTGAGTATATGTCCACAAATTTTGAACCGTTAAAAATGAACGTATGATTTATTATGAATTTTATGAGATGACTGGTTCAGAAATTGTTGAATTTTCGGAGTTAATCATTTTGGTGAAAAATTCTAGAATTGGTGGGCCCCACTCTTGGTTGGTGAAGAAATGTGCCGAGATTTTTATTCAAATGTGGTGGGTGGGAATAGTAGCAGGTAAAGCCATCAGGTTGCAGGTTAAGTCTGCTTCGGCGTGCTAACATTTTTCTATAAATAGAGGGCTAAGTTAGATTTAAAAATCACACCAGAATTCATAAGTTTTCTTTCTTTCTCTCTCTAGATTATTGAGTGTATTTTGTGAGTATTTAGATACTTTGAGAGTTTCTATTCATCAGAGCAAGTTTCTTTCAGCCTTATACCAGTATTCCGACCAGAAGTACTGATATTTTGAGGAAAGGGATATTATTTTCTTCTTAAATGATATTATTTTCTTCAATATCATTATGCTGAAATATTGATATGAACTTTTTATCAAATTTAGAACTTTTTGTGTTAGAATTACTATTCACGTATACGTTACTATTCACGTATACGGCACTATTCACGAATACGGCACTATTCACCGAAAAATAAAATTTTTCCTTTTTGTCCAAGATGTCTATTATGGTTACTATCTTTGATTGTATCATTTTTTTGATTTTTATTTTTGAATTATGCTTCACAATTGATTATTATGAAGTATTATTGATCTTGGATAAACTGTTATACGAATCCCTACTATTTGTCCTTTTGTCTCACTGGATTCGCTCTCTTTAAAATATTTTTCATCATCCTCAGTCCTAAATGATGATATTGCTGAATATCTTTGGTCTGTAATGTAAAGATGTATGATTACTTGATAAATATCTTTGACCTGTAGTGCAAAGATGAACAGGTGTTGAGATGAACATGACTGACAGGTGATACAAATGAATATCTTTGGCCTGTAGTGCAAAGATGAATATTTGGATAAAGATGATTATTAATTAATGTTACAGGGATAAAATATTGATGATGGACTTTTAAATCTTAGAAGATAGTAGAATTTATTCTCTACTTGACTCTTCTAATGGTTTGTTGTTTCTGCTGCAGTTGTTGATCTAAAACTTGTTGTCGATTATATTCTATCAGATTTTTTCCTGTTGAATACTAATGATAATTTGTTGTATATTATCTTGGTCATAATATTTTTTACTGGGCTAGTTGAGCTCACCCTTTTCCTTTTTGTTTCATTTTTCTTCTCAGGAGGTGAGAACATAGCAGGATCTAGTCGGGGTATGGAGTGATGGTTCTAGAAAGATATTTTAGCAGTCCTCACTATTTCTGTAAAATAGTGTTTGAATAATTGTATTGAGGACTTATTTGAGTGTGGATATTGTCTAGAAGACAATATTTGTATTTAAACTCACAGTATGTGTTGTCATATTTTGCACGATAATTGTGTTATTGAATTTGTAGTTTGCTTTCTGTACCATGTATTTGGCGACTCAGAATGGGTGTTGTATACCTATTTTGGGGGCATCACATTATTAACTGACAATAATTGAATCAAACTGAGTGACTTCTCACATAAGCATTAATAATCAATACCGCGTGCTACTATGCAACCACACGTATTACTGTACTTTTACTACCGAGTAGTTCAACAGTATCAATGGTAAAACTTCAGCCGTTATTTTTAATAAAATATTTTTATCGTTTTCTCAATCCGACAATAATTCCGTTGTGGGGTCCACCAATGATTGTGTCGTTGTACGAATATTCCCTGTTAAAATGAATATTCTCCGACCAATCGAATATTATATAACAACTTGCGTATTTTGCAAATTTTATAAACATTACCCACAACTATAACATTATATCAAATTAACTCCATAATTTTTAAAAATGATATTTATAGAAAATTCATCTTTATTTATAAAAGTTGGGGTCTTACAACCTCCCCTTCTTCTGAAATTTCGCCCTCGAAATTAGGGTACGTACCTGGTATGTCGAAGAGGTAAGGATACCTTGATTTCATTTCAGATTCTAACTCCCAAGTCATTTCCTCAACATCGTGGTTTCTCCACAAAACTTTGACTTGAGGTATAACCTTGGAGCGTAGAATATGTTTCTTTTTATCCAAGATTTGAACAGCTTCATACGTCAAATCTTCTGCTATTTCGTCCGGTTCTAACTCAATGATGTGGTTCGGGTCTTCCACATATTTACGTAACATAGATATGTGAAAAACGTTATAAATACGAGACATACTTGGCGGTAAAGCGAGTCTATAAGCCACAGTTCCTACTCGATCGAGGATTAAAAATGGACCGATGAATCGAGGATTGAGCTTTCCTCTCTTTCTAAATCTCGTAACTCCTTTCCATGGAGCAACACGTAAGAACACATGATCTCCTATATCAAATTCCACGTCCTTTGGATGAAGATCAGCATAACTCTTTTGTCGATCTTGTGAGATTTTTATACGTTGTCGGATCGTTTGAATCTTTTCTGTAGTCATACGTACCAACTCCGGTCCCAACAACGTTGCTTCACCCACCTCATCCTAGCATATTGGGGAACGACACTTTCTTCCATACAACGCTTCGAATGGAGCCATGCCAATACTTGCTTGATAACTGTTGTTGTAGGAAAACTCCACCAATGATAAGAACTTGTCCCAACTTCTCTTGAAGTCAAGGATAGAGAGTCTAAATAAATCTTCCAAAGTTTGAATAGTCCTCTCTGATTGTCCGTCCGTCTGAGGATGATATGCCGAACTAAATCGTAAATCCGTGCCCATAGCTTTTTGTAAACTAACCCAAAATCGTGAAGTGAATATTGGGTCTTGATCAGAAACTATGGATACCGGCATACCATGCAGTCTTACAATCTCGTTTATGTACATACGAGCAAGACGTTCAAGTGTATAAATTTCTCGTATCGGTAAGAAATGAGCAGACTTAGTCAATCTATCAACAATGACCCAAATCACATCTATACCTTGAGAAACCTTAGGAAGATTGGTAACGAAATCCATGGTAATGTGCTCTCACTTCTATTCTGGAATTTTAAGTTGTTGCAATGGACCTTTTGGTACTTGATGCTCCGCTTTGACTCGTTGACAAGTTAGACACCTTTATATAAACAACACTATCTCTCTCATCATATTGCTCCACCAAAATGTATGACGAAGATCATGATACATTTTGGTACTTCCAGGATGGATTGCAAACGGTGTGTTGTGCGCCTCCATCAAAATTTCATACTTTAAATCAGGGTTGTTAGGAACACAAAGTCTGGAGTTGACTCGAAGTATTCCTTCTTCATCGATTCTTGCTTCCGGCATAGCACCTTCTTGCACTTTCTTCCTCATACGCATAAGCTCCAGGTCTGTAGCTTGAGCAGCTTTAACTTTATCGATTAAAGTCGGTTCTACTCGTATATTCGCCATCATCACATGGGTCCCTGGAGTCTTTAACTCTATCTCCATCCTTTGCAAGTCACACAAAATGGGCCTTTGTGTTGACAATATCGCACTCGTACTTGCATATGATCTTCTAGTCAATGCGTCAGCTACCACGTTCGCTTTTTCAGGATGGTATTGAATAGTATGATCATAATATTTTAACAGTTCAAGCTAGGGCTGAGAAAGTAACCAAATTAGAATCGAAACCGCACCAAAAACCGCACGAACCGCACCAATTAAAACCGCACCAACGGTTCCGGCGTATGTGGCGGTTTTAGGTGGGTTGAATAACCAAATTTACAGTTCCGGTTTGGTTACTAGCCAAAACCAAACCGTATAAAACCGAAACCGCGCCATGTGTGTGTATGTATGTATTATCTCTAGTAAATTTTAAAGTTACTTTTCACTTGAACACGCTCAGAGAAAACCCCAGTCTTGCATTGTCATTTTTTCCCCAATTGAAAGAAGATGTTAGAGGTTATAAAGTCAAAAATTAAGCAATTGGATTTTGGAATTTTGAATTTGTTTGATGCGTTATTGGAGGGGCTTATAGTTGAGGGGCTCGAGCACTTGATGCATTGGTTAATGTCAATGCTATAATTATAATAGTCTAATAGATTATTTTTAGTCCTCCCTGCAATATATTTTATTCTATCTTCAGTATATACTTTTAATTTTTGGGGAACTAGATAAACATTCTTGCTTATTGTCGAATAGTCTCCGTTGTTTTATATAGCGCATATTTTAGTTTTAAAGCATGCTTGATATAATTCTCACTGTCGACTTTGTCACTAAGTTAATTGCTCGATGTAAGTTTTATGTTAAATTTTATTGAAGGCTTAAACTTTTTTGTTGTTTATATTGGTTTTGGAACCGAAACCGCACCAATTAAAATCGCACCGCACACTTTAAAACCGAACCGCACCAATCACAAGCGGTTTCAAATGCGGTTTTGAATTTTTCAAACCGTACCTAAGCGGTTTCGGATGCGGTTTGGATTTCAAACCCCACCAAACCGCACCATGCTCACCCCTAGTTCAAGTCAACATCGTTGTCGCATGTTGAGTTCCTTTTGAGTAAAGAAATATTTGAGGCTTTTATGATCCGTAAAGATCTCCACCTTCTCCCCATACAAGTAATGCCTCCAAATTTTAAGTGCAAAGACAACAGCTGCCAACTCTAGATCATGAGTAGGATAATTCCTCTCATATTCCTTGAGTTGTCTTGATGCATAAGCTATGACTTTTCTATGTTGCATGAGAACGCATCCCAACCCTTTGCTCGAAGCATCACTGTAGATGACAAATCCCTCCGAGCCAGATGGTATTGTTATAACAGGTGCTGAAATGAGTCTCCTTTTGAGTTCTTGAAAACTCTTCTCACATTCTTCGCTCCAACCGAACTTTGTATCTTTCCGAGTCAGCTGAGTTAATGGAGTAGCGATTCGAGAAAATCCTTTCACGAATCTCCGATAATAACCAGCTAAACCAAGAAAGCTACGTACTTCGGTCACAGATTTAGGTTGCTCCTAGCTTTGAATAGCTTCAATCTTTACCGGGTCAACCGATATTCCACGACTTGATACTACGTGTCCAAAGAATGCTACCTCCTCCAGCCAGAACTCACATTTCTTTAACTTGGCATAAAGCTTGTATTCACGAAGCTTTTGGAGTACCAGCCTTAAGTGTTGCTCATGATCTTCACGGCTTTTGGAATAAATAAGGATGTCATCAATAAAGACGACCACAAAGTGATCCAAATATTCTTTGAATACCCAGTTCATCATATCCATGAAGGCAGCAGGAGCATTAGTCAATCCAAAGGACATGACTAGGAATTCATAATGCTCGTACCGAGTTCTGAAAGCCGTCTTTGGAATATCCTCAGTTCTAACCTTCAGCTGATGATATCCAGAACGAAGATCGATCTTTGAAAAGAATTGTGCTCCTTGCAACTGGTAAAACAGATCATCAATACGTGGCAATAGGTACCTGTTTTTGATGGTGACATGATTCAACTCCCGATAATCAATACAAAGTCGCATACTTCCATCTTTCTTCTTCACGAATAGCACAGGAGCACCCCAAGGAGAAGTACTAGGACGAATAAAGCCAATGTCTAACAATTCCTGCAGTTGGATCTTTAACTCCTGAAGTTCAATAGGAGCCATTCGATATGGGACTTTGGAAATGGGTTTTGTACCGGGTTCAAGGTCGATACAAAATTTAATTTCACGCTCTGGGGGTAGGCCAGGAAGTTCTTCAGAGAATACGTCAGGAAATTTATTAACAATAGAAATATCATTCAAAACGGACGTATTTTTGTTTAGATCCGTGCCATGAGCTAAGAAAGCTTGACATCCGTTTTTCAAAAAACGAATAGCTTTATGGCTTGAGATGACAGCGATTGATTTTAATGGTTTGGTTGCTTGAATTCGCATAATAGGTCGATTAGGAATATGAAAGCTAACAACTTTACGAAAACAATCAATTTTTGCATGATGAGTAGTTAACCAATCAATCCCTGGAATCACGTCAAATGCAAGTATTTTTAATGAAATAAGATCGACAGGTAATGTGTGGGTACCAACTTGAACCAAACAAGACTTATAAACCATGGATGTAATGAAGGTTTCTCCCAATGGAGTTTCAACAGATAAGTCAAAGTCTAATTTCTCCGGAGTCAAATTTAATCGATGAGCGCAAGTAGGAGAAATAAAAGAATTGGTAGAACCGGTATCAAATAAAGTATAGACTTCGTTAGAGTTTATGATAAGCTTACTCGTGATGACCTCATTCGGGTTCCTTACTTTTTGGGAGGTCACAACAAACGCTCTCTCTTGCACTATCGGTTTTGACTTTTCTGGGACGGCCTTTGGTGTCTCCATCATGGCTGAACTTATTTTTGGTAAACGACAAAATCGAGCTAAATGACCTTCTCTTCCACAATTATAACATGCTTTAGACGGCATCGCGCAGTTTGGACTGATGTGCCCCTCCCCTCTGTATTTGAAACATATGATAGGTGGTCGTTCTCCTTCCTTAACAACGGGTGCTGGTGCTGACGTCTTTCCATCATTGTTGAATCTCCTCTTCTTGAAATGACCATTCTTATTGTTTTGGCCCTGATTACCACCGAAGTGGTTACCATTTCTGGCCTGTTGATTCCCTCCACACTTGTTGTCACCGCTTCGATGACTGCTCTCACTGGTATTATCATTTTGCCGACTGCTCTCTTTTGGTTGCGTTGACTCGTTATCGCGCTCCACTAACTGAGCCCTATTCACAACATCTGAATACAAACACAATTTATGAGAAATAAGATGTTAACGTATCTCAGGTTTCAAACTCGCAAAAATATTCGCATCATTCGCTCTTCATTATCCACTAAGTGGGACGCAAATCGGGACAACTCAGCAAATTTAGTCTCATAATACGACACGGTCATATTATTCTGCTCTAATTTGATGAACTCCACCTTCTTCATGTGACGAACACTTTCGGGAAAGTATTTATCTTTGAACAACTCTTGAAACTTCTCCCAAGACATCTTCAGTGCGGCAGGTTGAGTACGCTTAATCGATTCCCACCAGTAATCTGCCTCTCCTCGCAACATAAAGGCGGCAAAGGGAACCTTTTGCTCCTCGGAGCATCCCAAGACATCAAATATCTTAGTGATCTGCTTTATCCATGTTTTCACTATAAGTGGTTTTGGCTCTCCCTTAAACTCCGGTGATCCCAGCTCCTTGAACTGTTTAGCGGTGACCGTCCGAGAGTTATCAGTGTTTCCACCTATATTTTGGACAGGAGCCGCTCTCGCCTGCTGTTGCATGAACTGCATAAAGCTTCTGAACATTTCATCATTCATCATCTGGTCAGTGTTGTTGTTTGCATGAGGATTGTCACCTTCCTGATGCACATTATCCTGATTATTAATATGTGGTGAATTAACAGTCGCCTGTGCTCCATTGCTATTCTCAACATTCTCAAATGCCATTTTTAGATACTGTCACGAAACAAAAGTTAGTTGATATGTCATATATTATCCTTATATTATGACCGACCAATTAAATACCATGCAAATAAACTTAGGTAGGGCATACTAGCGAAGAAATTCCCCGTCTCTCCCCTCCTAGTTCTATTCTCACATCTTAGCCAGGGATCATATCCCTAAGCTCTGATACCAACTGTGACGCCCCCAAAATTAGGTATACATCACCCATCTTGGGTCGTCAGATATATGGTACAGAATATAAATGTAACTTACTAATACAACTGTCACGTACAATACGACAAAACATAACTGTGAGTTTGAATACAATTATTGTCTACTAGAGACTATACAAACTCAAAAGGAGTCCTCATTATAATTATTGTCACACTATTTAACAGAATAGTGAGGACTACTAATACTATCATCTGGTTCATCACTCCGTTCCCCGACTCGTCCCAGCTATATTCTCATTTCCTGAAGAGAACAGTGAAAGAAAGGGTGAGCTCAACTAGCCCAGTAAGAAATATTATGACTAAGATAATGCAGAAAAAAAATTATCATTAGCCTTCAACAGTGTTAAACTGATAAAATATAACGAACATCAAGTTTAACTGCAGCGGAACAAGCAATCCATTAAAAGAGTCAAGTAAAAAAATTAAATCTACTATCTTTTATGATTTAAAAGGTTTTTCAACACTGTTATCGCTGGGACTCAGCTTAATAAATATTTCACATCATCGAATCACCCTTGCACTACGGCAGAGGATATTCTTTAGTATCACGACCATAATTATCCATGCACTACGGGCCAAGAATATTTGTGTATTCATTAATGGTCATGATCATGCCAACAACTGTCCATCAATGCACTACGGGCCAATGAGGACTTTTATCACATCATTTGTAACATTACGGTCATGATTATACCGAATAATCCCTGGTCATAATCATACCAATTCCATCTATGCACTACAGGCCACAGATGAATTTTAACATTTTATAAACATGAGGATGATGACAATGATATAAGAATTCAATAAAACAAGTTCAAGAATTAATTTATCCAAGAATTAACAACGTCCAAATTGTCAACATGATACTGTTTTGTGGAGTAAAATTTAAGAATACTTAGAAAAATATTTTCATGAAAAGATACTGGATGAAACGCAATTATCAAGGATATTCTACAAATTTCATGGAGTATAGAAATCAAAACTTAACCAACTAAGTATAATAAAGAATGGAATAACAAAAGAAATCACCATGCATGCGATAGACCGCACAGACAGGTTATTTCAACAGAATAATAAATAATGGAACCAGGTCCGGCGTAAACCGCACAGACAGGATATTCCAACAGAATAATAATAAAGACGGAACCAGGTCTGGTGTAAAATACAGACAGGATATTCCAACAGAATAATAATAAAGACGGAACCAGGTCTGGTATAAAACACACAAACAGGATGTTCCAACAGAATAAAAATAAAGACGGAACCAGGTCTGGTGTAAAACACACAGACAGGATGTTCCAACAAGATAATAATAAAGACGGAACCAGGTCCGGTGTAAAACACACAGACAGGATGTTCCAACAGAATAATAATGAAAATGGAACCAGGTCCGATGTAAAACACACAGACAGGATGTTCCAACAGAATAATAGAAGAATGTCACCAAGTATAGGGTAGACCGCGTATACAGGTTATTCCAACAGAATAATAAGAAATAGAATAACAACAGTTCTCTTCATGAATAAGAAAGAATAACACCCCTTACCGTTTTAAAGAAGAAATGAAATAAGAAAGCAGTTAAGTAACAGAATACTTTTCTTCTCTCTCTCTATAGTTTCTCTCTATAGTTTCTCTCTCTTGAGTTCAGTGAATTCGTAAGAAATAATGAAGGAATGAGCTGCTATTTATAGAAAAATAGAATGCATAGTAACTAATCCATGAACGGTCCAGATTGATTACTTTAATCTGACGGTCCATATTTAAAGAAATTTTTTTTAAATAAAATATAATATATTCTATTTATAGAATAACTTTAATAAAGTATTCTGTTTTATATAAAAAGATGTTTCCGTTTTATTACGTTAATAATACGAATAAAACAAAACGTCATTATCGCTAAATAATTCATATTATTAACTGACAATAATTGAATCAAACTGAGTGACTTCTCACATAAGCATTAATAATCAATACCGTGTGTTACTATGCAACCACACGTATTACTGTACTTTTACTACCGAGTAGTTCAACAGTATCAATGGTAAAACTTTTGCCGTTATTTTTAATAAAATATTTTTGTCATTTTCTCAATCCGACAATAATTCCGTTGTGGGGTCCATCAATAATTATGCCGTTGTACGAATATTCTCTGTTAAAACGAATATTTCCCGACCAATCGAATATTATATAACAACTTGCGTACTTTGCAAAATTTATAAATATTACCCACAACTATAACATTATATCAAATTAACTCCATAATATTCAAAAATGATATTTATAGAAAATTCATCTTTATTTATAAAAGTTGGGGTCTTACAAACCCTTTCTATTTTAAAATAATAAATAGAGAAAAATTAATTTCATTTATTAATAAGTTGGGGTCTTACATAGTCACCTAATTGCGCGCCAGTAAGGAGAAATTCTAATTAGAAAGCCCCCTCTTTCCTGAAAACGTCCTGGTTGTCATAAATATGATTCTGTAATATTATTTGTGAATAATTAATTATTGATTCATATGATAAGGAAATATTTATTTTATGTGGATATAAATGTTTGATATATATTTATTGTGGTTAAAAATGATGGAGTTAATGTTGAGGTGTTTTATCAGTATTTTTATCGGAATGAAGGTATTAAAAATTAAATCACTGTTCTTGAGATATATTGCGTGAGTTATAATTTTTAATCTGACCGTTGGATCGTTGTGATTTTTGGATATGTTATATATATATATATATATATATATATATATATATAAGTTGAGTATATGTCCACAAATTTTAAACCGTTAAAAATGAACGTATGATTTATTATGAATTTTAAGAGGTGACTGATTCGGAAATTATGTTATAAATGATTTATGGTGAAAAATTCTAGAATTGAGTGGGCCCCACTTTTGGTTGGTGAGAAATGTGTTGGAATTTTTATTCAAATATGGTGGGTGGGAATAATAGCAGGTAAAGCCATCAGGTTGCAGGTCAAGTCTGCTTCGGCGTGCTAATATTTTCCTATAAATAGAGGGCTAAGTTAGAATTAAAAATTACACCAAAAATATAAGCTTTCTCTCTTTCTCTCTCTATATTATTGAGTGTATTTTGTGAGTATTTAGATACTTTGTGAGTTTCTATTTATCAGTGTAAGTTTCTTTCAGCCTTATACCGATATTCCAGTCAGAAGTACTATTCGTTTGAGGTAAGAGATGTTATTTCTTCTTAAATGATATTATTTTCTTCAATATCATTATGCCGAAATATTGGTTTGAATTTTTTTTATCAAATTTAGAACTTTTTGTGTCGGGGTTACTATTCACGTATACGACACTTTTCACGTATACGACACTATTCACGAATACGGCACTATTCACCGAAAAATGAAAGTTTCTCCTTTTTGTCTAAGATGTCTATTATGATTACTATCTTTGATTGTATCCATGTTTTGATATTATTCTTGAATTCTGCTTTAAAATTGGTTATTATGGAGTATTATTGATCTTGGATAAACTGTAATACGAATCTCTAATATTTGTTATTTTGTTTCACTGGATTCGTTCCTTTAAAATATTTTTCATCATCCTCAGTCTTAAATGATCATATTATTGAATGTCTTTGGCCTGTAGTGTAAAAATGAATGATTAACTAATGAATATCTTTGGCCTGTAGTGCAAAGATGAATGATTACCTAATGAATATCTTTGGCCCGTAGTGCAAAGATGAACATGTGTTGAGATGAACATGACCAACTGGTGATACAAATGAATATCTTTGGCCTGTAGTGCAAAGATGAATATTGATTAAAGATGTATATTGATTGTTGTTACAGGGATAAAATATTGATGATGGACTTTTAAATCTTAGAAGATAGTAGAACTCATTCTCTACTTGACTCTTCTAATGGATTGCTGTTTCCGCTGCAGTTGTTGATCTAAAACTTGTTGTCTATTATATTTTATCAAATTTTTCCCTGTTGAAGACTAATGATAAATTATTGTATATTATCTTAGTCATAATATTCTTACTGGGCTAGTTGAGGTCACCCTTTTCCTTTTTATTCTATTTTTCTTCTCAGGATGTTAGAACATAGCAGGATCTAATCGGGGTATGGAGTGATGGTTCTAGAAAGATATTTTAGCAGTCCTCACTATTTCTGAAAAATAGTGTTTGAATAATTGTAATGATGACTTATTTGAGTGTGGATGTTGTCTAGAAGATAATATTTGTATTTAAACTCACAGTATGTGTTGTCGTATTTTGCACGGTAATTGTATTATTGAAGTTTAGTTTGCTTTCTGTACCATGTATTTGGCGACTCAGAATGGGTGTTGTATACCTATTTTGGGGGCGTCACAGATAATACTTGCATGACTAAATTAAAAATAAAGGTAAAGATGAAGATACTATACTTTAATAATTCGAGCCCCAAAACGTGCAATTATCGAAATTATATTTTCTTATAAATAGAAGCTCATTCTTCTTTCATTCTCACCAATTCACTAAGACTCACAAGAGCAATTATAGAGAGAGAAGCTATAGAGAGAAAGAAGAAGAGTATTCTGCTACTTCACTATTTCAGTATCCAATCTTCTTATAAGGTAATAGATATTATTTTTGTTCAGTATTTGTAGGAAATAATACTTTCTTCTATACTCTGTAGTATGCGATTAATATTATTTCGGTTCGTATTCCTAATTTTACACTCATTCTGTTTAAGTATTGCTTCTATACTCCGTGAAATTAGTAGAATATCATTGATATTTGCGCTTCATTTAGTATCTTTTTATGAAAAAATTATTCTGAGCATTCTTGATAATTATTTATCTTTTCATGCCGAAATACTATTCACGAGGTACTATTCACAAAGTACTATTCATGAAGTACTATTCACGGATTATTATTTTTAAAGTATTATTCACTCGGGTACTATTCACCCGGGGTGCTATTCATGACAAAAATAAATTTATTTTCTGTCCAAATTATTTTTGATACAATATTAGTTTTGAATTTTACTCCACAAAGAGTATCATGTTGATAATTTTGACATTATTGAGTTCTGGATAAATTAAATTATAAATCTTTAAAAATTTATCATTTGCTTTCTTTCAATTGAATTCTTCTATCATTGTCATCATCCTCATGCTTATATTGTGATAAAAGTCATCTTTGGCCTATGGACTGTTGATTGGTATGATTATGACTAGTGATTATTCGGTATAATCATGATCTGTAATGTTACAAGTGATGTGGATTATTTATTGAGTTGAGTCTCAGCGACAGTTATTGGTATGATCATGACCATGCATTCTCTTCGACCAAGGGTGCAAAGATGAATTGTTGTTTGGCATGTTCATGACCATTGGTGAAAACACGAATATCCTTAACCCGTAGTGCATGGATAATTCGTGTTTGTGATACTAATGAATATTATTGGCCCATAATGCATGGATAATTCAGTGATGTGAATTATTTATTAAGCTGAGTCTCAACAATAAAATTGATGATAAATTTTTAAAATCATATAAGATAGTAGATATCATACTCTGCTTGATTCTTCTAATGGACTGCTTGTTCCGCTGCAGTTAAACTTGATGTTTATTGTATTTTATCAGTTTAACACTGTTGAAGGCTAACGATAATTTATTCTGCATTATCTTAGTCATAATATTTCTTATTAGGCTAGTTGAGCTCACCCTTTTGCTTTCATTGTTCTCTTCAGGAAATAAGAACGTAGCCGGGACTAGTCGGAGAACGGAGTGATGGTCCGAGATGGTGGCTATAGTAGTCGTCACTATTCTATGAAATAGTATGATAATAAATGTAATGAGGACTCCATTTGAGTTTGAATACTATTTAGAAGACAATATTCGTGTAAAACTCTCAGTTACGCTTTTGTCGTATTGTATAAATTAAGTTTGTATTTGGATTATGTACCATGTATTTGACGACTAAAGATGAGTGATGTATACCTATTTTAGGGGCGTCACACGATAAGTATGATAAATGATATTATAGATAATTAATACTATATTTAATGGTATACAATCATTTCCTTAATTCTTGTGTACAACTCTAAAACGTCATATATTATGAGATGGAGGGAGTACATACAATAAAGAAAGAGTATGCGATAAGTATGGTAAATGGTATTATAGATAATTGATATTATATTTAATGTTATACAATTATTTTCTTAATTACTGTGTACAACTCTAAAACTACTTATATTAATGGGTGGAGTGAGTATATGAAATAGAGAATAGAGTCTATAAACTTTAGAATGTCAATTGTCTATTGGTTCATCCTTTTAAGGTACATTTGCTTTTTAAAAGAAACTCCAAAACAACGTAGTTTTAATAAAGGAGTGCTATTTAAGGAGGAATGTTATTTAGGAGGAATGTTCTTGATCTTTGCTCTATATGAGCATATATATATGTGTGTGTGTGTGTGTGTGTGTGTGTGTGGAAAAAATATATGTACATTACACAGTCGGCTATGTCGATAGTTTTTTAAACTATAGCGACGTAATTTTAATGAAGAAATGTTATTTAAGGAGTAATACTATTTAAGAAAAATGCTCTTGATCCTTGATATATATATACATATATCCTTCGATGCATGCACTAAACTTTAATTAGTGGTAGGGCACAGTACATCACTAGTTGAAGACCATATTAATTAAGAAGATGAACATGACATCGATTATCCAAACAGTCCCTACAGCTAACTGCTAAATTAAGATAATATTGCAACGTAAGTATGATCGATCATCTTATCATATTATCCTCGATCTACGCTATTAAGAGACTATAATAACTATAAATTAACTATGGAAAAAGAAAATTATTTGGAAGTCGGTACGTACGTAACAGATTATAAATTAAGTAATATAAGTATTATTTATTTCTTTTCTTTTGATAAAAAAACGTTATGCTTTTCTTAAATATATATATTCATTTTGAGATGATAGTAAATAAATTAAAAAGGTCAAATTGGGGACTTAATATTTCTAAGTTAAGTAGGTCAATGTGGGAATAATTAATAAATAATTATGTTAGAATTTGTTTGACAACTTTCATACGTAAAAGCAACCCTTTGGACTAAAAAAGAGACTTTTGTTTGATGTCAAGTATATATGCAGACTGCATGGGGATTATTTAGAAAATTATTGTATTATTCTTCTATTGTCAATCTTGTGAAATGAAAGCTATATATTGTTTGAATGGATAGTTGCTTTCACCAAGAGAGAAAAATAAAATTAGGTGGTCTTCAAAATTTTAAAAATTAATCATTTAGTATAATAATTAAAATAAAACTCGCTCGCAATTCCAAATTATATGATTATTATTGATATTTTAAAAGTTAATTTGTAACATTTTTAAACTTAAAATTGACATAATTTTTTTTAAAATTTTAATCAATACAATCATGAATATTATAAACTATCAAAAAAATGCGACTCATTGTAAGTTTCATTATTTCATAATTTTTAATGAGTCATTTTAATTTTGAATTTAAAAATGTCTCAAATTGACTCTCAAAAAGTGATCAAATAAATATGGAAGTTCAAACATCCTAGAAGTATCCTATTTACTTATCGTGCCATATACACATGCACACAGACCATATTAAAAATGGGTAATGTGATTTTAATTTTTATTTGGATCCACAATCATTTTATGCAAGTCAGAATCAAATTAAACTCATATTTTGTCAGCTCTATATAGAACAGAGAGAGTAATAAATAAGAGTATGTTTGAACGTTCCCTAAATTTAGTTGTCCTCCCGAAAGAGTTTTATTTTACTTTTAAAGTCAATTTATAAAATTCTAAATTTTAAATTTAATTTAATTGACACAACCATAAGTACTTAACTAGTATAAGCCGCCTAATATTAATTTTATCATGTATAATCAAATATTTTTATAACAAACTTTAAGTAGGGTGAAGGGAAAAAAATAGTCTTGTAAAATGGGACAAAGTTTTGGTATGAACATCAAAGCAATGACTTATAGAAGAATGCACGTCATATATATTCTACGTATAAGGAAAGAAGGATAATTATCCATAAGAGAAAGCTAAGCAAAATTATTATCCCTGCAAAGCTGTAAAATAAACAAATAGTTCGGACTCGATTTGTATTCGTTCGATTAAAAGTTCGATTCGAACTCGACTCGAAATATAAATGAGTCAAATATGAACAAATTTTAAAGTTCGATAAATTACTCGAACCTTCTCAAATTATAATTTTTTATTGATATTCGGATCATATTCGTTAGAAAAGTTTAAATTGCTCGGGCTCGATTCGGAATCGTGTTCGATTCGATAGTTAAATGAGTCACAATCAAATCTTATTTTATACTCAATATTTTTTGTAAACCAAATATGAGCTACTCAATACTCGACTCGACTCGATTAGTTTATACCCTTAATGCCCTACCACTATGTGTTTGAGTTTTGGACGTCAGGGGTATAAACGAGTTGAACTGAATTGAACAGAGAGTTGGTTGAATTCAATTTAAAAAATTAAATTCATACTCAAATTCGACTCGGATTCAAATTGCATTTAAAAAACTCTACTCAAATTCGACTCGACTCGAATATTCATTACTCGAATTCGATACGACTCGGATCGAATTATATTCAAAATACTAGCGAACTTCGAATTCAAGTCTCTTTATAATAACTACTTTTATAATAGATATAATTATAAATTAAACTTATTATTTTATTTAGAAATTAAAAAATATATTTACTATCGTACTTTACAAATACAAAATCACAATTAAAAATAAAAAG
The DNA here is from genome assembly GCA_016801055.1 of Panax notoginseng. Taxonomy (NCBI): domain Eukaryota; kingdom Viridiplantae; phylum Streptophyta; class Magnoliopsida; order Apiales; family Araliaceae; genus Panax; species Panax notoginseng. The sequence continues at coordinate 18,574,154 of CM029015.1, forward strand.
AAAAAAATTAATTATTCTAATTTTTATTTAACTTTGTATGTATTATAAGAGAATGTATCGAATATTTACTTGAATATGTATCAATCGAATATATATCGAGTCACAATCGAGAGTTCGAGTAGTTTGAATCTTAATCGATTCGAATATAATATTACTCATTTTTTTATTCAAACTATTTTTTGTGCTCAAATTTTAATCATATTATTAACGAATTTGATCGAGTCTTGCTTACTCATACTATGATTTCTTACGTCGATTTTAATATTGATAGTTAAGTGGAAAAATATTAGTAGTAATCTTTTTTAAAAGATATGTAATAATTAAGATCCTTCTATAATTTTATCAATTACATGTACAAATAAATTTAATAATTATATTTGGACAGAAATTTATGGTAATTTATAGCAGGACTCTACTAAAAATAACTAACAACTCAACGTGGTTGCTTAACAAACACATACTGAATGGTCTAAATTAGTACAAGTAGTACACACTAATTTAACACTCAATGTGCACATCATATATATATATATATATGGATGGGGATCCAGTCCGGACCGGACCGGACCGGCTTAAATTACGAATTTTTTTATATTTAAAAAAAATAATAATTAATTTTTTTTTAATATTTTATAGAATTAAAATTTTTATATGATACAGTATTTTGGGTGTGATTTAGATGTATATAACAAAATAGGTCTGTACAAACTTTTTATATATATCCAAATCACAATTAAAATTATGTATTATGTAAAAATTTCAATTCCATAAAATTTTGAAAAAAATTTGTTTTAGAGAGAGCAAGTACTACTTCACAGGACTAGTCCACGGGTGATTTTAAGCAAGTAAGATATGGTTGACAAACCAAAATCCAAACCAAACAAAGACTTCTAATTCATTGGGAAGTGAGAAACTGGTCGGTGCTTTCACTAACACATGCTGCCTAAACTGCTCCTCCTACCGTGTACCTCTTCAATGTTAAAACTTGTGACCCATAATATAGAAACTATTGAAAAAAGTTAATACGGAGCGTAACGGAATACAGTCTTCTAGGTTATTTTTGGAAGAATATTATTGGTAATTGAGATATAATGTAAAGTAAGGTTAGAATAAGATTAGTGAATATAAATTACTATCTATTGTAAAACTCTATATAACTAAAGAATCATTAATAAACAACAAGCCGCCTGTGGAGTACCCAAATTAGGGAACCACGTAAATCTCTGTGTGTGAAATTCTAACACTCTATGATAAAAAATTCATAAGATTTGGATGTATGATATCTTGGGATCTATTTTAGTGTATTACATCGTGGGTATAAGACTGAAAAGAATGCATTAGATGAATGTGTGGGCATTGAGAAGGAAGAACGCTTTTAGAGGCAAAAATAATAATATCTGGAGATCTGTCCTCTTCACTGTAAGACCCCAACTTTTATAAATAAAGATGAATTTTTTATAAATATCATTTTTCAATATCATAGAGTGAAATTAATATAATGTTATAGTTGTGGGTAATATTTATAAATTTTGTAAAGTAAGCAAGTTGCTATATAATATTCGATTGGTCGGGAAATATTCGTACGACTACACAATCATTGGTGGACCCCACAATAGAATTATTGTCGGATTAAGAAAACAATAAAAATACTTTATAAAAATAACGGCGAAAATTTTACCGTTAATACTGTTGAACTACTCGATAGTAAAAGTACAGTAATACGTGTGGTTGTATAGTAGCACACAGTATTGCTTATTAATCCTTACGTGAGAAGTCATTCAATTTTTGCTTATTTTATGAACCCCCATTTACCCATTTTTTAAAATAATCGGTAGAAATTTTTCTGTATATATAAGTATTATATATATATAGATATTAATTATATGTAGGGGCCCACGTTTGATAATGATGGGTGAGTGGAAGATTTTGGTGTCAAGGATGAGATTGGTATATATATATATATATATATATATATATATATATATATATATATATATATTATAATAAGTTTTGTTTTTTTATTAAAAATAGAATATATTATATTTTATTGTAAACCAATCTGAACCATCCGTTTAAAAGTAAATCAATCTGGACCGTTCATGAATTAGTTATTATGTAATCCATTCTTCTATAAATAGAAGCTCATTCCTTCATTATTTTCTTACGAATTCACTGAAACTCTAGAGAGAGAAGTTATAGAGAGAAAGAAGAAAAGTATTTTGCTACTACACTAGTCATATATCCAGTATTCTTCTTCTTAAGGTAAGGGTGTTATTCTTTATTATTCATGAAGAGAACTGTTGTTATTTCATTGCTTATTATTTTGTTGGAATAACCTGTATACGCTGTCTGCCCTATACTTGGTGACATTCTTCTATCATTCTGTTAGAACATCCTGTCTGTGTGTTTTACACCGGACCTGGTTCCGTCTTTATTATTATTCTATTGGAACATCATGTCTGTGTGTTTTACACCGGACCTGGTTCCGTCTTATTATTATTCTGTTGAAACATCCTGTATGTGTGTTTTACATCGGACCTGATTCCGTCTTTATTATTCTGTTGGAACATCCTGTCGGTATAAATTTTACCTGACCTGGTTCCGTTATTATTATTCTGTTGGAATAACCTGTCTATGCAAAGTACCGCATGCAAGGTGATTTCTTTTGTTATTCCATTCTTTATTATACTCGGTTGGTTAAAGTTTTGACTTCTATACTCCATAAAATTAGTAGAATATCCTTGATAATTGCGCTTCATCCAGTATCTTTTCATGAAAATATTCTTCTGATCATTCTTGAATTTTACTACACAAAACAGTATCATGTTGACAATTTGGACGTTATTGGTTATTGGATTAATTAATTCTTGAACTTGTTTTATTGAATTCTTATATCATTGTCATTATCCTCATATTTATATTTTGTTGAAAGTCATCTATGACATGTACTGCATGGATGGACTTGGTATGATTATAACCAGGAATTATTCGGTATAATCATGACCGTAATGTTATAAATGATGTGGTAAAAATTCTCATTGGCCCGTAGTGCATTGATGGACAGTTGTTAGCATGATCATGACCATTGATGAATACACGAATATCCTTGGCTGTGATGCATGGATAATTTATGGTTGTGATACTAATGAATATCCTTGGTCGTAGTGCAGGGATGATGTGGATTATTTATTAAGTTGAGTCTCAGCGATAAAAGTGATGAAAAATCTTTTAAATCATAGAAGATAGTAGATTTTATTCTTTACTTGACTCTTCTAATGGGTTGCGTGTTCCACTGCAGTTAAAGTTGATGTTTGTTATATTTATATCAGTTTAACACTGTTGAAGACTAATGATAATTTATTCTGCATTATCTTAGTCATAATATTTCTTGCTGGGTTAGTTGAGCTCACCCTTCTGTTTTCATTGTTCTCTTCAGGAAATGAGAACGTAGCGGGTACTAGTCGGGTAACGGAGTGACGGTTCAGATGATAGCATTAGTAGTCCTCACTATTCTATAAAATAGTGTGAAAATAAATGTATTGAGGACTTATTTTGAGTTTGAATCCTGTTTAGAAGAAAGTGTTGTATTTAAACTCACAACTTATGTTTTGTCGTATTTTACACGACAGTTGTATAATTAAGTTGTAAGACCCCAACTTTTATAAATAAAGATGAATTTTCTATAAATATCATTTTTGAATATTATGGAGTTAATTTGATATAATGTTATAGTTGTGGGTAATATTTATAAATTTTACAAAGTACGCAAGTTGTTATATAATATTCGATTGGTCGAGAAATATTCGTTTTAACAGGGAATATTCGTACAACGACACAATCATTGGTGGACCCCACAACGGAATTATTGTCGGATTGAGAAAACGACAAAAATATTTTATTAACAATAACGGCGGAAATTTTACCATTGTTACTGTTGAACTACTCGGTAGTAAAAGTACAGTAATACGTGTGGTTACATAGTAGCACACAGTATTGATTATTAATGCTTATGTGAGAAGTCACTCAGTTTGATTCAATTATTGTCAGTTAATAATATGAATTATTTAGCGATAATGACGTTTTGTTTTATTCGTATTATTAACGTAATAAAACAGAAACATCTTTTTATATAAAACAGAATACTTTATTAAAGTTATTCTATAAATAGAATATATTATATTTTATTTAAAAGATTTTTCTTTAAATATGGACCGTCAGATTAAAGTAATCAATCTGGACCGTTCATGGATTAGTTACTATGCATTCTATTTTTCTATAAATAGCAGCTCATTCCTTCATTATTTCTTACGAATTCACTGAACTCTAGAGAGAGAAACTATAGAGAGAGAAGAAGAGTATTCTGCTACTTAACTACTTCCTTATTTCAGCTCGTCTTTAAAACGGTAAGGGGTGTTATTCTTTCTTATTCATGAAGAGAACTGTTGTTATTCCATTTCTTATTATTCTGTTGGAATGACCTGTATACGCGGATCTACCCTATACTTGGTGACATTCTTCTATTATTCTGTTGGAACATCCTGTCTGTGTGTTTTACACCGGACCTGGTTCCGTTTTTATTATTATTCTGTTGGAACATCCTGTCTGTGTGTTTTACACCGGACCTGGTTCCGTTTTTATTATTATTCTGTTGGAACATCCTGTCTGTGTGTTTTACACCGGACCTGGTTCCGTCTTATTATTATTCTGTCGGAATATCCTGTCTGTGCGTTTACGCCGGACCTGGTTTCATTATTTATTATTCTGTTGGAATAACCTGTCTGTGCGGTCTATCGCATGCATGGTGATTTCTTTTGTTATTCCATTCTTTATTGTACTCAGTTGGTTAAGTTTTGACTTCTATACTCCATGAAATTTGTGGATTATCCTTGATAATTGCGGTTCATCCAGTATCTTTTCATGAAAATATTTTTCTAAGTATTCTTGAATTTTACTCCACAAAGCAATATCATGTTGACAATTTGGACGTTGTTAATTCTTGGATAAATTAATTCTTGAACTTGTTTTATTGAATTCTTATATCATTGTCATCATCCTCATGTTTATAAAATGTTGAAAGTCATCTGTGGCCTGTAGTGCATAGATGGACTTGGTATGATTATGACCAGGGATTATTCGGTATAATCATGACCGTAATGTTACAAATGATGTGGTAAAAGTCCTCATTGGCCCGTAGTGCGTTGATGGACAGTTGTTGGCATGATCATGACCATTAATGAATATACGAATATCCTTGGCCGTAGTGCAGGGGTGATTCGATGATGTGAATTATTTTATTAAGCTGAGTCTCAGCGATCACAGTGTTGGAAAATCTTTTAAATCATAAAAGATAGTAGAGTTTATTTTCTACTTGATTCTTTTAATGGATTGCTTGTTCCGCTGAAGTTAAACTTGATGTCTATTATATTTTATCAGTTTAACATTGTTGAAGGCTAATGATAATTTATTCTGTATTATCTTAGTCATAATATTTCTTACTGGGCTAGTTGAGCTCACCCTTTCTTTCACTGTTCTCTTCAGGAAATGAGAACGTAGCTGGGGCAAGTCGGGGACCGGAGTGATGGTCCGAATGATAGTATTAGTTAGTAGTCCTCACTATTCTATGTAATGGTGTGTTAATAAATGTAATGAGGACTCTTTTTGAGTATGAATACTTTCTAGAAGATAATATTTGTATTCAAACTCACAGTTTATGTTTTGTCGTATTGTACACGACAGTTGTATTAGTAAGTTGTATTTGTATTTTGTACTATGTATCTGACGACCCAAGATGGGTGATGTATACCTAATTTTGGGGGCGTCACAGTTGGTATCAGAGCTTAGGGATATGATCCCTGGCTAAGATGTGAGAATAGAACTAGGAGGGGAGAGACGGGGAATTCCTTCGCTAGTATGACCTACCTAAGTTTATTTGCATGGTATTTAATTGGTCGGTCATAATATAAGGATAATATATGACATATCAATTAACTTTTATTTTGTGGCAGTATCTGAAAATGGCATATGAGAATGTTGAGAATAGCAATGGAGCACAGACGATTATTGATTCACCACATATCAATAATCAGGATAATGTTCATTAGGAAGGTGACAATCCTCATGCAAACAACAACACTGACCAGATGATGAATGATGGAATGTTCAGAGGTTTTATGCAATTCATGCAACAACAGGTGAAAGCGGCTCCTGTCCACAACGTAGGTGGAAATACTGGAAACTCTCTGGCGGTCACTGCTAAACAGTTTAAGGAGCTGGGACCACCGGAGTTTAAGGGAGAACCCAAACCACTTGTAGCTGAAACATGGATAAAGCAGATCACCAAGATATTTGATGTCTTGGGTTACTCCGAGGAGCAAAAGGTTCCCTTTGCCGCCTTTATGTTGCGAGGAGAGGCAGATTACTGGTGGGAATCGATAAAGCGTACTCAATCTGCCGCACTGAAGATGTCTTGGGAGAAGTTCCAAGAGCTGTTTAACGACAAATACTTTCCCGAGAGTATTCGTCACATGAAGGAGGTGGAGTTCATCAAATTGGAGCAGAATAATATGACCGTGTCGCAGTACGAGGCAAAATTTACGGAGTTATCCCGGTTTGCGTCCCACCTGGTGGATAATGAAGAAAGAATGACGCGGATATTTTTAAGAGGTTTGAAGCCGGAGATACGTCAACATCTTGTTTCTCATAAGTTATTCTATAAATAGAATATATTATATTTTATTTAAAAGATTTTTCTTTAAATATGGACCGTCAGATTAAAGTAATCAATCTGGACCGTTCATGGATTAGTTACTATGCATTCTATTTTTCTATAAATAGCAGCTCATTCCTTCATTATTTCTTACGAATTCACTGAACTCTAGAGAGAGAAACTATAGAGAGAGAAGAAGAGTATTCTGCTACTTAACTACTTCCTTATTTCAGCTCGTCTTTAAAACGGTAAGGGGTGTTATTCTTTCTTATTCATGAAGAGAACTGTTGTTATTCCATTTCTTATTATTCTGTTGGAATAACCTGTATACGCGGTCTACCCTATACTTGGTGACATTCTTCTATTATTCTGTTGGAACATCCTGTCTGTGTGTTTTACACCGGACCTGGTTCCGTTTTTATTATTATTCTGTTGGAACATCCTGTCTGTGTGTTTTACACCGGACCTGGTTCCGTTTTTATTATTATTCTGTTGGAACATCCTGTCTGTGTGTTTTACACCGGACCTGGTTCCGTCTTATTATTATTCTGTCGGAATATCCTGTCTGTGCGTTTACGCCGGACCTGGTTTCATTATTTATTATTCTGTTGGAATAACCTGTCTGTGCGGTCTATCGCATGCATGGTGATTTCTTTTGTTATTCCATTCTTTATTGTACTCAGTTGGTTAAGTTTTGACTTCTATACTCCATGAAATTTGTGGAATATCCTTGATAATTGCGGTTCATCCAGTATCTTTTCATGAAAATATTCTTCTAAGTATTCTTGAATTTTACTCCACAAAGCAGTATCATGTTGACAATTTGGACGTTGTTAATTCTTGGATAAATTAATTCTTGAACTTGTTTTATTGAATTCTTATATCATTGTCATCATCCTCATGTTTATAAAATGTTGAAAGTCATCTGTGGCCTGTAGTGCATAGATGGACTTGGTATGATTATGACCAGGGATTATTCGGTATAATCATGACCGTAATGTTACAAATGATGTGGTAAAAGTCCTCATTGGCCCGTAGTGCATTGATGGACAGTTGTTGGCATGATCATGACCATTAATGAATATACGAATATCCTTGGCCGTAGTGCAGGGGTGATTCGATGATGTGAATTATTTTATTAAGCTGAGTCTCAGCGATCACAGTGTTGGAAAATCTTTTAAATCATAAAAGATAGTAGAGTTTATTTTCTACTTGACTCTTTTAATGGATTGCTTGTTCCGCTGCAGTTAAACTTGATGTCTATTATATTTTATCAGTTTAACATTGTTGAAGGCTAATGATAATTTATTCTGCATTATCTTAGTCATAATATTTCTTACTGGGCTAGTTGAGCTCACCCTTTCTTTCACTGTTCTCTTCAGGAAATGAGAACGTAGCTGGGGCAAGTCGGGGACGGAGTGATGGTCCGAATGATAGTATTAGTTAGTAGTCCTCACTATTCTATGTAATGGTGTGTTAATAAATGTAATGAGGACTCCTTTTGAGTATGAATACTCTCTAGAAGATAATATTTGTATTCAAACTCACAGTTTATGTTTTGTCGTATTGTACACGACAGTTGTATTAGTAAGTTGTATTTGTATTTGTACTATGTATCTGACGACCCAAGATGGGTGATGTATACCTAATTTTGGGGGCGTCACAGTTGGTATCAGAGCTTAGGGATATGATCCCTGGCTAAGATGTGAGAATAGAACTAGGAGGGGAGAGACGGGGAATTCCTTCGCTAGTATGACCTACCTAAGTTTATTTGCATGGTATTTAATTGGTCGGTCATAATATAAGGATAATATATGACATATCAATTAACTTTTATTTTGTGGCAGTATCTGAAAATGGCATCTGAGAATGTTGAGAATAGCAATGGAGCACAGACGATTATTGATTCACCACATATCAATAATCAGGATAATGTTCATCAGGAAGGTGACAATCCTCATGCAAACAACAACACTGACCAGATGATGAATGATGGAATGTTCAGAGGTTTTATGCAATTCATGCAACAACAGGTGAAAGCGGCTCCTGTCCACAACGTAGGTGGAAATACTGGAAACTCTCTGGCGGTCACCGCTAAACAGTTTAAGGAGCTGGGACCACCGGAGTTTAAGGGAGAACCCAAACCACTTGTAGCTGAAACATGGATAAAGCAGATCACCAAGATATTTGATGTCTTGGGTTGCTCCGAGGAGCAAAAGGTTCCCTTTGCCGCCTTTATGTTGCGAGGAGAGGCAGATTACTGGTGGGAATCGATAAAGCGTACTCAACCTGCCGCACTGAAGATGTCTTGGGAGAAGTTCCAAGAGCTGTTTAACGACAAATACTTTCCCGAGAGTATTCGTCACATGAAGGAGGTGGAGTTCATCAAATTGGAGCAGAATAATATGACCGTGTCGCAGTACGAGGCAAAATTTGCGGAGTTATCCCGGTTTGCGTCCCACCTGGTGGATAATGAAGAAAGAATGACGCGGATGTTTTTAAGAGGTTTGAAGCCGGAGATACGTCAACATCTTGTTTCTCATAAACTGTGTTTGTATTCAGATGTTGTAAATAGGGCTCAGTTGGTGGAGCGCGATAACGAGACAACGCAACCAAAAGAGAGCAGCCGGCAAAATGATAATACCAGTGAAAGCAGTCATCGAAGCGGTGACAACAAGCGTGGAGGGAATCAACAGGCCAGAAATGGTAACCACTTCGGTGGTAATCAGGGCCAAAACAATAAGAATGGGCATTTCAAGAAGAGGAGATTCAACAATGATGGAAAGACGTCAGCACCAGCACCTGTCGTTAAGGAAGGAGAACGACCACCTATCATATGTTTCAAATGCGGAGGGGAGGGGCACATCAGTCCAAACTGCGCGATGCCGTCCAAAGCATGTTATAATTGTGGAAGAGAAGGTCATTTAGCCCGATTTTGTCGTTTACCGAAGACAAATTCAGCTAGGATGGAGGCACCAAAGGCCGTCCCAAAAAAGTCAAAACCGGTTGTGCAAGGGAGAGCGTTTGTTGTGAACTCCCAGAAAGCAAGGAACCCGAATGAGGTCATCACGGGTAAGCTTATCATAAACTCTAACGAAGTCTATACTTTATTTGATACCGGTTCTACCCATTCTTTTATTTCTCCTACTTGCGCTCATCGATTAAATTTGATTCCGGAGAAATTAGACTTTGACTTAGCAGTTGAAACTCCATTGGGAGAAACCTTCATTACATCCACGGTTTATAAGTCTTGTTTGGTTCAAGTTGGTACCCACACATTACCTGTCGATCTTATTTCATTAAAAATACTTGCATTTGACGTGATTCTAGGGATTGATTGGTTAACTACTCATCATGCAAAAATTGATTGTTTTCGTAAGGTTGTTAGCTTTCATATTCCTAATCGACCTATTATGCGAATTCAAGCAACCAAACCATTAAAATCAATCGCTGTCATCTCAAGCCATAAAGCTATTCGTTTATTGAAAAACGGATGTCAAGCTTTCTTAGCTCATGTCACAGATCTAAACAAAAATACGTCAGCTTTGAATGATATTTCTGTTGTTAATAAATTTCCTGACGTATTTCCCGAAGAACTTCCTGGCCTACCCCCAGAGCGTGAAATTGAATTTTGTATCGACCTTGAACCCGGTACAAAACCCATTTCCAAAGCCCCATATCGAATGGCTCCTATTGAACTTCAGGAGTTAAAGACCCAACTGCAGGAATTGTTAGACATTGGTTTTATTCGTCCTAGTACTTCTCCTTGGGGTGCTCCTGTTCTGTTCGTGAAGAAGAAAGATGGGAGTATGCGACTTTGTATTGATTATCGGGAGTTGAATCATGTCACCATCAAAAATAGGTACCCATTGCCACGTATTGATGACCTGTTTGACCAGTTGCAAGGAGCACAATTCTTTTCAAAGATCGATCTTCGTTCTGGATATCATCAGCTGAAGGTTAGAACTGAGGATATTCCAAAGACGGCTTTTAGAACTCGGTACGGGCATTATGAATTCTTAGTTATGTCTTTTGGATTGACTAATGCTCCTGCTGCCTTCATGGATATGATGAACAGGGTATTCAAGGAATATTTGGATCACTTTGTGGTCGTCTTTATCGATGACATCCTTATTTATTCCAAAAGCCGTGAAGATCATGAGCAACACTTGAGGCTGGTACTCCAAAAGCTTCGTGAATACAAACTTTATGCCAAGTTGAAGAAATGCGAGTTCTGGCTGGAAGAGGTAGCATTCCTTGGGCACGTAGTATCAAGTCGTGGAATATCTGTTGACCCGGCAAAGATTGAAGCTATTCAAAGCTGGGAGCAACCTAAATCAGTGACCGAAGTACGTAGCTTTCTTGGTTTAGCTGGTTATTATCGGAGATTCGTGGAAGGATTTTCTCGAATCGCTACTCCATTAACTCAGCTGACTCGGAAAGATACAAAGTTCGGTTGGAGCGAAGAATGTGAGCAGAGTTTTCAAGAACTCAAGAGGAGACTCATTTCAGCACCTGTTCTAACAATACCATCTGGCTCGGAGGGATTTGTCATCTACAGTGATGCTTCGAGCAAAGGGTTGGGATGCGTTCTCATGCAACATGGAAAAGTCATAGCCTATGCATCAAGACAACTCAAGGAATATGAGAGGAATTATCCTACTCATGATCTAGAGTTGGCAGCTGTTGTCTTTGCACTTAAAATTTGGAGGCATTACTTGTATGGGGAGAAGGTGGAGATCTTTACGGATCATAAAAGCCTCAAATATTTCTTCACTCAAAAGGAACTCAACATGCGACAACGACGTTGGCTTGAACTGTTGAAAGATTATGATCATACCATTCAATACCATCCTGGAAAAGCGAACGTGGTAGCTGACGCATTGAGTAGAAGATCATATGCAAGTACGAGTGCGATATTGTCAACACAAAGACCCATTTTGTGTGATTTGCAAAGGATGGAGATAGAGTTAAAGACTCCAGGGACCCATGTGATGATGGCGAATATACGAGTAGAACCGACTTTAATCGATAAAGTTAAAGCTGCTCAAGCTACAGACCTGGAGCTGATGCGTATGAGGAAGAAAGTGCAAGAAGGTGCTATGCCGGAAGCAAGAATCGATGAAGAAGGAATACTTCGAGTCAACTCCAGACTTTGTGTTCCTAACAACCCTGATTTAAAGTATGAAATCATGATGGAGGCGCACAACACACCGTTTGCAATCCATCCTGGAAGTACCAAAATGTATCATGATCTTCGTCATACATTTTGGTGGAGCAATATGAAGAGAGAGATAGCGTTGTTTATCTCAAGGTGTCTAACTTGTCAACGAGTCAAAGCGGAGCATCAAGTACCAAAAGGTCCATTGCAACCACTTGAAATTCCAGAATGGAAGTGGGAGCACATTACCATGGATTTCGTTACCGGTCTTCCTAGGGTTTCTCAAGGTATTGATGCGATTTGGGTCATTGTTGATAGATTGACCAAGTCTGCTCATTTCTTACCGATACGAGAAACTTATACACTTGAACGTCTTGCTCGTATGTACATAAACGAGATTGTAAGACTGCATGGTATGCCAGTATCCATAGTTTCTGACCGAGACCCAAGATTCACTTCACGATTTTGGGTTAGTTTACAAAAAGCTATGGGCACGGAGTTACGATTTAGTTCAGCATATCATCCTCAGACGGACGGACAATCAGAGAGGACTATTCAAACTCTTGAAGATCTATTAAGACTCTGTGTCTTTGACTTCAAGGGAAGTTGGGACAAGTTCTTACCATTGGTGGAGTTTTCCTACAACAACAGTTATCAAGCAAGTATTGGCATGGCTCCATTCGAAGCATTGTATGGAAGAAAATGTCGTTCTCCAGTATGCTGGGATGAGGTGGGTGAAGCAACGTTGTTGGGACCGGAGTTGGTACGTATGACTACAGAAAAGATTCAAACGATCCGACAACGTATAAAAACCTCACAAGATCGACAAAAGAGTTATGCTGATCTTCATCGAAAGGACGTGGAATTTGATATAGGAGATCATGTGTTCTTACGTGTTGCTCCATGGAAAGGAGTTACGAGATTTGGAAAGAGAGGAAAGCTCAATTCTCGATTCATCGGTCCATTTTTAATCCTCGATCGAGTAGGAACTGTGGCTTATAGACTCGCTTTACCGCCAAGTATGTCTCGTATTTATAACGTTTTTCACATATCCATGTTACGTAAATATGTGGAAGACCCAAACCACATTATTGAGTTAGAACCGGACGAAATAGCAGAATATTTGACGTATGAAGCTGTTCAAATCTTGGATAAGAAGGAACATATTCTACGCTCCAAGGTTATACCTCAAGTCAAAGTTTTGTGGAGAAACCACGATGTTGAGGAAATGACTTGGGAGTTAGAATCTGAAATGAAATCAAGGTATCCTTACCTCTTCGACATACCAGGTACGTACCCTAATTTCGAGGGCGAAATTTCATAAGAAGGGGAGGTTGTAAGACCCCAACTTTTATAAATAAAGATGAATTTTCTATAAATATCATTTTTGAATATTATGGAGTTAATTTGATATAATGTTATAGTTGTAGGTAATATTTATAAATTTTACAAAGTACGCAAGTTGTTATATAATATTCGATTGGTCGGAGAATATTCGTTTTAACAGGGAATATTCGTACAACGACACAATCATTGGTGGACCCCACAACGGAATTATTGTCGGATTGAGAAAACGACAAAAATATTTTATTAAAAATAACGGCAGAAATTTTACCATTGTTACTGTTGAACTACTCGGTAGTAAAAGTACAGTAATACGTGTGGTTGCATAGTAGCACACGGTATTGATTATTAATGCTTATGTGAGAAGTCACTCAGTTTGATTCAATTATTGTCAGTTAATAATATGAATTATTTAGCGATAATGACGTTTTGTTTTATTCGTATTATTAACGTAATAAAACAGAAACATCTTTTTATATAAAACAGAATACTTTATTAAAGTTATTCTATAAATAGAATATATTATATTTTATTTAAAAGATTTTTCTTTAAATATGGACCGTCAGATTAAAGTAATCAATCTGGACCGTTCATGGATTAGTTACTATGCATTCTATTTTTCTATAAATAGCAGCTCATTCCTTCATTATTTCTTACGAATTCACTGAACTCTAGAGAGAGAAACTATAGAGAGAGAGAGAGAAGAGTATTCTGCTACTTAACTACTTCCTTATTTCAGCTCGTCTTTAAAACGGTAAGGGGTGTTATTCTTTCTTATTCATGAAGAGAACTGTTGTTATTCAATTTCTTATTATTCTGTTGGAATAACCTGTATACGCGGATCTACCCTATACTTGGTGACATTCTTCTATTATTCTGTTGGAACATCCTGTCTGTGTGTTTTACACCGGACCTGGTTCCGTTTTTATTATTATTCTGTTGGAACATCCTGTCTGTGTGTTTTACACCGGACCTGGTTCCGTCTTATTATTATTCTGTCGGAATATCCTGTCTGTGCGTTTACGCCGGACCTGGTTCCATTATTTATTATTCTGTTGGAATAACCTGTCTGTGCGGTCTATCGCATGCATGGTGATTTCTTTTGTTATTCCATTCTTTATTGTACTCAGTTGGTTAAGTTTTGACTTCTATACTCCATGAAATTTGTGGAATATCCTTGATAATTGCGATTCATCCAGTATCTTTTCATGAAAATATTCTTCTAAGCATTCTTGAATTTTACTCCACAAAGCAGTATCATGTTGACAATTTGGACGTTGTTAATTCTTGGATAAATTAATTCTTGAACTTGTTTTATTGAATTCTTATATCATTGTCATCATCCTCATGTTTATAAAATGTTGAAAGTCATCTGTGGCCTGTAGTGCATAGATGGACTTGGTATGATTATGACCAGGGATTATTCGGTATAATCATGACCGTAATGTTACAAATGATGTGGTAAAAGTCCTCATTGGCCCGTAGTGCATTGATGGACAGTTGTTGGCATGATCATGACCATTAATGAATATACGAATATCCTTGGCCGTAGTGCAGGGGTGATTCGATGATGTGAATTATTTTATTAAGCTGAGTCTCAGCGATCACAGTGTTGGAAAATCTTTTAAATCATAAAAGATAGTAGAGTTTATTTTCTACTTGACTCTTTTAATGGATTGCTTGTTCCGCTGCAGTTAAACTTGATGTCTATTATATTTTATCAGTTTAACATTGTTGAAGGCTAATGATAATTTATTCTGCATTATCTTAGTCATAATATTTCTTACTGGGCTAGTTGAGCTCACCCTTTCTTTCACTGTTCTCTTCAGGAAATGAGAACGTAGCTGGGGCAAGTCGGGGACCGGAGTGATGGTCCGAATGATAGTATTAGTTAGTAGTCCTCACTATTCTATGTAATGGTGTGTTAATAAATGTAATGAGGACTCCTTTTGAGTATGAATACTTTCTAGAAGATAATATTTGTATTCAAACTCACAGTTTATGTTTTGTCGTATTGTACACGACAGTTGTATTAGTAAGTTGTATTTGTATTTTGTACTATGTATCTGACGACCCAAGATGGGTGATGTATACCTAATTTTGGGGGCGTCACATAAGTTGTATTTAAATTTTGTACCATATTTTTGGCGACTCAGAATAGGTGATGTATACCTATTTTGGGGGCGTCACATCCACTTACTCGTTGGTTTTCCTTATGCAGAAGACTTCTACTTTTTTTTGTTATTTCAAAATTAAAAATTCAATTTTATTTTATAAGTATAAAATGACATGATATTTTTAATTCGTCATTTTTTTGAACAAAATATATATATTTGACTTATATTTAAGCTATAAAAATTATTTGTCAAGGTTAGTAATTGGTATTATGTCCTCCGTATGGTGTTCAGAGTTGATAGCACTTATTTTCTAAAATACAATGACAATGTATATTATAGTAGCACTTCAAATAATATACTCAACGAACTAAAAATAAAATGCTCAGAACTCTCTCTCAAAAATGAACTATAAACTGCTAATGAAATGTTGACGCCCCCAAAACAGGTATACAACACCCATTCTGAGTCGTCAATAACATGGTACAGAAACAACTACATCTTTACTATTACAACATAAGAACTGTGAGTTTAAATATAAATATGACGTCATGTACTGGGACACCGTCATGTTATTCTGCTCCAGTCTAATAAACTCTACCTCCTTCATATGACGAATACTTTCAGGAAAGTACTTGTCATTGAATAGTTTCTGAAATGTCTCCCAAGACATGCTGAGTGCGGCTGGATGGGTACGCTTCACAGATTTTCACCAGTAGTCTGCCTCGCCTCGGAACATAAAGGTGGCGAATGGAACCTTCTGTTCCTCCGTGCATCCCAAGACATCAAATATCTTGGTAATTTGCTTGACCCATGTCTCCGCCTTAATCGGATCCGGCTTTCCCCAGAATTCTGGTGGTCCCAACTCTTTGAACTGCTTGGCTGTGACCAGCTGTGCGTTGCCATTGTTTCTTCCTATGTTTTGAACAGGAATCTCCTTCGTCTGGTTTTGCATGAATCGTAAAAAGCTTCTAAACATCTCATCGTTCACCGTGTGCTCAGTGGTGTTGTTCACAGGAGGAACATTGCCAGCCTGTTGCACGTTCTCCTCGTTGGTGAGTATAGGCATCTTCACCGTCTCATTTACTCCACTGTTAACATTCTCAGTCGACATTCTCAAATACTGCCATAAAACAAAGGTTAATTTAACAAATTAACATATCACATAATATCCCTATATTATGACCGACCAGCAAATAAGCTTAGGTAGGACACACTAGCGAAGAATTTACTCGTCTCTCCCCTCCTAGTTCTATTCCCCGATCTCCGTCAGAGATCATATCCCTAAGCTCTGATATCAACTGTGACGCCCCCAAAACAGGTATACAACACCCATTCTGAGTCGTCAATAACATGGTACAGAAACAACTACATTTTTACTATTACAACATAAGACCTGTGAGTTTAAATACAAATATTGTTATCTAGACAATATCCACACTCAAATAAGTCCTCATTACAATTATTGATACATTATTTCACAAAAATGGTGAGGACTACTAAAATAACTTCTAGAACCATCATTCCATACCCCGACTAGTACTCGCTACATTCTCGGCTCCTGAGAAAAATGGAACAAAAAGAAAAAGGGTGAGCTCAACTAGCCTAGTAAAGAACATTATGACTAAGATAACATAGAACAAATTATCGTTAGTCTTCAACAGGGAAAAATATAATAGAATACAATAGAAAACAAGTTTTAAATCAATATTCGCAGCGGAAAATAATAATTCATAGAAGAGTTACGTAGAGAATGAAATCAACTATTATCTATGAATTTAAAAGTCCATCATCAGCATTTTATCCCTATAACATCAATCAATATTCATCTTCGCACTACAGGCCAAAGATATTCACCAGTTGGTCATGTTCATCTAAAACCTGTTCATCTTTGCACTATGGGCCAAAGATATTCATCAGAAATCGTTAATCTTTGCACTACAGGCCAAAGATATTCAATTATATCATCATTTAGGACTGAGGATGATGAAAAATATTTTAAAAGAAACGAATCCAGTGAAACAAAATAATAAATATTAAGGATTCGTATTTCAACTATTCCATGTCCAAAAAATACCTCATAAATAATCATAGTGGAGTTAAATTCAAGAATGATCAAAACATGGATACAATCAAAGCTAGTATCCAGAATAGATATTTTGGACGAAAAGAAGAAAATTTCATTTTTTGGTGAATAGTAACTCGTGAATAGTAACTCATGAATAGTAACCCCGACATGAAAAGTTCTAAATTTGATAAAAAGTTCAGATCAATACTTCGGCATAATGATATTGAAGAAAATAATATCATTTAAGAAGAAATAACATCCCTTACCTCGGAAAGACGGTACTTCTGACTGGAATACTAGATATAGTGCTGAAGGAAACTTGCACCGTATAGCAACACTCAAAGTATCAAATACTCACAAGAATACACTCGATATAGAGAGAGAAATAGAGAGAAACTTGTGTTTCTGGTGTGATTTTCAATTCTAACCTAAGCACCCTATTTATAGGAAATTGCTTAGAACACCAAAGCAGAAAATTTAATATAATATTAATATATATATATATATATATAATTTTCAAGCCCACCTCAAGACCATCTGAACTCAGCTCATTATGCACATGTTGTAGCCCACAAAACAAACAAAAAAATGTTTTCTTTGAAAAAAATAATTAAAACTTCCAAAAAATAATTATTTCGGAACTTCGGAACTTCAATAATTCATAATAAATAGTCTTTTTATCAGAAAATTCGAATCTCGCGAGTTTTTGTAGGAAATTCAATTCTCTAAAACTTTGAAGAAGAAAGTTTTTCCAAATTCCAAACAGAAATTGACCGAAATCTACAAACCGGCGATTTTACAGTCAATAATAAATTTTTGGTCAAGAATTGTGTCCACCAACACACAAAATATGTGTTAATCATTTAATGCCACAAAAATACTCTTCCTCCTCATATACTCATATATCCCACATTCATTATAAAAATATCACCATCAATATATTATTAAAATAATATATTATTTTATCAAAAAAAGATAAAATATTAATTTTCAACAATTGTCACATTAAAAATTTTCTCCATCTATATCCACATAAAATCAATATTTTCCTCATCATATAAATCAATAATTAATTATACACAAATACTATTACAGAATCACAGTACTGGCAACCAGGCCGTTCCCAGGAAAGAGGGAGCTTTTCAATAAGGATTTCTCCTTACTGGCGCGCAATTAAATGACTAAACCTCTCCTTAGACAGAACTTTCTAGACATTGCCAATAATGTTATCTAATAATATTATTCAGATAATATGAATTATTGCTCCGATAATAAAAAATACTGTGTAGTGACAATTATAAAATATCAACGTAGCAATTATTTAATCAATAAAATAAAATATTGAACAGTAATTACTGTAACCATTATTGAGTAGTGCCTTCTTACGTAAGAATCAATAATTGGTACAATACCGTGTGCTACTATGCAACAACGCGTATTACCGTGCTTTAACCACCGGGTATTCCAACAGTATTAACGGTAACAACTACGCCATTATTTATAAACAACTTATTTTTGTCGTTTTCTTCATCCAATCACTTTCCGTTATGGGGCCCACAAAAGACTGCGCCGTCGTACGAATATTCTTCGACAGTAAGAATATTCCACGACCAAGCGAATATTCCCCGACAACAATGAATTTTTTATAACCACTTGCTTATTTAAAATATTTGCACATTTTACCCATAACTAACCACATTAATCAAATCAATCCTTACTATTTCAGAATAATAAATAGAGGAAATTAAATTTTATTTATTAATAATTTGGGGTCTTAAAAAATGAAGAAAAAGAAGACTAGAATGCTTATGCTTGAATGAATTAAGTAAATGAAATGATTGCCCCTCCTATCTATTTATAGGAAGGATTAATGACCCTTTAGAAGGGACATAACCCCTTAAAAAGGTATTATTTAGCCAAAACGAAGTAGTTCTAAGGCTTAACAGAAAGGGCGCGTCCATTCAGATTACTAAACAAAGTAGTTTTAGTTTTATCAGACAAAAGCGACGTAGTTTTAGTCTTTAGCAGAAAAGGCGTGTTCGTTTAGACAAAAATAACGTAGTTTTAGGGCGTCCGTTCAGGCAGTTAGTCTTTCCCAAAACGACATAGTTTAGCTGTGACGCCCCCAAAACAGGTATACATCACCCATTCTGAGTCGCCAAATACATGGTATAAAAAAAATACAAACTCAGTAATACAATTGTCGTGCAAAATACGACAACACATAAACTGGAGTTTGAATACAAATAGAGAGTATAAAAACTCACAAGGAGTCCTCATTACAATTATTGATACACTATTTTACAAAAATAGTGAGGACTGCTAAACAACTTTCTAAAACTGTCACTCCATACCCCGGTTAGTTCCGGCTATACTATCTCCTCCTGAGAATAAAATGGAACAAAAAGGGTGAGCTCAACTAGCCCAGTAAGGAATATTATGACTAAGATAATATACAATAAATTATCGTTAGTCTTCAACAGGAAAAATCTAATAAAATATAATAGACAACAAGTTTTAGATCAACAACTGCAGCGGAAATAACAATCCATTAGAAGAGTCAACTAGAGAAAGAATTCTACTATCTTCTAAGATTTAAAAGTCCATCATCAATAATTTATCCTTGTAACATCAATTAATAATCATCTTTAACCAAATATTCATCTTTGCACTACAGGCCAAAAATATTCATTTGTATCACCAGTCGGTCATGTTCATCTCAACACCTGTTCATCTTTGCACTACAGGCCAAAGATATTCATCAGGTAATTATACATCTTTGTACTACAGGCTAAAGATATTCAGTAGTATCATCATTTAGGACTAAGAATGATGAAAAATATTTTAAAGAAAACGAATCCAGTGAGATAAAAGAATAAATATTAGGGATTCGTATTACAGTTTATTCAAGTTCAATAATACTCCATAATAACCAATTTTGAAACAGAATTCAAAAATAAAGATCAAATCATGGATACAATCAAAGATAGTAACCATAATAGACAACTTGGACAAAAAGAAAATTTTTTATATTTCGGTGAATAGTGTCGTATTCGTAAATAGGGCAGTATACGTGAATAGTAACGTATACGTGAATAGTAACTCCGACACAAAAAATTTTAAATTTGATAAAAACTTCATACCAATATTTCGGTATAATGATATTGAAGAAAATATCATGTTAAGAAGAATATAACACCCCTTACCTCAAAATATCAGTACATCTTATCGGAATATCGGTATAAGGCTGAAGGAAACTTACACTGATGAATAGAAACTCACAAAGTATCTAAATATTCACAAAATACACTCAATAATCTAGAGAGAGAAAGAAAGAAAACGTGTTTCTGGTGTGATTTTCAATTCTAACTTAGCCCTCTATTTATAGGAAAATGTTAGCACGCCGAAACAGACTTAACCTGCAACCTGATGGCTTTACCTGCTACTATTCTCACCCAACACATTTGAATAAAAATCTCAGCACATTTTCACCAACCAAAAGTGGGGTCCACCAATTCTAGAATTTTTTACCAAAATGATAAATTTTGAAGCTTCAACAATTTCTGAACCAGTCATCTCTTAAAATTCATAACAAATCGTACGTTCATTTTTAACGGTTCAAAATTTATGGATATATACTCAACTTATATATGTATAACATATCCAAAAATCACAATGATTCAACGATCGGATTAAAAATTATAACCCCCGCAATATATCTCAAAAACCCTGATTGATTTTTAATACCTCCATTCCGACAAAAATACTGATAAAACACCTCAACATTAACTCCTTCATTTTTAACTACAAAATATATCCAACATTTATATTCAAATAAATATTTCCTTATCATATGAATCAATAATTAATTATTCACAATTAATATTACAGAATCACATTTATGACAACCATGCCGTTCCCAAGAAAGAGGGGCTTTCCAATAAGGATTTCTCCTTACTGGCGCGCAATTAGGTGACTAAACCTCTCCTTAGACAGAACTTTCTAGACATTGCCAATAATGTTATCTAATAATATTATTCAAATAATATGAATTATTGATCTGATAATGAGAAATACAATGCAATGATAATTATTGAAACATTAATAATATAAAATATCAATGCAGCAATTATTGAATCAATAAAATAAAATATTGAACAGTAACTACTGTAACAATTATTAAGTAGTGTCTTCCTTTGTAAGAATCAATAATTCAAAAATACTGTGCAATCCGTGTGCTACTGTAACCACGCGTATTACTGTATTTTAACCACCGGGTATTCTAACAGTGTTAACGGTAACAAATACGTCGTTATTTAAAAAAACTGAATTTTTGTCGTTATCTTCATCCAACTGTTTTCCGTTATGGGGCCCACAAATAGCTGCGCCGTCGTACAAATATTCCCCGACAGAAAGAATATTCCACAACCAAACGAATATTTCCCGATAAAATGAATATTTTATAACCACTTGTTTATTTTATAAAATTTGCACATTTCACCATAACCAAAATATTATATCAAATTAACACCTTATAATTTACAATAATAATTAGAAAAAATTTGATTTTATTCATTAATAAGTTGGGGTCTTACAACCTCCCCTCCTTATGAAATTTCGTCCTCGAAATTGACGTACGTACCTAGTGTTTCGAAAAGGTGGGGATATCTCGCTTTCATTTCTGATTCTAACTCACAGGTCATTTCTTCAATAGCATGGTTTCTCCACAAAACCTTAACTTGTGGTATAACATTCGTGCATAAGGCATGCTATTTCCTATCCAAGATCTTAACAGGTACATCCTCGTACGTTAAATCTTCGGCTATCTCGTCTGGTTCTAACTCAATAATGTGGTTCGGGTCTTTAACATATTTACGAAGCATATATATGTGAAAAATATTATGAACACGAGACATACTTAGGGGTAATGCGAGTCTATATAGGCCACATTTTCTATTCGGTCTAGAATTTTAAATGGACCAACAAATTGTGAATTGAGCTTTCCTCTCTTCCCAAATCTTGTAATTCCCTTCCATGGTGCAACACGTAACAATACATGATCCCTAATATTAAATTTCACGTCCTTCCGATGAAGATCCGCATAATCTCTTTTGTCGATCCTGTGCCGTTTGTATACGTTATCGAAACGTTTGGATCTTCTCTGTAGTTATGCGTACCAATTCTGGTCCCAACAACGTTGCTTCACCCACCTCGTCCCAGCATACTGGAAAATGACACTTTCGTCCATACAAGGCTTCAAATGGAACCATACCTATACTTGCCTGATAACTGTTGTTGTAAGAGAATTCCACCAATGGCAAGTACTTATCCCAACTCCCTTTGAAATCTAGGACACAAAGTCTTAATAGATCTTCAAGAGTTTGAATAGTCCTCTCTGATTGTCCGTCCGTTTGAGGATGGTATGCCAAACTGAATCATAAATCCGTACCCATAGCTTTCTGCGAGCTAACCCAAAATCGTGAAGTGAATCTTGGGTCACGATCCGAAACTATGGATACTGGCATGCCATGCAATCTTATAATCTCATTTACGTACATACTAGCAAGACGTTCAAGGGAATAAGTCTCACATATAGGCAAGAAATGGCCAGACTTGGTTAATCTATCAACAATAACCCAAATCGCATCTATGCCTTGAGAAACTGTTGATTGATTTCGCAATCAATGAATACGTGCAAGTATACACGGTCAGCAAGTAATAAAGTGAAAGTAGAGTATCGTTCCCACGAGGAATTATTTAACAAAAATTACTAAATACTAATTCTTAACCAAATCAATTTTATTTAAACAACCAATAATTGTGATTTCTAGATTTAAGAAAACTAAATTAATCAATTAAATCTAGATTACTCTAAAATTAATTCAAATAAATAAAGATTAAGACTTCAATATCCCCAATTATAAACTATAAATCAATTATCCAACTATCCCAATTATTATGCCTACTGAATTGTTAATAGAAATTCTCAAATGCCAAAAGTTCTTTTCCAAGTGATCAATTGACTTCTATTTAATCCAGATTAATCTTACTATATTCCTATGAAAAATAATTGAATTAAACTCTTTTCAATCTCAATTCCTTATGTGTTACATGCGGTAAACAGATATTTCCATTCTATTCACAAACCTAATTATTCACCATGCAAATAGCTAAGTCACATGTTATCATGCCCAGTTCTAACCCTAGAATTCCTCTTCCGATTCCTTCTAGAGTAACAAGGTAATTACTGATCAGATAATTAATCAATAAGCTCAAGACAAGATAAACAATTCACTTTGACATAAATAATTGGAATAAATCGAATAACTAATTCATAGACATAAAAGGTTCAATTGAAATCTTAATAAAAGAGTTAGTTCATAATTAATGAATTGAAACCAAGAATCCACAATTGAATAAACATTAAAAGATAAAAGTATGATAAGAGAAGATAATATGATCTGTTGTCAGCAAATCTGATGCTCCCCTCTTGCTCCTGCTCTTGATCTTCAATGATCTCCAATTTGCTTCAATCTCCAAAACTAATAAGAACTAGGGTTAATTTCTAATCTAATGGAGTGTTTAATCTAGTCTACTCTATGTAATCCCCCTTTATTTTATGCCTTCATCAAGTATTTATAGGTTACAAGTCTAATTTTTAGGTTAGGAACAAACCCAATCCAATTTAGAGTCAAAAAGATGTCAAAATTCGCCCCAAAACGCGTCCAAGCCTTTCCACTGACTTCCCCAGCGCCCCGGCGCTGGGCACGGCGCTGGGATTCTGCCCCCTAGCGCCCCGGCTCTGGAATTACATAGAGAAATAGCACCCCGGCGCTGGAAGTTTTTTTGGAATTTTCTGCTCCGACGTCCTTTGGGAAAATGGCCATAACTTCTTCGTCCGAACTCCGATTTTGATGATTCAAGATGTTCCGGAAAGAGGAGAAGTAGATCTACAACTTTCATTCTTTAAGTTTTTCGAAATAAGGTCCGTAGAAATACTCAAATTGGCTCTGAAGTGACTATTGTGTAAATGGCAAGCCGAAAACGCGAATCTAGCCACCCCAAACGTCGATCCAAGTAACTTTTGTCCCAAATCCTACAAAACAATGTAAAACATGCATGAATAGACACAAACACATAAAAACACCCTAAAAGACTTGAGAACAACAATAAATTAATCCCGAATATATCCAATTCATGTGTATAAAACTCACTCATCAAACACCCCCAAACTTAAACATTTGCTTGCCCTCAAGCAAAAACACAAAAATGTTATACAATGTAATGTAATGAAACTAATCTATATGCCTACGAATCCAACAGTAATGACAGAAACAAGTCTATTCAACCGGCCTTAGAGAAATCAAGTAAACATGATAATACATCATATTAAAACAAATCAGTAATTTCCCAATCACTCATCAAATCTTAGACTGTTATCACTGATATAGTGCGTGTGTGCTCCAAAACAATGTTAACTAATATAAAATCAAATTTAACACATAATAGGTCTCTTTAAAGGCATCATACAGTGAAAACTCACAAAATTCACGAACAAGCTAGATCCAACTAAAGTTAAACATCCACCAAGTTCAAGAGTCCAATCCGGGATACTTATGCTTTACTTTTCATTACGGGGGCTTTTTGCTCTTTTCCCGTTTTATTGTTTTTTTTTTTACTTTTTACTTTCTTTTTTTTTAACCATGACTGTGCAATGTCTCATTCCATTAGGCTAACAGTGTCACCCCTTAGCGAGCTTTCGACCAACGACTCCCAGACCATATAAGACCTTAGGGCGCTAGGTTTTAAGATACCCCTTCGGGCGTACTTACTCAAGTAACAAAGGCCCCGAAACAAAACTAGCCACGGTAATTTTTATTTTTTTTTTCTTTTTTTTTAGCGAAGCTTATATATCCCAAATTTTCCCCCCAAACTTAAGTTTTTATCAAAATTTAGCCATCTCCGCCTATTCATGTCTTTCATTCCTTCACATTAGTATTATCCTTAAGAAATTCATTATGTATCAATTTAAACTTAATCAGTCAACATAGCTGTTATTAACGTGCTAACCTTAATTATACCAGTTTCAAACAGGAAAAGATTCAATTCATAACAAGAAATCACATCAAAGCCTGAATATTCAATACTATACTTATCTACTTAACTCCAGTCTCATCATTGGCCAAAATAGACTTTTACTATCTAACAGTTGGAATCATGCAAATATAAACTAACTGCAACAAACATAGTAAACTAACTACTATTTTTGCGATTTTTAAAATTTTTTTTTTAAACAAAAAACTGAATGCAAAAACTAAATGTAAATAACCCGAAAATATAACGAACTACAATGTAAATAACTAACTATATGCAATACGACACTAAAATGCCCCCAAACTTAAACTAGACATTGTCCTCAATGGCTACAATAGAAAAAATTAAAGCAGAGGACTTCCCTGAAAATATAGCAATCTTCCTCCTTATCCGCTAAGTTTGGAGAATAGGCTAAGCACATGGAACAAATTGGGCACCACACTTGAATTTGACTTGAATAACCTGTAAAACCATGATATAAGCACTTTTATTAAATCCTAAATAAATGAAAATTCAAAACTACTAATATAAAACTTAATAAAAACTAAAAATAAAAATTAAACTTGGGTTGCCTCCCAATAAGCGCTTGTTTTATAGTCTCAGCCTGACTTCTTCAATTCTCTATCCAATTCCCCTACGAAAATTGAGGAACCCTCCATCCATCAGAAGCAATGTCTCTTTTGGGAGATTCCCATTCGCAAAAACCCTTGAATTGAAGTCACCTAGCATGCTCTTTGTAGATAGGTTCCCTATTAAGAACGTCCAACAACTAGGTGTTTTCTCCATTATGTCTATGATTAGATTGGGGCATTGAAGCTTAATAAACATAATGGAGTCTTCCTCTATCTTCTCCTTTTCATCCCACCATGACTCCACAACTGTACTGGCTCTTATGCCACGAAGAGCTTTGCCGACGACATGACTGCCAATTGGGCATGGTTTTGCAAAACTGCCCGTATTATTGAACTTTTGTGGAGGAGGCACATGAGACACTATCAAAATTGGCTCATCTTCGTTGGTGCTCAAAGTTAAATCTTCGTCGATCTCCTTTTCTTGGTTCCCAATTGTTTCCTCTCTTTCAACATCTTGTGGCTCATCTAGTTGTAGATTTTGCTCGGGCTCTCCATCAGTCTCGGAATCCATGTCATAGAGCCAAGTGTATTGAGAACGGTTGTTCAACGCATGTGCTATCTGCCCCAATTAAATTTCCAGATTCTTTAACGATGCCCCTTGGCTTTGCAAATTCAGCTCTATTTGGTTCATTTTTTTGTCTTGTTCCTCGTTCCTTTTGTCAGAAGCTCTAATGAATTTTTCCAAGGCTTCCTCAAAATTTGAATGTTCTTCCTGTTGTAGAGGAGGTGGACACGAGAAATCCGGTGGGTATGTTGGACTTGGAGCATAAAATTGATCTTGTTTAGTATGGCTCCATGAAACACCTTGGATTTTCACATTCATATCTACTTGACTCAATATCTTGTCTTGTGCCTCGATTTTTTTGTCAGTAGCTCTAATGAATTTTTCCAAGGCTTCCTCCCAACCTAGTTTCCTTTCTGGTTGTTGTTGAGTCTGATTTTGAAATTCGGATGCGTTTTGTTGTCTAGGTGCTTGAGCTTGATTGTTACTCCATGAAAAATCTGGGTGATACCCCCAATCCTGATGATAGTTGTTGGGATAGACATAATTATTGGGGTAATCACCACCGTACTGTACCGGCTCGAAACTGATGGAGCATTGATGACTCATATAATTTCCAGCACAATAATCACAAACCATTGCTACTTGCTGTGTGGATGGTGGACTCCATGTTTCCATTGGTCGAGTCATGTTCGTGTATGGCCATTGATACGCAAAGTCATCCATAGTACCTAAAAAGAGAGAAATATAGGAAGAGAATTAAAAATAAAAATAAAAATAGAAATGTTTAAAGTGAAAGTATACACGGTCAACAAGTAATAAAGTGAAAGTAGAGTATCGTTCCCACGAGGAATTATTTAACAAAAATTACCAAATACTAATTCTTAACCAAATCAATTTTATTTAAACAACCAATAATTGTGATTTCTAGATTTAAGAAAACTAAATTAATCAATTAAATCTAGATTACTCTAAAATTAATTCAAATAAATAAAGATTAAGACTTCAATATCCTCAATTATAAGCTATAAATCAATTATCCAACTATCCCAATTATTATGCCTACTGAATTGTTAATAGAAATTCTCAAATGCCAAAAGTCCTTTTCCAAGTGATCAATTGACTTCTATTTAATCCAGATTAATCTTGCTATATTCCTATGCAAAACAATTGAATTAAACTCTTTTCAATCCCAATTCCTTATGTGTTACATGTGGTAAACAGATATTTTCATTTTATTTACAAACCTAATTATTCACCATACAAATAGCTAAGTCACATGTTATCATGCCCAGTTCTAACCCTAGAATTCCTCTTCCGATTCCTTCTAGAGTAACAAGGTAATTACTGATCAAATAATTAATCAATAAGCTCAAGACAAGATAAACAATTCACTTTGACATAAATAATTGGAATAAATCGAATAACTAATTCATAGACATAAAAGGTTCAATTGAAATCTTAATAAAAGAGTTAGTTCATAATTAATGAATTGAAACCAAGAATCCACAATTGAATAAACATTAAAAGATAAAAGTATGATAAGAGAAGATAATATGATCTGTTGTCAGCAAATCTGATGCTCCCCTCTTGCTCCTGCTCTTAATCTTCAATGATCTCCAATTTGCTTCAATCTCCAAAACTAATAAGAACTAGGGTTAATTTCTAATCTAATGGAATGTTTAATCTAGTCTACTCTATGTAATCCCCCTTTATTTTATGCCTTCCATCAAGTATTTATAGGTTACAAGTCTAATTTTTAGGTTAGGAACAAACCCAATCCAATTTGGAGTCAAAAAGATGTCAAAATTCGTCCCAAAACGCGTCCAAGCCTTTCCACTGACTTCCCCAGCGCCCCGACGCTGGGCACGGCGCTGGGATTCTGCCCCCTAGCGCCCCGGCGCTGGAATTACATAGAGAAATAGCGCCCCGGCGCTGGAAGTTTTTCTAGAATTTTCTGCTCCGACGTCCTTTGGGAAAATGGCCATAACTTCTTCGTCCGAACTCTGATTTTGATGATTCAAGATGTTCCGGAAATAGGAGAAGTAGATCTACAACTTTCATTCTTTAAGTTTTTCGAAAGAAGGTCCGTAGAAATACTCAAATTGGTTCTGAAGTGACTGCTGTGTAAATGGCAAGCCGAAAACGCGAATCTAGCCACCCCAAACGTCGATCCAAGTAACTTTTGTCCCAAATCCTACAAAACAATGTAAAACATGCATGAATAGACACAAATACATAAAAACACCCTAAAAGACTTGAGAACAACAATAAATTAAGCCCGAATATATCCAATTCATGTGTATAAAACTCACTCATCAGAAACCTTGGGAAGACCCGTAACGAAATCCATGGTAATGTGTTCCCACTTCCACTTCGAAATCTCAAGTGGTTGCAACGGACCCTTTGGTACTTTATGCTCCGCCTTTACACGTTGACAAGTTAAACACCTCGAGATAAACTCCGCGATCTCTCTTTTCATATTGCTCCACCAAAATGTATGTCGAAGTTCGTGATACATTTTAGTACTC
The DNA here is from genome assembly GCA_016801055.1 of Panax notoginseng. Classification (NCBI taxonomy): domain Eukaryota; kingdom Viridiplantae; phylum Streptophyta; class Magnoliopsida; order Apiales; family Araliaceae; genus Panax; species Panax notoginseng. The sequence continues at coordinate 18,603,306 of CM029015.1, forward strand.
CCATGATGGATTACAAACGGTGTGTTTTATGCCTCCATCATGATTCTATGCTTCAAGTCAAAATCGTTAGGAACACAAAGTCTGGAGTTGACTCGAATTATTCCTTCTTCATCGATTCTTGCTTTTGGAATAGCACCTTCTTGCACTTTCTTCTTCATACGCATCAGCTCCATGTCCGTAGCTTGAGCAGCTTTAACTTTATCGATTAAAGTCGGTTCTACTCGTATATTTGATATCATCACGTGGGTACTTGGAGCCTTCATCTCTATCTCCATCCTTTGCAAATAATACAAAATGGGCATTTATGTTAACTACATTGCACTCGTACCCGCATATGATCTTCTACTCAATGCGTCAGCTACTACGTTCGCTTTTCCAGGATGATATTGGATGGTATGATCGTAATCTTTCGAAAGCTTAAGCCAACGTCGTTGTCGCATGTTGAGTTCTTTTTGAGTGAAGAAATATTTGAGGCTTTTATGATCCGTATAGATCTCCACTTTCTCCCCATACATGTAGTGTCTCCAAATCTTCAAGGCGAAAACGACTGCTGCCAACTCCAAATCATGAGTAGGATAATTCCTCTCATATTCTTTGAGTTGTCGCGAGGCATAGGCTATGACTTTTCCATGTTACATGAGAACACATCCTAACCCTTTGCCTGAAGCATCATCGTAGATAATAAATCCATCCGAACCAGATGGTATTGTCTGAACAAGTGCCGAAATGAGTTTTCTCTTGAGTAATTGAAAACTCTTCTCACAATCTTCGCTCCAACCAAATTTTGTATCCTTCCGAGTCAGCTGAGTTAACGGAGTAGCGATTCTAAAAAATCCTTCCACGAATCTCCGATAATAACCAGCTAAGCCCAGAAAGCTACGTACTTCGGTCACCGACTTCGGTTACTCCCAACTTTGTATGGCTTTAATCTTCGTCGGGTCGACAGATACTCCATGTTTTGACACCACGTGCCCAAGGAATGTTACTTCCTCAAGCCAGAACTCGCATTTTTTCAGTTTGGCATATAACTTATTTTCACGAAGCCTTTGCAGTACCAGCTTCAAATGGTGCTCATGATCTTCACGGCTTTTGGAATAGATGAGGATATCATCAATAAAGACAACAACGAACTGATCTAAATATTCTTTGAATACACGGTTCATCATATCCATGACGGCAGCAGAAGCATTAGTCAATCCAAAAGACATGACTAAGAATTCATAATGCCCGTACCGAGTTCTGAAGGCAGTCTTTGGAATATCCTCAGTTTTAACCTTCAGCTGATGATATCCAGAACGAAGATCGATCTTTGAAAAGAATTGTGCTCCTTGCAACTGGTCGAACAGGTCATTAATACGAGGTAACGGATACCTATTCTTGATGGTGACATGGTTCAATTCTCGATAGTCAATACAAAGTCGCATACTCCCGTCTTTCTTTTTTACGAATAAAACAGGAGCACCCCAAGGAGACGTACTAGGACGAATGAAATTGATGTCTAACAATTCCTGTAATTGGACTTTTAACTCCTGAAATTCAATAGGAGCCATTCGATATGGAGTTTTAGAAATGGGCTTTGTACCGGGTTCAAAGTCAATAAAGAATTCAACTTCACGTTCTGGAGGTAGACCAGGAAGTTCTTCAGGAAATACGTCAGGAAATTCATTAACAACAGAAATTTTATTCAAATCTGACGTGTTTTTGTTCAAGTCCGTGACATGGGCTAAGAAAGCTTGACATCTATTTTTCAATAAACGAATAGCTTTATGGCTTGAAATGACAGTGATTGGCTTTAATGGTTTAGTTGTTTGAATTCGCATAGCAGGTTGGTTAGGAATATGAAAACTAACAACCTTACGAAAACAATCAATTTTAGCATGATGCGTGGTTAACCAATCAATCCCTAAAATCACATCAAATACAAGAATTTTCAACGAAATAAGATCAACAGGTAATGTGATGGTACCAACTTGAATCAAGCAAGATTTATAAACAGTAGATGTAACGAAAGTTTCTCCTAACTGAGTTTCAACAGATAAGTCAAAGTCAAATTTCTCCGGAGTCAAGTTTAAATGTTGAGCACAAGCAGGAGAGATAAAATAATGGGTAGAACCGGTATCTAGTAAAGTATAAACTTCGTAAGAATTCAAGATTAGCTTACCCGCGATCACCTCGTTCGGGTTTCTCGCGTTTTGGCCAGTCACGACAAATGCTCTTCCAGGAACCGCTGATTTCGACTTATCCGGGACAGTTTTTAGAGTCACTATCCCCGTTGAACTTGGTTTCGCAACAAGACAATCTTTAGCTATATGACCTTCCTTTCCACAGTTATAACATACCTTGAACTGTTGTGGGCAGTTTGGGCTGATATGTCTCTCTTTCCTGCATTTGTAACAAACGACCGGTGCTCGTTCTCCTCCCCTAGAAACAGTTGATGTTTGTGCTGACGTTTTCACGTTATCATTGTTGTACCTTCTCTTCTTAAAATCTCCTCCCGACTCGCTCCTTCTATTATCACGGCCACGATTTTCACCAGAGTGGTTACCACTTTTGTCCGAATGTTTTCTTCCCTGCTGGTTTTCATTGGTCCGGTGACCGCTGCCACCGGTATTACCTTGGTTGTGTTCCCTCGGTTGAATATACTCATTATTTCGCTCTAATAATTTAGCACTGCTTACAACATCTGAATATAAAGAAAATTTATGAGAGATAAGATATTGCCGAATCTCGGGTTTTAGACCTCTCAGGAACATCCTCATCATTCGTTCCTCATTCTCTACCAAATGAGGTGCAAACCTGGATAACTCTGCAAACTTCGCCTCGTACTGGGACACCGTCATGTTATTTTGTTCTAGTCTAATAAACACTACCTCCTTCATATGACGAATACTTTCAGGAAAGTACTTGTCATTAAACAGTTTCTGAAATATTTTTCAGGACATGTTGAATACGTCAGGCTGGGTACGCTTTACAGACTTTCACCAGTAGTCTGCCTCACCGCGGAACATAAAGGTGGCGAATGGAACCTTCTGTTCCTCCGTGCATCCCAAGACATTGAATATCTTAGTAATTTGCTTGACCCACGTTTCCGCCTTAATCGGATCCGGCTTTTCCTGAAAGTCTGGTGGTCCCAACTCTTTGAACTGCTTGGCCGTGACAAACCGCGCGTTTATATCATTTCAACCCGTATTTTGCACACGAGTCTCCCTCGTCTGATTTTGCATGAACTGCTAAAAGCTTCTAAACATTCCATCATTCATCGTTTACTCGATAACGTTGTTTACAGGAGGAATATTGCCTTCCTGTTGCACGTTCTCCTGGTTTGTGACTAAAGGTTGTTCCACAGTCTCATATACTCTATTGTTAACGTTCTAGGCTGCCATTCTCAAATACTACCATAAAATAAGGGTTAATTAACATATCACATAATATCCTTATATTATGACCAACCAACAAATAAGCTTAGGTAGGACACACTAGCGAAGGATTTACTCGTCTCTCCCCTCCTAGTTCTATTTTTCGATCTCCGCCAGAGACCATATCCCTAAGCTCTGATACCAACTATGACGCCTCCAAAACAGGTATACATCGCGCATTCTGAGTCGCCGCATACATGGTACAAAAACAAATACAACCTCAGTAATACAATTATCGTGCAAACTACGACAACACATATACTGTGAGTTTGAATACAAATAGAGAGTATAAAAACTCACAAGGAGTCCTCATTACAATTATTGATACACTGTGAGACCCCAGATTTTATGAATAAATATTTAATTTTCTCAAAATAATTATGGTGTGGATTTGATATAATATTATAGTTGTGGGTATTATTTATAAATTTTGCAAAGTAAGCAAGTTGTTTTAAAATATTCGTTTGGTCGGGAAATATTCTTTTTTCGGGGAATATTTGTACGACGGCACAATCATTGGTGGACCCCACAATAGAAGTATAGTCGTAGTTAGAAAACGACAAAATTATCTTTTTATAAAAATAACGTCTGAGGTGTTACCGTTAAAACCGTTAAAACTGTTGAACTACCCGGTAGTAAAAGTACAGTAATACGCGTGGTTGCATAGTAGCACACGGTATTGATTATTGATGCTTACGTGAGAAGTCACTCAGTTATACTCAATTATTGCTACAGTAATTGCTGCATCATATTTCTTAAATTATTGTCATAGTATCATCTGTATAATATGTTATATTATTAAATCAATAATTGAGACGTTGTGGTAAGTTTGGTTATTTTTATGGGGGGGCCATATGTCATCATCTAAGAGTCTCTTCGTCAATAGTAATTACCGTCGTCAATAGTAATTACCGTCGTCAATAGTAATTAACGTCGTCAATAGTATTTACCATGGTCAATAGTATTTACCTTGGTCAATAGTAATTACCTTCGTCAATAGTATTTACCTTGGTCAATAGTAATTACCTTCGTCAATAGTATTTACCTTGGTCAATAGTAATTACTTTCGTCAATAGTAGTTGTCCCTTCAATATTACCAAGAGTCATTTGACCCTTCGTTAGGACCAAGAGTCATTTGACCCTTCGTTAAGACCAAGAGCCACCCTCAGTTTTTCTATAAATAGAGGCCTAGGGCTTCATTATTTTTCACGAATTCATTCAAGCTATAGAGAGAGAAAGTATAGAGAGAATAAGAGAGAGAGAATAAAAGTATTCTGCTACTTCACTTTTCCAATATACAGTTCTTTTAAGGTAGGGAATATTATTTCTTTCATATTCATGAAGAGCACTTCTGTTATTCCATTCTTTATTATTCTGTTGGAATAACCAGTATACGCGGTCTACCCTATACTTGGTGACATTCTTCTATTATTCTGTTGGAACATTCTGTCTGTGTGTTTTACACCGGACCTGGTTTCGTTTTTATTATTATTCTGTTAGAACATCCTGTCTGTGTGTTTTACACCGGGCCTGGTTCCGTTTTTATTATTATTCTGTTGGAACATCCTATCTGTGCGTTTATGCCGGACCTGATTCCATTATTTATTATTCTGTCGGAATATCCTGTCTGTGCGTTTACGCCGGACCTGGTTCCATTATTTATTATTCTGTTGGAATAACCTGTCTGTGCGGTCTATCGCATGCATGGTGATTTCTTTTGTTATTCCATTCTTTATTGTATTCAGTTGGTTAAGTTTTGACTTCTATACTCCATGAAATTTGTGGAATATCCTTGATAATTGCGTTTCATCCAGTATCTTTTCATGAAAATATTCTTCTAAGCATTCTTGAATTTTACTCCACAATGCAGTAACATGTTGACAATTTGGACGTTGTTAATTCTTGGATAAATTAATTCTTGAACTTGTTTTATTGAATTCTTATATCATTGTCATCATCCTCATGTTTATAAAATATTGAAAGTCATCTGTGGCCTGTAGTGCATAGATGGACTTGGTATGATTATGACCAGGGATTATTCGGTATAATCATGACCGTAATGTTACAAATGATGTGGTAAAAGTCCTCATTGGCCCGTAGTGCATTGATGGACAGTTGTTGGCATGATCATGACCATTAATGAATATACGAATATCCTTGGCCATAGTGCAGGGGTGATTCGATGATGTGGATTATTTTATTAAGCTGAGTCCCAGCGATCACAGTGTTGAAAAACCTTTTAAATCATAAAAGATAGTAGAGTTTATTTTCTACTTAACTCTTTTAATGGATTGCTTGTTCCGCTGCAGTTAAACTTGATGTTTATTATATTTTATCAGTTTAACATTGTTGAAGGCTAATGATAATTTATTCTGCATTATCTTAGTCATAATATTTCTTACTGGGCTAGTTGAGCTCACCTTTTCTTTCACTGTTCTCTTCAGGAAATGAGAACGTAGCTGGGCAAATCGGGGAACGGAGTGATAGTCCGAATGATAGTATTAGTTAGTAGTCCTCACTATTCTATGTAATAGTGTGTTAATAAATGTAATGAGGACTCCTTTTGAGTATGAATACTCTCTAGAAGATAATATTTGTATTCAAACTCACAGTTTATGTTTTGTCGTATTGTACACGACAGTTGTATTAGTAAGTTGTATTTGTATTCTGTACTATGTATCTGGCGACCCAAAATGGGTGATGTATACCTAATTTTGGGGGCCTCACATACACTATTTTAAAAATATAGTGAGGACTGCTAAACAACTTTCTAAAACCGTCACTCCATACCCCGGCTAGTTCCTGCTATACTATCTCCTCCTGAGAATAAAATGGAACAAAAAGGGTGAGCTCAACTAGCCCAGTAAGGAATATTGTGACTAAGATAATATACAACAAATTATCGTTAGTCTTCAACAGGAAAAATCTGATAAAATATAATAGACAACAAGTTTTAGATCAACAACTGCAGCGGAAACAGCAATCCATTAGAAGAGTCAAGTAGAGAAAGAATTCAATTATCTTCTAAGATTTAAAAGTTCATCATCAATATTTTATCCCTGTAACATCAATTAATAATCATCTTTAACCAAATATTCATCTTTGCACTACAGGCCAAAGATATTCATTTGTATCACCAGTCGGTCATGTTCATCTCAACACCTGTTCATCTTTGCACTACAGGCCAAAGATATTCATCAGGTAATCATACATCTTTGCACTACAGGCCAAAGATATTTAGTAGTATCATCATTTAGGACTGAGGATGATAAAAAATATTTTAAAGAAAACGAATCCAGTGAGATAAAAGAACAAATATTAGGGATTCGTATTACAGTTTATCCAAATTCAATAATACTCCATAATAACCAATTTTAAAGCAGAATTTAAAAATAAAGATCAAATCATGGATACAATCAAAGATAGTAACCATAATAGACAACTTGGACAAAAAGAAAATTTTTTATTTTTCGGTGAATAGTGCCGTATTCGTGAATAGTGCCGTATACGTGAATAGTAACCCCGACACAAAAAATTTTAAATTTGATAAAAAGTTCATACCAATATTTCGGTATAATGATATTGAAGAAAATATCATGTTAAGAAGAATATAACACCCCTTATCTCAAAATATCAGTACTTCTGATCGAAATATCGGTATAAGGCTGAAGAAAACTTGCACTAATGAATAGAAACTCACAAATTATCTAAATATTCACAAAATACACTCAATAATCTAGAGAGAGAAAGAGAAAAAACTTGTTTCTGGTGTGATTTTCTATTCTAACGTAGCCATCTATTTATAGGAAAATGTTAGCACGTCGAAACAGACTTAACCTGCAACTTGATGGCTTTACCTGCTACTATTCCCACCCACCACATTTGAATAAAAATCTCAGCACATTTTTACCAACCAAAAGTGGAGTCCACCAATTCTAGAATTTTTTACCAAAATGATAAATTCCGAAACTTCAATAATTTCTGAACCAGTCATCTCTTAAAATTCATAACAAATCATACGTTCATTTTTAACGGTTCAAAATTTGTGGGTATATACTCAACTTATATATGTATAGCATATCCAAAAATCACAACGATCCAACGGTCGGATTAAAAATTATAACCCCCGCAATATATCTCAAAAATCTTGATTGATTTTTAATACCTCCATTCCGACAAAAATACTGATAAAACACCTCAACATTAACTCCTTCATTTTTAACCACAAAATATATCCAACATTTATATTCAAATAAATATTTCCTTATCATATGAATCAATAATTAATTATTCACAATTAATATTACAGAATCACATTTATGACAACCATGCCGTTCCCAGGAAAGAGGGGCTTTCCAATAAGGATTTTTCCTTACTGACGCGTAATTAGATGACAAAACCTCTCCTTAGACAGAACTTTCTAGACATTGCCAATAATGCTATCTAATAATATTATTCAAATAATATGAATTATTGATCTGATAATGGGAAATACAATGCAATGACAATTATTGAAACAACAATAATATAAAATATCAATGCAGCAATTATTGAATCAATAAAATAAAATATTGAACAGTAACTACTGTAACAATTATTGAGTAGTGTCTTCCTTTGTAAGAATCAATAATTTAAAAATACTGTGCAATCCGTGTGCTACTGTGCAACCACGCGTATTACTGTATTTTAACCACCAGGTATTCCAACAATGTTAACGGTAACAATTACGCCGTTATTTTTAAAAACTCAATTTTTGTTGTTATCTTCATCCAACCGTTTTTCGTTATGGGGCCCATAAATAGCTGCGCCGTCGTACGAATATTCCCCGACAGAAAGAATATTCCACGACCAAACGAATATTCCTCGACAAAATGAATATTTTATAACCACTTGTTTATTTTACAAAATTTGCACATTTCACCCATAACCAAAATATTATATCAAATTAACACCTTATTATTCACAATAATAATTAGAGAAAATTTAATTTTATTCATTAATAAGTTGAAGTCTTACATTAGACAAGTACATTCGGCATGTAACGCTTCCCAAAATGACGTAGTATAATAATAAATATTGTTTATCAAAACAATACAGTTTTGATGATAGAACTAAATTAAATTAAATTAAATTTAATAAGTTTTGTCCAAAAAATTATATACAAGGACCCAAACCCAGACCCAGACCCCACGAACCTGGAGCCCGAGCGAGGCCAGACTGACTGATCGGCAGCGCGTGTGAGTTCAAATCAAACCTTGACTAGGTCATCTCTTCCACAAAAGTGGAGTGTCCCTTAGGGCCCAAACCCAAGAGCAATTTTAATGTATATAAACCTATTAATTCTTTAGTTCTTAACCGATGTAGGACTTGGTTTCTCACATATATTTATTATCATTCATCATTTTCAAAGGTGATCTTTGGAAATTAATATCTCATTCATTACTCCATGAATTTGAGCTTTTAAATACTTAATTTAATCTACTAATGAAATAGAACACATTGATATGTAGAGTCATTACAAATAATTAATGACACTTATAATAATTTAGGCTCAAATTTTAATATTTTCAATATCAAAGCACCACAACTGAATATTTAGTTAATACTAATACTATATTTGAGAAGATAAAACTGTTCTTAACATTAGTTGTATATAAATATATCTCTAATTTTGAAAAAAAATATAATATAAAAAATGTATACTCCTTTTTTATATAAATAATTTATGTGAAACCACAAAGTAGCTTTATCATGCTTGTAAACAATAACCTAACATATAATGGATTAGTACAATTTTAAGGGTATATATGTTAGACAAAACTTGTTGCCGAGTCAAGGCGATAAGATCAATTAGTTTCAATTTGGATTTATTCTAGGAAATTTTCTCTTTTCAAAGACTTAATTTTTTTTATTTCGTTGTAATTTAAGTATGCACAAAAAATAAAATAGAAATTTTTTCATGCCCAATGAACTAAATAACAAATTCAAGTCGAATCCGACTACTATTCATTACCTTTATCTATGTCTACTATCACATAAAATCGCTCACATACCGCTTATATACATTCACATGCATATTTTGATGGCTCACGTGCAGAACAAATCACGTGGGTCATCAAAATATGTATGTGAGCGATTTTGTGTGATAATAAACTTATTTATCTAAATATTGTGCTCCATTTGTCATTTAATATGTCGTTTTAGAGAGAGTTGTAAACATGAAGTTAATTTTGATTAATTTATCAATAACGCAGGCGGGAGGTGATCTCTCTCTATGCGCGTTAACATTGTATTGGTCATATGACTAACTTATCATGAAATTAACTTCATGGTAATCGGATCTCGTTTTAGATTTGTGCACAAGTATTAAGGAAATAATTGTACAACATTAAATATAATGTCAATTTCTTATATTGTCCTTGTAATAGAAAAAGAAGATGTTATTTATTGGGTAAAAAATAGTGAAAAAATTAAATTTATATTTAATATTTAGGATAATATTAAAAATTAAGAAATTAATTATTAATTAAAATTTTCTTGAAGAATTTAAATTGGAGACCAACCCCAACCAAGTAATCGGTATACTTTATTCCTCGCTTAGAATATAAAATTGATCCTCTAATTCGTTGAATTAATTATGACCTGCCCAAGTTGGCTCTCTAATTAAACTAACTCCATCTTCCATGTAATTAGTTTTTCGAAGTAGACCAACCCTTTTTTTTTAAATAAAAAATATATATATTATTATAATTCAATTCTAAAGATATATTTTATTGTAGTAAAATCAATTTCATTTATTATAACAAATTTATAAAAAAATTAATACAAATTAAATAAATATCAGAACCAAATCATATGATATTAAACTATTTGGTACTCATTTTTTGCTTAATTTCAATCTTGATACACTTTCTTTTGTTGGTTAAGGATAATATATAAAAATTTAAAAATAAATGATTTTTGGAATTCATCTTCAAAAGTCAAAACATAGTCACGGCGTGAATTTCAAAGAAATATTAATGACTGAATTTCTCATATTATCCCTATATTAAATATTAATTTTTTTTCTTTCATTTTTTTAATAAATTTTAGAAGGATAATATTAAAATTTTATAACTATTTTGATAAATCTGAAAAAATATTAATTATATTTTTTAATGTTTGTATTTTATCCTAAAATGTCAGTTAAAATCAACTAAGGGAGTATAAAATAAGAGAATAAAAAAAAAAGGAAAGGACAAAAAAATAAAATAAAAGGCACTCTTTTTAGTGAACATAAATCCAAATGTATTTACTTTTAAAAGAACCAATATCAGTTACATATCCCAAGTGTGATGTAATGAATAATTAACATAACTGTGACAAAAAAATAAATTTATTTTATACTCCATACATAAAAATCCAAATATTTGATTTAGTCACCAAAAATAAATAAATAAATGAGCTATATGTATATACTCAGATGTATATTGTTTGTGGCAACAATTTTTTTGGGTTATAGCAATGGATTTGTCGTCATAGACCACAATAGCTATAGATAGTCTAAAAAAAACGATCGCTATAAGTGACTGTATACTACACAAATAACTGTGTATATATATATATATATTTTTTTTTTTTCCCTAAATAAATAAATAAAATTCCTTGCACTTTTCATACTCCATACATACTCATAGACCATAGTCTCCATCTCTTTTAAGGAAATATGTATTTTTAATAAAAATAATTCACCAAAAAAAGAAAAAAAAGGTTACTTAATTGGATAAAACAAGTTCCGTGCAAGAAATGTTGAGCATCCGGCGAGAAAGTGGGTCCCATATTCCTATATGTTGCTCAATTTAAAAGGAGGAGTTGCTCAATTTCCCATTTCATCTCCACATACCCAAAACCGGTCAGTATCACTATTTTCCCCTGCAACTCTCTTTCTTCCTCAAAAGAAGCAAATAACTTGAAGAACTTTCATTTTTTCTCTCTCTCTCTCTATTTCTTCTTCTGTTCCTTCTTCCCTTCTAGCATTTTGTTGTAAAGTGAAGAACAAAGACAGAAAATAATCCCACCCCATTTGCTTTTGAGAGAGAGAGAGTGATTTTACATGGGTTTAATGTGGAAAATGTTGAGAATCAACGTGTTCTTTCTGTTTATTACAGTCATATTCTCATGGGTTTGCTCTGCTTCAGTTTCATATGATGGCAAAGCCATTATTATTAATGGGCAAAGAAGAATTCTCATTTCTGGCTCTATTCACTACCCAAGAAGCACACCTGAGGTATTCTTTCCTCAATGTAGTTATATTAATATTCACATTTCATTTCATTTTGCAGATTTTTACATACCCATTTTACAAATGTGGGGTTTTCTTGTAAATTTTTTTTTTAATTTTCTTATGAATAAATGCTTCTAAGTTCTAAACTTAGTTTTTGGTCAACATGGGTTTAATTGTTTTTTGATTTTTTGGGTGTGACTGTAGATGTGGCCTGATCTTATTCAGAAGGCTAAAGATGGAGGCTTGGATGTTATACAGACTTATGTATTTTGGAATGGACATGAGCCATCTCCTGGAAAAGTAATGCCATAGTTCTAGTACTAATTAAAATTTTCACTTGTATCTTTATGTTTATGTATATCTATGGGAATTGTTTATGCTTTTTTTTCCCCTACTTTTCCAGTATAATTTTGAAGGGAGGTATGATCTGGTTCGATTCATTAAAGTGGCACAGCAAGCTGGCCTTTATGTTCATCTTCGAATTGGCCCCTATGTTTGTGCTGAGTGGAACTTTGGGTAATCCATATTAATATAATGTGCATTTTCATATGTAAATAAGATATACTCCATGTATATGTAAATATATAATCACCACTGAATTTATGTGAACTAGGAAAAGATTTGGTCTTGCTCATTTTCTATATATAGTTTAATAATATTTACGCTTGTCTCATAAGAGCATGTGTAATTTAAAAGAGATGCATATGAATGTCATATACTGAATTATCCTCTGTCTTGATGCAGGGGATTCCCTGTTTGGCTTAAATATGTACCCGGTATGGCTTTTAGAACAGACAACGGACCTTTCAAGGTTGGTTACTTGTAAAAATGGATCCTTTGATGACTTATCTGAATTTCCCAATTTTCCAAACTTATCTGATTCGTTTACTGATTTTGATTCTGATGAATAATGAAGGTGGCAATGCAACGATTCACGGAAAAAATTGTCTACATGATGAAGTCTGAAAAACTGTTTGAACCTCAGGGCGGCCCAATTATAATGTCTCAGGTAAGAAAATTAGCTAATTATAGTGTTGACCGTGTTAGTTGAAAATTGATTTTGCTATTGTATTGATTATTTCATCATTAGTCAAGAAAAGTAACATATAATAGTATTAACAATATCATTATGCAGATTGAGAATGAATATGGACCAATTGAATGGGAAATTGGCGCTCCTGGAAAAGCTTATACAAAATGGTTTTCCAATATGGCTGTGGGTCTTGGCACTGGTGTCCCATGGATCATGTGCAAACAAGAGGATGCCCCTGATCCGATTGTAAGCAAATTTAAAACTATTTTATTTGTGTTGTACGCAAGATGTTGTGATTTCAGCTATCGTTATGTGGGTAAATTTAGTCTAGTTTTGAAGTAGTGTACACACATATTATGCAATATATCTGTAAATTCTGAGTACAATTATTTGTGTATTGATTGCTTGGATTCATATTCTTTTATCATGATGACAGATAGACACTTGCAATGGTTTCTACTGTGAAGGCTTCATTCCTAACAAGCCCTATAAGCCCAAAATGTGGACAGAAGTCTGGACTGGTTGGTAAGTAGCATGAATATAATTTCTAATACTAATATGAGAACTGATATTTCCACATGTATTTTTTATATTTCCACATTGTCCTCTCTCGCATAAGCATACAGTGGGTCCCACCTTCATGTGAGAAGGAACCATCTGGAAATATCAAACACGTGTGAAAATAGTGCTCCCCTATTTATATGAGAGGATTGTAAATATATCAAAACCCTTTGGAAACTTGATAGCTTCTTATTCCTCTGGTAACACAGGTACACAGAATTTGGTGGCCCAGTCCCTTATAGACCTGCAGAAGACTTGGCATTTTCAGTTGTTAGATTCATACAGAATAATGGCTCATTCTTTAATTATTATATGGTGAGTTAATTTTTCATCTTTTTGAGTAAAAATAATTCTGTTTATATTAAACTGAGTTGTAAGTTTATCTTTTGTCCTTAATATCTTCTTACTTGATTCTTAGTACCATGGAGGAACAAATTTTGGTCGGGATTCTGCTGGCCTGTTCATTGCCACTAGCTACGACTACGATGCTCCTCTTGATGAATATGGTATGAATACAAGATTATAAATTATATTTTATGTTATTTGGTTTCTTAATTGTATCTTGGCATTTTCTTTCAGTAAGTAGGTAACGACTAATGCATATAGCTCAACTATAAGCATGGACATGCACAAAATTTGCACAAAAAAAAAGATGGTAGAATTGGGATCCTATTGAGAAGAATATTTTCCAAAACATCGATCTTGTTGATGTAAAATTTATATTGGAATTATAATAGCTTTCATGTTGGTCATGATGGTTTATCCATTTTATACTAGGGTTACAAAGGGAACCGAAATGGGGACATTTAAGACTCTTGCATAAAGCCATCAAGCGATGCGAACCTGCTCTAGTTTCAGCATATCCTACAGTGTGGTCGCTTGGCAAAAATTCAGAGGTTAGTTTAGTTGGGCTGGCTAAGAGAGTAATGTAATCATACTTTGCAGTTATCTTTTTGTTCTTGTTTGAACGCCCTTTTCACATGTATCCATTTACAGGCTCATGAATTTAGGTCAAAGTCTGGTTGTGCTGCATTTCTTTCCAACTATGATACGGAATCCTGGGCAAAAGTGACCTATTTTAATACTCAATACGACCTGCCTCCTTGGTCCATCAGCATTCTCCCTGACTGCAAGAATGCAGTTTTCAACACGGCAACAGTAAGGAAAAAGACTCTTGGTCATCTTGCATTTTACTGCTTACTTTCCATCTTTCCTTCAGCTAGATTCAACTGTATACTCATTCTCAAATGATTAATTCTTTTACCCAAAAAAATAATTCTCTCGTTACTTTAGAATGACCAAATAAACTTTGCAGATTAGCTCACACGGTGTTCATATGAAGATGCTCCCAGTAGATGGAGGTTTCCCGTGGCAGTCATACAATGAAGAAGCTCCAACCGCTGATGATAGTGATACACTTGCAATGATGGGTTTGTACGAGCAAGTAAATGTCACTAGGGATTCCTCAGACTATTTATGGTACCTCACAGAGTAAGCATTTGAGTTGCTAATCATTTGCTTGTCTTCAAAAAAACATTTTGTTGGCTAAATATGGAGACCAACTGTTATAATCTTGGACCTGGTGAAATGAATTTTATTTTGTTTCTTCATTGCCCCCTGCAGTGTGAATATAGCATCAAATGAAGCGTTTCTAAAGAATGGACAAGATCCTGTTCTCACTATTATGTCAGCTGGCCATACTGTGCAGGTTTTCGTCAATGGTCAACCAGCAGGTAAAGGGTTTAAGTTTATGAAATTTCTACGAGCCTGATTCAAGATTTCCCATATCTCTTATCTTTCTGTTTCTTAAATGTATCAAAAATCAATTGGTTTGATATTGCCTGGGGTTGAATTCCACCATAGCATGCATTCCTGACATCCCAAACTGGATGATGTCATATTTTGCTTTTTGGATGTCCCAAATTGTTTTTCACTTATACAAAACCTAAGCATATTTTAAGATAATTAGATAAAAGAGACCATCTCACCCTTTGGAAAAAAGCGAAGAGCTTATACTGCATCAAATAACTGTTTACCTTTGTCTATATTCTTTCAATGTTCTATAACTTTTAAAACAATTTATGTTCTTCTATGATAGGAATTGCCTATGGAAGGTTAGGAAATCCAAAGCTGACATTTATTGGCAATGTGAAGTTAAGAGCTGGCATTAACAAGATTTCTTTGCTAAGCGCGGCTGTGGGTCTTCCGGTTAGTTCTTAAACTTCTTGCATGTCTATGTTCTTATATGGCAAGTGGATCTTAAAACTAATAGCATTTATAAATTATATTTGATATACTTCAGAATGTTGGCCTGCATTATGAGACATGGAACGCAGGGGTTCTTGGACCAATCACGTTAAAGGGTCTCAATGAGGGCACACGAGATTTAACAAGGCAAAAATGGTCTTACAAGGTTCGCTTTTGAAATATCTATTACTCCTTTTTTCTCTTCCCAAGTATATTTTCAGAAAAGTTAAAAAAGACAAAAGGTCCCAGAAAATAGAAATATAACAAGAACTTCTTGAGAAACTTGAAATTTATGGTACATCATATACTGGTTCAGTTAGACTGTAAGGGAAAGGAAGCACACATTGTGCTTTAAAGAAGTTAGCATTCAGCAATTTTAAAGAGTATTTGCATGTTTTTTCAGAAAATCTAGCATTTCTCATAAATAAATGAAACACTACAACTCCCTCCATCTGGGAAAAAAAGAGTACCATTTTCTGATTTATGTTGTACTCCATTCCAAAAGATAAGTGCAAAATGATCTGTAGTTTCGTTCTAGAATTTGAGTAAAAGAACTTTTGGAGGTATAAATATTACTACAAGTGAGAACCTCATTTTTCAAGAGGATACGCTATCTCCTTACCTTTTACATTTTTAGTTAGTTGCTCTTATTTTTTGGATTACCTTTTAACATTTTTAGTTAGTTGCTCTTATTTTTTGGATTGGAGGAAGTATTACATAATGACAATGCCGTGCGTGTTCTGAAATAGCCATCAAAATTAAGTGCTAGTATCTCGTGTTTGCATTTTCTTGAGCAGGTAGGTTTAAAAGGCGAAACATTAAGTCTTCATACACTTGGTGGAAGTTCCTCTGTTGAGTGGGTAGAAGGGTCATTAGTGGCTCAGAAGCAGCCCCTGTCATGGTACAAGGTAAATTTTATCACAATGCTAAAGTGATTCTGCCGCCTTTTTACCTTTGATCTGATTCATGTCTCAGATGTATAGTAAATATGCACAATTCTATGTTGGCAACTTTCTCTCATCAACTATTTTGAACTTTGCAGGTTACTTTCAATGCTCCAGGAGGAACTGACCCATTGGCTGTAGATATGAGTAGCATGGGGAAAGGCCAAATATGGATAAATGGCGAAAGTATTGGGCGCCACTGGCCTGGATATATAGCACGTAGTGGCAACTGTGGTGCCTGCAATTATGCCGGAACTTACAAGGAGAACAAATGCCAAAGCAATTGTGGAGAGCCCTCTCAAAAATGGTGACATAAATTTCATTCATTTAAAAATGTCATTTGTTTAACAAATGTCCAAGAATTTCTCACGATTATTTGTATTTTTTTTCAGGTATCATATCCCTCGATCATGGCTAAAGCCCACTGGGAATCTGTTGGTTGTTTTTGAAGAATGGGGAGGAAACCCAAGTGGGATCTCTTTGGTTAGAAGAACTCTGTGAAGGCAACAAAATGAAATGAAGGTCCAAGAACAAATAATTTTTAGTACATAATATACTTCATTACAATATAATCTCCTGGTTAATTCAATCCAAGCATCCAAGACTAAGCAAGTTCTTGTGGTGAAACTGTACAGTCAAAATTACGCACCGGTTGGCAAATAATATATTCATATATAAGGTGATTGCAGATAAAGCTACATTGTGTTACCCTCTTGTTAATTACCAAATGGAATATGATTCAATATAGTTAAATTTTAATTACCAAATGGAATATGATTCAATATAGTTAAATGTTGCTGTTTTGCTTTATGAAAATTTCTCAAGGCATTTGATCAGTTTAGAATGCAATTGATTTTCTTATGCATTACAATTAATTTTAGTTTGAGAAAACAGTTTAGTGTCTTATAATTTGTTTTGGATTTGCTTATGATATGTACTGAACATATGGACATTAACCAATTTATTTGGTATGTGTTTTGCTTTAGGAAAATTTCTCTAGGCATTTTTATGAAAATTTCGTACTATATGGACATTAACCAATAAATTTGTTTTGGATTTGCTTATGATATGTACTATATGGACATTAACCAATTTATTTGGTAATGTTACAATATAGGTTCAAACCTTATTTGATATTGATATCCATACTACTAATGTGAAATCTGTCTCCGTATGACAAGTTCACATTGGTATTAATAACATTTATTAAATTGACAAACACAACATTTATGATTCAAACGCAACGTACCAAAAATGGTATGGTATGTTAGACGTTCAAACGCACTAAATACTATCGTCAACTGAACAAGGTGTTTAGAAGGAAAAACACAGTTACTAGGGATTTTGAGCTTGATTTCAAAGGGCAATGGCTAGCCAATCTGGGATGAGTGGGATCAAATCAATGTTGTTTGGTAGTGGTAGTTCTAGAAGTGACCTTATATTGCTGCTGGTCCATGCATTCAAATTGGACAACAAAAGCCCATGTAAAAAGTAAGTGGTTTCTTTACATTACTATACAACAATTACAAAGTAATTACAAGATTAATATATCCATAAAATAATTATAAAAAGAGTGCAACACTAACCAAGTTAGATCATTCAATTTCACAAAAATAAGGAAACGCTGAAATCAATGAGAAGTTACTGTCATCTGCGGCAGTTACCAATTCTTTGCAAAAGTTCTACGATCGTGCAACCCAACCAAATCAATCATCCAAACTGAAGAGAGACTGACAATCCAGCTACGAAATCGATCAGTCTATTCAAAATCACGAAAAAAGAAGAAGCTGGAGTAGCCGAATCCCACAAAGAGGAAATCCAAAACCGGCATTCACGAAAAGATCGAATGATTTGGAAACCGATATTCTGCTGCAGAGACTGAATTTTTTCTAAGACTATTTAGTTACCCACAAAAACTAAAATGGTTACTTTTGTATGAAGGTTTGGTTACCAACTGCACCATATTCAACATAATTTTATTTTCAAAAGGTTATTTATAAGTAACCAGTAACTATATAAATGGGAACTTTTTCATGGCATTTCGGATACCATCTGTACCTTCGGTTAAAAATAAATAAATTAATCATACACACATTACCATCACTATAAAATTGATCATTCAGGATACCTCAATGATTTTTATTGGTCCCTACATATTGGACAATTAGACATCTGTTTATTGCGCTGTCTAATTGGGGTATATTATACATTAGAATTTTGACATACCATAATTGGATACTTTCAAATTAAAATTCAAAAAATATTATAAATTGGAGAAGTAATAATGAAATTTCTCAATATGTTCAATGTGTTAAACATACCATAACAGGATACTTTCAAATTAAAATTCAAAAAATATTATAAATTGGATAAGTAATAATGAAATTTTTCAATATGTTCAATGCGTTAAAATAACCAAAAGGTAAATAGTAACCAACATGATGAAGTTTTGTCACTCACTAATACACATTTGGTTACCTCTAAAGAAAAGAGTCCAAAAAATCTAATATGAACAAACCAACAATGTCAAACTACTGGCAATAGAATCAAAGACCAATCAGCAGTATCCAAATACATAAGCACTATAACGCCCCCAAAATAGGTATACATCACCCATCTTGAGCCGTCAAATACATGGTATAAAATTTAAATACAAACTTCTTTTATACAGTACTACAAAACGTAGCTGAGAGTTTCAGCACGGATAATGTCTCGTAGAGAGTATCCAAACTCAAATAAAATTCTCATTACAATTATTATCACACTATTTCACATAATAGTGATGACTACTCTAGCCATCTATCTGGACCGTCACTTCATTTTCCGACTTGTCCCAGCTATATTTTCATTTCCTGAAGAGAACAATGAAAGCAAAAGGGTGAACTCAACTAGCCCAGTAATAAATATTATTACTAAGATAATGCAGAATAAATTATCATTAGCCTTCAACAGTATTAAACTGATAAAATACAATAAACATCAAGTTTAACTGCAGCGGAACAAGTAATCTATTAGAAAAGTCAAGTAGAGCATGATATCTACTATCTTCTATGATTTAAAAAGTTTATCATCAATTTTATCTTTGGGACTCAGCTAAATAAATAATCCACATCACTAAATTATCCATGCACTACAGGTCAATGATATTCATTATTATCACCAATGGTCATGATCATACTAACAACTGCCCATCAATGCACTACGGGCCAATGAGGACTTTTACCACATCATTTGTAACATTTCGGGTCATGATTATACCGAATGATCCCTAGTCATAATCATACCAATCAATAGTCCATTTATGCACTACGGCCAAAGATGACTTTCATCATAATCTAAGCATGAGGATGATGACAATGATATAAGAATTCAATTAAATGAGAGCAAGGATAAATTTTAAAGATTTATAATTTAATTTATCCAGAATTCAATAATGTCCAAATTGTCAACATAATACTACTTCGTGGAGTAAAATTCAAGAATAATATTATATCAAAAATAATTTAGACAGAAAAAAAAATCAATTTTTGTCATGAATAATACCCCGTGAATAGTACTCCGACATAAAAATGTTAAACTTTAACAAGAATGTTCAGAAAAATATTCTTGTGAAACGATACTAGTTAGATGAAGTACAAATTTCAAAGATATTCTACTAATTTCAAGGAGTATAGAAGCAATACTTAACAACATGAGTGTATAATTCAGAATCTGAAACGAAATAATATTACTTACATACTACAGAGTATGGAAGAAAATATTATTTCATACGAATATTCAACAAAAATAATATTCCTTACGAATACCAAAGAAATAATACCTCTTACCTTAGTAGGAGATTGGATACTGCAATAGTATAGTAACAAAATACTCTTTTTCTTTTTCTTTGATTCTCTCTCTATATAATTCTCTTATGAGTCGTAGTGAATTGATGAAAATGAAAGAAGAAATAAGCTTCTATTTATAGAAAATTTCTAGCTTAGCCCTTGCAATGTGAAGAGGCAAGTGGCTTGACGACTGATGATGTGAAAAAAAAAGTGGATTGACGCCTGTAATATGAAACGACAAGTGGTTCGACGCCTATAATATGAAAAGACAAGTGGTTCGACGCCTGTAATATGAAACGGTAAGTGATTTGACGTCTGGTAAAGGCAATTACTATTGGCGAAAGTGACTCTTAGATGATGACATATGGCCCCCCATAGAATAAACTAAACTTACCACAAACGTCTTATAACAGACTTCTTATTTATATAAAAGATTGAATAAATATTACCACAAATTATTTTATCTTTAATCAACATATTTTTAATCTTCCAACAATTATTCATCATTAATATTATAACTCATAATATTTAACAACCAGATCATTCATAGAAAAGAGGGAGCTTTCCGATAAGAATTTCTCCCTATTGGCGCGCAATTAGGTGACTAAACCTCTTCTCGACAAAACTTTCTAGACATCGCCAATATTGCAAATAATAATATGAATAACTTTGTCGTCTCAATTATTTATTTAATAATATAAAATATTATGCAGATGATACCGTGTGCTACTATGTAACCACGCGTATTACTGTACTTTTACCACAGGGTAGTTCAACAGTTAACGGTAAAACTTTCGTCGTTATTTTTATAAAAAGATATTTCTGTCATTTTCTAACTTCGACAATAATTCTGTTGTGGGGTCCACCAATGAATGTGCCATCGTAAGAATATTCTCTGACAAAAAAAATATTCCCCGACCAAATAAATATTTTATAACAACTTGCTTACTTTGCAAAATTTATAAATATTACCCACAACTATAACATTATATCAAATCCACACCATAATATTCAAAATGATATTTAGAAAAAAATTAATCTTTATTCATAAAAGTTGGGGTCTTACAAGCACTAGTAATCAAAACACAATCAGCAGGTTTCCAAAACCAAATTAATCAACCTCCATATTATCAAAAAGTACCTAGTAACCAAATCAGAATATAACAGTAACCAAACGAAGCAGCAGCGACGACGAACTCAAACGAACTAAACGAAGCAGCGACATCTAGAAACTTAGAAACTGAGCGGCGGCGCACTAAACTCGAAAACTGAGCGACGAAAACAGGCAAAAGAATGTACTGACGATGTAAGACCCCAACTTTTATAAATAAAGATGAATTTTTTATAAATATCATTTTTAAATATTATGGAGTTAATTTGATATAATGTTATAGTTGTGGGTAATATTTATAAATTTTGCAAAGTACGCAAGTTGTTATATAATATTCGATTGGTCGGAGAATATTCGTTTTAACAGGGAATATTCGTACAACGGCACAATTATTGGTGGACCCCACAACAGAATTATTGTCGGATTGAGAAAACGACAAAAATATTTTATTAAAAATAACGACGGAAGTTTTACTATTGATACTGTCGAACTACTCTGTAGTAAAAGTACAGTAATACGTGTGGTTGCATAGTAGCACACAGTATTCATTATTAATGCTTATGTGAGAAGTCACTCAGTTTGATTCAATTATTGTCAGTTAATAATATGAATTATTTAGCGATAATGAAGTTTTGTTTTATTCGTATTATTAACGTAATAAAACAGAAACATCTTTTTATATAAAACAGAATACTTTATTAAAGTTATTCTATAAATAGAATATATTATATTTTATTTAAAAGATTTTTCTTTAAATATGGACCGTCAGATTAAAATAATCAATTTGGACCGTTCATGGATTAGTTACTATGCATTCTATTTTTCTATAAATAGCAGCTCATTTTTTCATTATTTCTTACGAATTCACTGAACTCTAGAGAGAGAAACTATAGAGAGAGAGAAAAAAAGTATTCTGCTACTTAACTACTTCCTTATTTCAGTTCTTCTTTAAAACGGTAAGGGGTGTTATTCTTTCTTATTCATGAAGAGAACTGTTGTTATTCTATTTCTTATTATTCTGTTGGAATAACCTGTATGCGCGGTCTACCCTATACTTAGTGACATTCTTCTATTATTCTGTTGGAACATCCTGTCTGTGTGTTTTACACCGGACCTGGTTCCGTCTTTATTATTATTCTATTGAAACATCCTTTCTGTGTGTTTTACACCAGATCTGGTTCCGTCTTTATTATTATTCTGTTGGAATATCCTGTCTGTGTGTTTTACACCGGACCTGGTTCCGTCTTTATAATTATTCTGTTGGAATATCCTGTCTGTGTGTTTTACACCGGACCTGGTTCCGTCTTTATAATTATTCTGTTGGAATAACCTGTCTGTGCGGTCTATCGCATGCATGGTGATTTCTTTTGTTATTCTCAGTTGGTTAAGTTTTGACTTCTATACTCCATGAAATTTATGGAATATCCTTGATAATTGCGTTTCATCCAGTATATTTTCATGAAAATATTCTTCTAAGCATTCTTGAATTTTACTCCATAAAGCAGTATCATGTTGACAATTTGAACGTTATTAATTCTTGGATAAATTAATTCTTGAACTTATTTTATTGAATTCTTATATCATTGTCATCATCCTCATGTTTATAAAATGTTGAAAGTCATCTGTGGCCTGTAGTGTATAGATGGACTTGGTATGATTATGACCAGGGATTATTCGGTATAATCATGACCGTAATGTTACAAATGATGTGGTAAAAGTCCTCATTTTTCCCGTAGTGCATTGATGGACAGTTGTTGGCATGATCATGATCATTAATGAATACACGAATATCCTTGGCCGTAGTGCAGGGGTGATTCGATGATGTGAATTATTTTATTAAGCTGAGTCCCAGCGATAACAGTGTTGAAAAACCTTTTAAATCATAGAAGATAGTAGATTTTATTTTCTACTTGACTCTTTTAATGGATTGCTTGTTCCGCTGTAGTTAAACTTGATGTTCGTTATATTTTATCAGTTTAACACTGTTGAAGGGTAATGATAATTTATTCTGCATTATCTTAGTAATAATATTATTTATTGGGCTAGTTGAGATCACCCTTTCTTTCACTGTTCTCTTCAGAAATGAGAATATAGCTGGGACGAGTAGGGGAACGGAGTGATAGACCAGATGATAGTATTAGTAGTCCTCACTATTCTATTAAATAGTGTAATAATAATTGTAATGAGGACTCCTTTTGAGTTTGTATAGTCTCTAGTAGACAATAATTGTATTCAAACTCACAGTTATGTTTTGTCGTATTGTACACAACAGTTGTATTAGTAAGTTGTATTTATTTTCTGTACCATGTATCTGACGACCCAAGATGGGTGATGTATACCTAATTTTGGGGGCGTCACAGTTGGTATCAGAGCTTAAGGATATGATCCCTGGCTAAGATGTGAGAATAGAACTAGGAGGGGAGAGACGGGGAATTCCTTCGCTAGTATGACCTACCTAAGTTTATTTGCATGATATTTAATTGGTCGGTCAGAATATAAGGATAATATATGACATATCAATTAACTTTTGTTTTGTGGCAGTATCTGAAAATGACATCTGAGAATGTTGAGAATAGCAATGGAGCACAGGCGACTGTTGATTCACCACATATCAATAATCAGGATAATGTGCATCAGGAAGGTGACAATCCTCATGCAAACAACAATACTGACCAGATGATGAATTATGGAATGTTCAGAAGCTTTATGCAGTTCATGCAACAGCAGGCGAGAGCGGCTCCTGTCCAAAATGTAGGTGGAAACACTGAAAACTCTCGGACGGTCACCGCTAAACAGTTCAAGGAGCTGGGACCACCGGAGTTTAAGGGAGAGCCAAAACCTCTTATAGTGGAAACATGGATAAAGCAGATCACCAAGATATTTGATGTCTTAGGATGCTCCGAAAAGCAAAAGGTTCCCTTTGCCGCCTTTATGTTGCGAGGAGAGGCAGATTACTGCTGGGAATCGATTAAGTGTACTCAACCTGCCGCACTAAAGATATCTTGGGAGAAGTTCCAAGAGCTGTTCAATGACAAATACTTTCCTGAAAGTGTTCGTCACATGAAGGAGGTGGAGTTCATCAAATTGGAGCAAAATAATATGACCGTGTCGCAGTAGAGCGAATGACGCGAATATTTTTGCGAGGTTTGAAACCTGAGATACGTCAACATCTTATTTCTCATAAACTGTGTTTGTATTCAGATGTTGTGAATAGGGCTCAGTTAGTGGAGCGCGATAATGAGTCAATGCAACCAAAAGAGAGCAGTTGGCAAAATGATAATACCAGTGAGAGCAGCCATCGAAGCGGTGACAACAAGCGTGGAGGGAATCAACAGGCCAGAAATGGTAACCACTTCGGTGGTAATCAGGGCCAAAACAATAAGAATGGTCATTTCAATAAGAGAAGATTCAACAATGATGGAATGACGTCAGCACCAACACCCGTTGTTAAGAAAGGAGAACGACCACCTATCATATATTTCAAATGCGGAGGGGAGGGGCACATCAGTCCAAAATGCGCGATGCCGTCTAAAGCATGTTATAATTATGGAAGAGAAGGTCATTTAGCTCGATTTTATCGTTTACCAAAAACAAGTTCAGCCAGGATGGAGACACCAAAGGCCGTCCCAAAAAAGTCAAAACCGGTAGTGCAAGGGAGAGCGTTTGTTGTGACCTCCCAGTAAGCAAGGAATCCGAATGAGGTCATCACGGGTAAGCTTATCATAAACTCTAACGAAGTCTATACTTTATTTGATACCGGTTCTACCCATTCTTTTATTTCTCCTACTTGCGCTCATCGATTAAATTTGACTCCGGAGAAATTAGACTTTGATTTATCTATTGAAACTCCATTGGGAGAAACCTTCATTACATCCACGGTTTATAAGTCTTGTTTGGTTCAAGTTGGTACCCACACATTACCTGTCGATCTGATTTCATTAAAAATACTTGCATTTGACGTGATTCTAGGGATTGATTGGTTAACTACTCATCATGCAAAAATTGATTGTTTTTGTAAGGTTGTTAGCTTTCATATTCCTAATCGACCTATTATGCGAATTCAAGCAACCAAACCATTAAAATCAATCGCTGTCATCTCAAGCCATAAAGCTATTCGTTTATTGAAAAACGGATGTCAAGCTTTCTTAGCTCATGTCACGGATCTAAACAAAAATACGTCAGTTTTGAATGATATTTCTATTGTTAATAAATTCCCTGACGTATTTCTTGAAGAACTTTTTGGCCTACCCCCAGAGCGTGAAATTAAATTTTGTATCGACCTTGAACCCGGTACAAAACCCATTTCCAAAGCCCCATATCGAATGGCTCCTATTGAACTTCAGGAGTTAAAGATCCAACTGCAAGAATTGTTAGACATTGGCTTTATTCGTCCTAGTACTTCTCCTTGGGGTGCTCCTGTTCTATTCGTGAAGAAGAAAGATGGAAGTATGCGACTTTGTATTGATTATCGGGAGTTGAATCATGTCACCATAAAAAACAGGTACCCATTGCCACGTATTGATGACCTGTTTGACCAGTTGTAAGGAGTACAATTCTTTTCAAAGATCGATCTTCGTTCTGCATATCATCAGCTGAAGGTTAGAACTGAGGATATTCCAAAGATGGTTTTCAGAACTCGGTATGAGCATTATGAATTCCTAGTCATGTCCTTAGGATTGACTAATGCTCCTGCTGCCTTCATGGATATGATGAACCGGGTATTCAAGGAATATTTGGATCACTTTGTGGTCGTCTTTATTGATGACATCCTTATTTATTTCAAAAGCCGTGAAGATCATGAGCAACACTTGAGGCTGGTACTCCAAAAGCTTCGTGAATACAAGCTTTATGCCAAGTTGAAGAAATGCGAGTTCTGGCTGGAGGAGGTAGCATTCCTTGGGCACGTAGTATCAAGTCGTGGAATATCTGTTGACCCGGCAAAGATTGAAGCTATTCAAAGCTGGGAGCAACCTAAATCAGTGACCGAAGTACGTAGCTTTCTTGGTTTAGCTGGTTATTATCGGAGATTCGTGGAAGGATTTTCTCGAATCGCTACTCCATTAACTCAGCTGACTCGGAAAGATACAAAGTTCGATTGGAGCAAAGAATGTGAGAAGAGTTTTCAAGAACTCAAGAGGAGACTCATTTCAGCACCTGTTCTAACAATACCATCTGGCTTGGAGGGATTTGTCGTCTACAGTGATGCTCCGAGCAAAGGGTTGGGATGCGTTCTCATGCAATGGAAAAGTCATAGCATATGTATCAAGATAACTCAAGGAATATGAAAGGAATTATCCTACTCATGATCTAGAGTTGGCAGCTGTTGTCTTTGCACTTAAAATTTGGAGGCATTACTTGTATGGGGAGAAGGTGGAGATCTTTACGGATCATAAAAGCCTCAAATATTTCTTCACTCAAAAGAAACTCAACATGCGACAACGACGTTGGCTTGAACTGTTAAAGACTCTAGGGACCAATGTGATGATGGCGAATATACGAGTAGAACCAACTTTAATCGATAAAGTTAAAGCTGCTCAAGCTACAGACCTGGAGCTGATGCGTATGAGGAAGAAAGTGTAAGAAGGTGCTATGCTGGAAGCAAGAATCGATGAAGAAGGAATACTTCGAGTCAACTCCAGACTTTGTGTTCCTAACAACCCTGATTTAAAGTATGAAATCATGATGGAGGCGCACAACACACCGTTTGCAATCCATCCTGGAAGTACCAAAATGTATCATGATCTTCGTCATACATTTTGGTGGAGCAATATGAAGAGAGAGATAGCGCTGTTTATCTCAAGGTGTCTAACTTGTCAACGAGTCAAAGCGGAGCATCAAGTACCAAAAGGTCCATTGCAACCACTTGAAATTCCAGAATGGAAGTGGGAGCACATTACCATGGATTTCGTTACCGGTCTTCCTAAGGTTTCTCAAGGTATAGATGCGATTTGGGTCATTGTTGATAGATTGACCAAGTCTGCTCATTTCTTACCGATACGAGAAACTTATACACTTGAACGTCTTGCTCGTATGTACATAAACGAGATTGTAAGACTGCATGGTATGCCAGTATCCATAGTTTTTGATCGAGACCCAAGATTCACTTCACGATTTTGGGTTAGTTTACAAAAAGCTATGGGCACGAATTTACGATTTAGTTCGGCATATCATCCCCAGACGGACGGACAATCAGAGAGGACTATTCAAACTCTTGAAGATTTATTAAGACTCTGTGTCCTTGACTTCAAGGGAAGTTGGGAGAAGTTCTTACCATTGGTGGAGTTTTCCTACAACAACAGTTATCAAGCAAGTATTGGCATGGCTCCATTCGAGGCATTGTATGAAAGAAAATGTCGTTCTCCAGTATGCTGGGATGAGGTGGGCGAAGCAACATTGTTGGGACGAGAGTTGGTACGTATGACTACAGAAAAGATTCAAACGATCCGACAACGTATAAAAACCTCACAAGATCGACAAAAGAGTTATGCTGATCTTCATCGAAAGGACGTGGAATTTGATATAGGAGATCATGTGTTCTTACGTGTTGCTCCATGAAAGGAGTTACGAGATTTGGAAAGAAAGGAAAGCTCAATCCTCGATTCATCGGTCCATTTTTAATCCTCGATCGAGTAGGAACTGTGGCTTATAGACTCGTATTACCACCAAGTATGTCTCGTGTTCATAACGTTTTTCACATATCCATGTTACGTAAATATTTGGAAGACCCGAACCACATTATTGAGTTAGAACCGAACAAAATAGTGGAGGATTTGACGTATGAAGAAGTTCCTGTTCAAATCTTGGATAAGAAAGAACATATTCTACGCTCCAAGGTTATTCCTCAAGTTAAAGTTTTGTGGAGAAATCACGATGTTGAGGAAATGACTTGGGAGTTAGAATCTGAAATGAAGTCAAGGTATCCTTACCTCTTCGACATACCAGGTACGTACCCTAATTTCGAGGGCAAAATTTCATAAGAAGGAGAGGTTGTAAGACCCCAACTTTTATAAATAAAGATGAATTTTCTATAAATATCATATTTGAATATTATGGAGTTAATTTGATATAATGTTATAGTTGTGGGTAATATTTATAAATTTTACAAAGTACGCAAGTTGTTATATAATATTCGATTGGTCGGAAAATATTCGTTTTAACAGGGAATATTCGTACAACGGCACAATTATTGGTGGACCCCACAACAGAATTATTGTCGGATTGAGAAAACGACAAAAATATTTTATTAAAAATAACGGCGGAAGTTTTACCATTGATACTGTTGAACTACTCGGTAGTAAAAGTACAGTAATACGTGTGGTTGCATAGTAGCACACGGTATTGATTATTAATGCTTATGTGAGAAGTCACTCAGTTTGATTCAATTATTGTCAGTTAATAATATGAATTATTTAGCGATAATGAAGTTTTGTTTTATTCGTATTATTAACGTAATAAAACAGAAACATCTTTTTATCTAAAACAGAATACTTTATTAAAGTTATTCTATAAATAGAATATATTATATTTTATTTTAAAGATTTTTCTTTAAATATGGATCGTCAGATTAAAGTAATCAATCTGGACCGTTCATGGATTAGTTACTATGCATTCTATTTTTCTATAAATAGCAGCTCATTCCTTCATTATTTCTTACGAATTCACTGAACTCTAGAGAGAGAAACTAAAGAGAGAGAGAAAAAAAGTATTCTGCTACTTAACTACTTCCTTATTTCAGTTCTTCTTTAAAACGGTAAGGGGTGTTATTCTTTCTTATTCATGAAGAGAACTGTTGTTATTCCATTTCTTATTATTTTGTTGGAATAACCTGTATACGCGGTCTACCCTATACTTGGTGACATTCTTTTATTATTCTGTTGGAACATCCTGCCTGTGTGTTTTACACCGGACCTGGTTCCGTCTTTATTATTATTCTGTTGGAACATCCTTTCTGTGTATTTTACACCAGACCTGGTTCCGTCTTTATTATTATTCTGTTGGAACATCCTGTCTGTGTGTTTTACACCGGACCTGGTTCCGTCTTTATTATTATTCTGTTAGAATATCCTGTCTGTGCGTTTTACGCCAGACCTGGTTCCATTATTTATTATTCTGTTGGAATAACCTGTCTGTGCGGTCTATCGCATGCATGGTGATTTCTTTTGTTATTCCATTCTTTATTATACTCAGTTGGTTAAGTTTTGACTTCTATACTCCATGAAATTTGTGAAATATCCTTAATAATTGCGTTTCATCCAGTATCTTTTCATGAAAATATTCTTCTAAGCATTCTTGAATTTTACTCCACAAAGCAGTATCATGTTGACAATTTGGACGTTGTTAATTCTTGGATAAATTAATTCTTGAACTTGTTTTATTGAATTCTTATATCATTGTCATCATCCTCATGTTTATAAAATGTTAAAAGTCATCTGTGGCCTGTAGTGCATAGATGGACTTGGTATGATTATGACCAGGGATTATTCGGTATAATCATGACCGTAATGTTACAAATGATGTGGTAAAAGTTCTCATTGGCCCGTAGTGCATTGATGGACAGTTGTTGGCATGATCATGACCATTAATGAATACACGAATATCCTTGGCCGTAGTGCAGAGGTGATTCGATGATGTGGATTATTTTATTTAGCTGAGTCCCAGCGATAACAGTGTTGAAAAACCTTTTAAATCATAGAAGATAGTAGATTTTATTTTCTACTTGACTCTTTTAATGGATTGCTTGTTCCGCTGTAGTTAAACTTGATGTTCGTTATATTTTATCAGTTTAACACTGTTGAAGGCTAATGATAATTTATTCTGCATTATCTTAGTCATAATATTTCTTACTGGACTAGTTGAGCTCACCCTTTCTTTCAATGTTCTCTTCAGGAAATGAGAATATAGATGGGACGAGTCGGGGAACGGAGTGATGGACCAGATGATAGTATTAGTAGTCCTCACTATTCTATTAAATTGTGTGATAATAATTGTAATGAGGACTCCTTTTGAGTTTGTATAGTCTCTAGTAGACAATAATTGTATTCAAATTCACAGTTATGTTTTGTCGTATTGTACACAACAGTTGTATTAGTAAGTTGTATTTATTTTCTGTACCATATATTTGACTACCCAAGATGGGTGATGTATACCTAATTTTGGGGGTGTCACAGTTGGTATCAGAGCTTAGGGATATGACCCTGGCTAAGATGTGAGAATAGAACTAGGAGGGGAGAGACGGAGAATTCCTTCGCTAGTATGACCTACCTAAGTTTATTTGCATGGTATTTAATTGGTCAGTCAGAATATAAGGATAATATATGACATATCAATTAACTTTTATTTTGTGACAGTATCTGAAAATGGCATCTGAGAATGTTGAGAATAGCAATGGAGCACAGGCGACTGTTGATTCACCACATATCAATAATCAGGATAATGTGCATCAGGAAGGTAACAATCCTCATGCAAACAACAACACTGACCAGATGATGAATGATGGAATGTTCAGAAGGTTTATGCAGTTCATGCAACAGCAAGCGAGAGCGGCTCCTGTCCAAAATGTAGGTGGAAACACTGAAAACTCTCGGACGGACACCGCTAAACAGTTCAAGGAGCTGGGACCACCGGAGTTTAAGGGAGAGCCAAAACCACTTATAGCGGAAACATGGATAAAGCAGATCACCAAGATATTTGATGTCTTGGGATGCTCCGAAGAGCAAAAGGTTCCCTTTGCCGCCTTTATGTTGCGAGGAGAGGCAGATTACTGGTGGGAATCGATTAAGTGTACTCAACCTGCCGCACTGAAGATGTCTTGGGAGAAGTTCCAAGAGCTGTTTAATGACAAATACTTTTCCAAAAGTGTTCGTCACATGAAGGAGGTGGAGTTCATCAAATTGGAGTAGAATAATATGGCCGTGTCGCAGTATGAGGCTAAATTTGCTGAGTTATCCCAGTTTGTGTCCCACTTGGTGGATAATAAAGACCGAATGACGCGAATGTTGTGAATAGGGCTCAGTTAGTGGAGCGCGATAACGAGTCAACGCAACCAAAAGAGAGCAGTTGGCAAAATGATAATACCAGTGAGAGCAGCCATCGAAGCGGTGACAACAAGCGTGGAGGGAATCAACAGGCCAGAAATGGTAACCACTTCGGTGGTAATCAGGGCCAAAACAATAAGAATGGTCATTTCAAGAAGAGGAGATTCAACAATGATGGAAAGACGTCAGCACCAGAACCTGTCGTTAAGGAAGGAGAACGAGCACCTATCATATACTTCAAATGCAGAGGGGAGGGGCACATTAGTCTAAACTGCGCGATGCCGTCTAAAGCATGTTATAATTGTAGAATAGAAGGTCATTTAGCTCGATTTTGTCGTTTACCAAAAATAAATTCAGCTAGGATGGAGGCACCAAAGGCCGTCCCAGAAAAGTCAAAACCGGTAATGCAAGGGAGAGCGTTTGTTGTGAACTCCCAGAGAGCAAGGAACCCGAATGAGGTCATCACGGGTAAGCTTATCATAAACTCTAACGAAGTCTATACTGTGACGCCCCCAAAATTAGGTATACATCACCCATCTTGGGTCGTCAGATACATAGTACAGAATACAAATACAACTGATTAATACATCTGTCGTGTACAATACGACAAAACATAAACTGTGAGTTTGAATACAAATATTATCTTCTAGAGAGTATTCATACTCAAAAGGAGTCCTCATTACATTTATTAACACACCATTACATAGAATAGTGAGGACTACTAACTAATACTATCATTCGGACCATCACTCCGTACCCCGACTTGTCCCAGCTACGTTCTCATTTCCTGAAGAGAACAGTGAAAGAAAGGGTGAGCTCAACTAGCCCAGTAAGAAATATTATGACTAAGATAATGCAGAATAAATTATCATTAGCCTTCAACAATGTTAAACTGATAAAATATAATAGACATCAAGTTTAACTGTAGCGGAACAAGCAATCCATTAAAAGAGTCAAGTAGAAAATAAACTCTACTATCTTTTATGATTTAAAAAGTTTTTCAACACTGTAATCGCTGAGACTCAGCTTAATAAAATAATTCACATCATCGAATCACCCCTGCACTACGGCCAAGGATATTCGTGTATTCATTAATGGTCATGATCATGCCAACAACTGTCCATCAATGCACTACGGGCCAATGAGGACTTTTACCACATTATTTGTAACATTACGATCATGATTATACCGAATAATCCCTGGTCATAATCATACCAAGTCCATCTATGCACTACAGGCCACAGATGACTTTCAACATTTTATAAACATGAGGATGATGACAATGATATAAGAATTCAATAAAACAAGTTCAAGAATTAATTTATCCAGGAATTAACAACGTCCAAATTGTCAACATGATACTGCATTGTGGAGTAAAATTCAAGAATGCTTAGAAGAATATTTTCTTGAAAAGATACTGGATGAAACGCAACTATCAAGGATATTCCACAAATTTCATGGAGTATAGAAGTCAAAACTTAACCAACTGAGTATAATAAAGAATGGAATAACAAAAGAAATCACCATGCATGCGATAGACCGCACAGACAGGTTATTCCAACAGAATAATAAATAATGGAACCAGGTCCGGCGTAAACGCACAGACAGGATATTCCGACAGAATAATAAATAATGGAACCAGGTCCGGTGTAAAACACACAGACAGGATGTTCCAACAGAATAATAATAAAAACGGAACCAGGTCCGGTGTAAAACACACAGACAGGATGTTCCAACAGAATAATAAATGGAACCAGGTCCGGTGTAAAACACACAGACAGGATGTTCCAACAGAATAATAGAAGAATGTCACCAAGTATAGGGTAGACCGCGTATACTGGTTATTCCAACAGAATAATAACGAATGGAATAACAGAAGTTCTCTTCATGAATATAAAAGAAATAATATTCCCTACCTTAAAAGAACTGGATATTGGAAAAGTGATGTAGCAGAATACTTTTAGTCTCTCTCTCTTATTCTCTCTATACTTTCTCTCTCTATAGCTTGAATGAATTCGTGAAAAATAATGAAGCCCTAGGCCTCTATTTATAGAAAAACTGAGGGTGGCTCTTGGTCTTAACGAAGAGTCAAATGACTCTTGGTCTTAACGAAGGGTCAAATGACTCTTGGTAATATTGAAGGGACAACTACTATTGACGAAAGTAATTACTATTGACCAATGTAAATACTATTGACGAAGGTAATTACTATTGACCAAGGTAAATACTATTGACCAAGGTAAATACTATTGACGAAGATAATTACTATTGACCAAGGTAAATACTATTGACGAAGGTAATTACTATTGACGAAGAGACTCTTAGATGATGACATATGGCCCCCCATAAAATAACCAAACTTACCACAACGTCTCAATAATATAACATATTATACAGATGATACTATGACAATAATTTAAGAGATATGATGCAGCAATTACTGTAGCAATAATTGAGTATAGCTGAGTGACTTCTCACGTAAGCATCAATAATTAATACCGTGTGCTACTATGCAACCACGCGTATTACTGTACTTTTACTACCAAGTAGTTCAACAGTTTTAACGATTTTAACGGTAACACCTCAGCTGTTATTTTTATAGAAAGATAATTCTGTCGTTTTCTCAATCCGACAATAATTCCGTTGTGGGGTCCACCAATGATTGTGCCGTCGTACGAATATTCCCCGACAAAAAGAATATTCCCCGACCAAACGAATATTTTATAACAACTTGCTTACTTTGTAAAATTTATAAATATTACCCACAACTATAACATTATATCAAATTAACTTGAACCCGGTACAAAACCCATTTCCAAAGCCCCATATCGAATGACTCCTATTGAACTTCAGGAGTTAAAGATCCAACTGCAAGAATTGTTAGACATTGACTTTATTCGTCCTAGTACTTCTCCTTGGGGTGCTCCTGTTCTATTCGTGAAGAAGAAAGATGGAAGTATGCGACTTTGTATTGATTATCGGGAGTTGAATCATGTCACCATCAAAAATAGGTACCCATTGTCACGTATTGATGACCTGTTTGACCAGTTGCAAGGAGCACAATTCTTTTCAAAGATCGATCTTCGTTCTGGATATCATCAGCTGAAGGTTAGAACTGAGGATATTCCAAAGATGACTTTCAGAACTCGGTACGGACATTATGAATTTCTAGTCATGTCCTTTGGATTGACTAATGCTCCTGCTGCCTTCATGGATATGATGAACAGGGTATTCAAGGAATATTTGGATCACTTTGTGGTCATCTTTATTGATGGCATCCTTATTTATTCCAAAAGTGGTGAAGATCATGAGCAACACTTGAGGCTGGTACTCCAAAAGCTTCGTGAATACAAGCTTTATGCCAAGTTGAAGAAGTGAGAGTTCTGGCTGGAGGAGGTAGCATTCCTTGGACACGTAGTATTAAGTCGTGGAATATCTGTTGACCCGACAAAGATTGAAGCTATTCAAAGCTGGGAGCAACCTAAATCAGTGACCGAAGTACGTAGCATTCTTGGTTTAGCTGGTTATTATCGGAGATTCGTGGAAGAATTTTCTCGAATCGCTACTCCATTAACTCAGCTGACTCGGAAAGATACAAAGTTCGGTTGGAGCGAAGAATGTGAGAAGAGTTTTCAAGAACTCAAGAGGAGACTCATTTCAGCACCTGTTCTGACAATACCATCTGGCTCGGAGGGATTTGTCGTCTACAGTGATGCTTCGAGCAAAGGATTGGGATGTGTTCTCATGCAACATGGAAAAGTCATAGCCTATACCTCAAGACAACTCAAAGAATATGAGAGAAATTATCCTACTCATGATCTAGAGTTGGCAGCTGTTGTCTTTGCACTTAAAATTTGGAGGCATTACTTGTATGGGGAGAAGGTGGAGATCTTTACGGATCATAAAAGCCTCAAATATTTCTTTACTCAAAAGGAACTCAACATGCGACAACGACGTTGGCTTGAATTGTTGAAAGATTATGATCATACCATCCAATACCATCCTGGAAAAGCGAACGTGGTAGCTAACGCATTGAGTAGAAGATCATATGAAAGTACGAGTGCGATATTGTCAACACAAAGGCCCTTTATGTGTGACTTGCAAAGGATGGAGATAGAGTTAAAAACTCCAGGGACCCATGTGATGATGGCGAATATACGAGTAGAACCGACTTTAATTGATAAAGTTAAAGCTGCTCAAGCTACAGTGTGACGCCCCCAAAATATGTATACAACACCCATTCTGAGTCGCCAAATACATGGTATAAAAAAATAAACTACAACTTCAATAATACAATTGTCGTGCAAAATACGACAACACATACTGTGAGTTTAAATATAAATATTGTCTTCTAGACAATATCCACACTCAAATAAGTCCTCATTACAATTGTTCAAATACTATTTTACAGAAATAGTGAGGACTGCTAAAACATCTTTCTAGAACCATTACTCCATACCCCGACTAGATCCTGCTATGTTCTCACCTCCTGAGAAGAAAAATGGAACAAAAAGGAAAAGGGTGAGCTCAACTAGCCCAGTAAAGAATATTATGACTAAGATAATATACAACAAATTATCATTAGTATTCAACAGGGAAAAATCTGATAGAATATAATCGACAACAAGTTTTAGATCAACAACTGCAACGGAAACAGCAAACCATTAGAAGAGTCAAGTAGAGAATGAATTCTACTATCTTCTAAGATTTAAAAGTCCATCATCAATATTTTATCCCTGTAACATCAATTAATAATCATCTTTAACTAAATATTCATCTTTGCACTACAGACCAAAGATATTTATTTGTATCACCAGTCGGTCATGTTCATCTCAACACCTGTTCATCTTTGCACTACGGGCCGAAGATATTCATCAGTTAATCATTCATCTTTGCACTACAAGCCAAAGATATTCAGTAATATCATCATTTAGGACTGAGGATGATGAAAAATATCTTAAAGAAAACGAATCCAGTGAAACAAAATAACAAATATTAAGGATTCGTATTTCGATTTATCCATGTCCAAAAATACCTTATAATTATTCATAGTGAAGTAAAATTTAAGAATGATCAAAACATGGATACAATCAAAGCTAGTACCCAGAATAGATATTTTGCATGAAAAGAAGAAAATTTTATTTTTCGGTGAATAGTAACTCGTGAATAGTAACTTATGAATAGTAACTCATGAATAGTAATCCCGACGTGAAAAGTTCCAAATTTGATAAAAATTTCTAACCAATATTTCGGCATAATGATATTGAAGAAATAATATTATTTTCGAATAAAATAACATCCCTTACCTCAAAATATCAGTACTTCTGGTCGGAATACCGGTATAAGGCTGAAAGAAACTTGCTCTGATGAATAGAAACTCTCAAAGTATCTAAATACTCACAAAATACACTCAATAATCTAGAGAGAGAAAGAGAGAAAACCTGTTTCTGGTGTGATTTTTAATTCTAACTTAGCCTTCTATTTATAGGAAAATATTAGCACGCCGAAGCAGACTTAACCTGCAACCTGATGGCTTTACCTGCTACTATTCCCACCCACCACATTTGAAATATAATTCAGCACATTTCTTCACCAACCACAAGTGGGGCCCACCAATTCTAGAATTTTCCACCAAAATGATAAACTCCGAAAATTCAACAATTTCTGAACCAGTCATCTCGTAAAATTCATAATAAATCATACGTTCATTTTTAACGGTTCAAAATTTGTGGGCATATACTCAACTTATATATGTATAACATATCCAAAAATTACCACGATCCAACGGTCGGATTAAAAATTATAACCCCCGCAAAATATCTCAAAAACCCTGATTTTTAATACCTCCATTCCGACAAAAATACTGATAAAAACCTCAACATTAACTCTTTCATTTTTAACCACAAAAATATATCCTTCATTTATATCCACATAAAATAAATATTTCCATATCATATGAATCAATAATTAATTATTCACAAATAATATTACAGAATCACATTTATGACAACTAGACCGTTCCTAGGAAAGAGGGGGCTTTCCAATAAGGATTTCTCCTTACTGGCGCGCAATTAGATGACCAAACCTCTCCTTAGACAGAACTTTCTAGACATTGCCAATAATGCTATCTAATAATATTATTTAAATAATATGAATTATTGATCTGATAATGAAAAATACTGTGCAGTGACAATTATTGAAACAATAATAATATAAAATATCAACGCAACAATTATTGAATCAATAAAATAAAATATTAAACAGTAACTACTGTAACAATTATTGAGTAGTGCATTCTTACATAAGAATCAATAATTGGTGCAATACCGTGTGCTACTGTATTTTAACCACCAGGTATTCCAACAGTATTAACGGTAACAACTACGCCGTTATTTATAAACAACTTATACTTGTCGTTTTCTTCATCCAATCGCTTTCCGTTATGGGGCCCACACAAGGCTGCGCCGTCGTACGAATATTCCCCGACAGCAAGAATATTCCACGACCAAACGAATATTCCCCGACAAAATGAATATTTTATAATCACTTGCTTATTTTGCAAAATTTGCATATTTCACCCATAACCAAAGTATTATATCAAATTAACCCCTTATTATTCACAATAATATTTAGAGAAAATTTGATTTTATTCATTAATAAGCTGGGGTCTTACAACCTCCCCTCCTTATGAAATTTCGTCCTCGAAATTGACGTACGTACCTGATATTTCAAAAAGGTGAGGATACCTCGCTTTCATTTCTGATTCCAACTCCCAGGTCATTTCTTCAATAGCATGGTTTCTCCACAAAACCTTAACTTGTGGTATAACCTTTGTGCGTAGGGCATGCTCTTTCCTATCCAAGATCTTAACAGGTACCTCCTCGTACGTTAAATCTTCGGCTATCTCTTCTGGTTCTAACGCAATAATATGATTCAGGTCGTCCAAATATTTACGTAACATCGATACGTGAAAAACGTTATGAACACACGACATACTTAGCGTTAAGGCGAGTCTATAGGCCACAATTCCTACTCGATCGAGGATTTCAAATAAATCGAAGGCTTGAGCTTTCTTCTCTTCATCGACTCTTACTTCTGGAATAACACATTCTTACACTTTCTTCTTTATATTCATCAGCTCCAGGTCTGTAGCTTGAGCGGCTTTAATGTTATCGATCAAAGTCGATTTTACTCGTATATCATCACGTGGGTCCCTAGAGTCATTAACTCTATCTCTATCATTTATAAATTATACAAAATAGGTCATTGTGTTCAACAATATCGCACTCGTACTCGCGTACAATCTTCTACTCAACGCGTCAGCTACCACGTTCGCTTTTCCAGGATGGTATGGTCAGAATAGGTTCCGAATGAGTCGCCTCTTGAGCTATTGGAAAATCTTCTCGCATTCCTCGCTCCATACGAATTTTGTATCTTTCTGAATCAGCTAAGTTAACGGAGTAGCGATTCGAGAAAATCCTTCGACGAATCTCCGATAGTAACCAGTTAAGCCCAGAAAGCTACGTACTTTGGTCACCAACTTCGGTTGCTCTCAATTGTGATTCATATCCCAATCTTGGATAGCACGTCATAATGGCACCTATTGTTTTACCACCACACAAATATAGAGTCCCTTACGGAGAGTCTGGCTTTGGTGCATTCCACAAAGGAAGTCACCAGATAGAGGCTCGGGTACCAACTTCTATAGTTGGGTTTTTAACTCCTGAAGTTCAATAGGAGCTATTCAATATGAAATTTTAGAAATGGGTTTTGTATCGAGTTTAAGATCAATACAAAAATTCAATATCATGCTCTGGGTTAGGCCAGGAAATTCTTTAAAAAATACGTCAGGAAATTCACTAACAACAAAAATATCATTCAAATCTGACGTATTTTTGTTCAAGTCCATGACATGGGCTAAGAAAGTTTAACATCCGTTTTTCAATAAACGAATGGCTTTATGGCTTGGTATGACAGTGATTGATTTTAGTGGTTTGGTTGCTTGAATTCGCATAACAGGTTAGTTAAGAATATGAAAACTAATAACCTTACGAAAACAATCAATTTTGGCGTGATGAGTAGTTAACCAATCAATTCCTAAAATCACATCAAAAGCAAGTATCTTTAAAGAGATAAGGTCAACAGGTAATGTGATTGTGCCAACTTGGATTAAGCAAGATTTATAAACTGTAGATGTAATGAAAGTTTCTCCTAACGGAGTCTCCACAGATAGGTCAAAGTCTAATTTCTCCGAAGTCAAGTTTAAACGTTGAGCACAAGCAGGAAAGATAAAAGAATGGGTAGAACCGGTATCTAGTAAGGTATAAACTTCGCAAGAATTTATAATTAACTAACCCGTTATACCTTCGTTCGGGTTCCTCGCGTTTTGGACAGTCACGACAAACGCTCTTCCAGAAACCGCCGACTTTATTTTGTCCGTATTCGCCTTTGGTGTCACCGTCCCAGCTGGACTTGGTTTCGCTATAGTAAAATCTCGAGTGATATGTCCTTCATTTCCACAATTATAACATACCTTGAACTGTTGTGGGCAGTTTGGACTTATATGTCCCTCCTCTCCGCATCTGTAACATCTAACTGGCGGTCGTTCTCCTCCCCTAGAATTTGTTCCTGGTGCTGGTGCTGCTGTTGACGTCTTCTTGTCATCGTTAAATCTTCTCTTCTTGAAATTTCCACTTAACTCACCTCTCTTATTATCATGGCCACTATGACCACCCAAGTGGTTACCACTTTTGTCTGTATTTTTCCCTCCTCGCTGGTTCTCATCGCTCCGATGACTGATGTCACTAGTATGACCTTGGTTGTGGTCCATCGATTGAACATACTCATTATCTCGCTCTAATAATTGAGCCCTGTTTACAACATTTGAATATAAAAAAAATTTATGAGAGATAAGATATTGCCGAATCTCGGGTTTTAAACCTCTTAGAAACATCCTTGTCATTCGTTCCTCATTTTCGACCAAATGAGGTGCAAACCTGGATAACTCTGCAAATTTTGCCTCGAACTGGGACACCGTCATGTTGTTTTTTTCTAGTATGATAAACTCCACCTCCTTCATATGACGAATACTTTCACGAAAGTACTTGTCATTGAACAGTTTCTAAAATATTTCCCATGATATGTTGAGTGCGTCAGGCTGGGTACGCTTCACAGACTCCCACCAGTAGTCTGCCTCAACGCGGAACATAAAGGTGGCGAATGGAGCCTTCTGTTCCTCCGTGCATCCCAAGACATCGAATATCTTGGTAATTTGCTTGACCCACGTTTCCGCCATAATCGGATCCGGCTTTCTCTTAAATTCTGGTGGTTCCAATTCTTTGAACTGCTTGGTTGTGACAAACCGCGCGTTGTTATCATTTCCACCTGTATTCTGCACACGAGTCTCCCTCGTCTGATTTTGCATGAACTGCAAAAAGCTCCTAAACATTCCATCATTCATCGTTTGCTCGGTAACGTTGTTTACATGAGGAATATTGTCTTCCTGTTGCACGTTCCCCTACGTGGTGATCAAAGGTGTCTCCACGGTCTGATTTACTCCATTATTAACATTTTCAGCTGCCATTCATAAATACTGCCATAAAATAAGGGTTAATAGTCATGTCATATATTATCCCTATACTCTGACCGACCAAATAAACACCAAATAAACTTAGTCAGGTCATACTAGCGAAGGAATTCCCCGTCTCTCCCCTTCTAGTTCTTGTCTCACATCTCAGCCAGGGATCATATCCCTAAACTCTGATACCAACTGTGACGCCCCCAAAATAGGTATACAACACCCATTCTGAGTCGCCAAATACATGGTACAAAAAGCAAACTACAACTTCAATAATACAATTTTCGTGCAAAATACGACAACACATACTGTGAGTTTAAATACAAATATTGTCTTCTAGACAATATCCACACTCAAATAAGTCCTCATTACAATTATTCAAACACTATTTTACAGAAATAGTGAGGACTGCTAAAACATCTTTCTAGAACCATCACTCCATACCCCGACTAGATCCTGCTATGTTCTCACCTCCTGAGAAGAAAAATGGAACAAAAAGGAAAAGGGTGAGCTCAACTAGCCCAGTAAAGAATATTATGACTAAGATAATATACAACAAATTATCATCAGTATTCAACAGGAAAAAATCTGATAGAATATAATCGACAACAAGTTTTAGATCAACAACTGCAGCGAAAACAGCAAACCATTAGAAGAGTCAAGTAGAGAATGAATTCTACTATCTTCTAAGATTTAAAAGTCCATCATCAATATTTTATCCCTGTAACATCAATTAATAATCTTTTACCAAATATTCATCTTTGCATTACAGGCCAAAGATATTCATTTGTA
Organism: Panax notoginseng; assembly: GCA_016801055.1. NCBI lineage: Eukaryota > Viridiplantae > Streptophyta > Magnoliopsida > Apiales > Araliaceae > Panax > Panax notoginseng. The sequence goes on from CM029015.1 coordinate 18,645,111, forward strand.
TCACCAGTCGGTCATGTTCATCTCAACACCTGTTCATCTTTGCACTACGGGCCAAAGATATTTATCAGTTAATCATTCATCTTTGCACTACAGGCCAAAAATATTCAGTAATATCGTCATTTAGGACTGAGGATGATGAAAAAAATCTTAAAGAAAGCGAATCCAGTGAAACAGAAGGACAAATAGTAGGGATTCGTATAACAGTTATCCAAGATCAATAATACTTCATAATAATCAATTGTGAAGCAGAATTCAAAAATAAAAATTAAAACATGGATACAATCAAAGATAGTAATCGTAATAGACAACTTGGACAAAAAGAAAAAAATTTTATTTTTCGGTGAATAGTACCGTATTCGTGAATAGTGCCGTATACGTGAATAGTAACCCCACAAAAGTTTCAAATTTGATAAAAAGTTTATATCAATATTTTGGCATAATGATATTGAAGAAAATATCATTTAAGAAGAAGATAATATCCCTTACCTCAAAATATCAGTAATTCTGGTCGGAATACCGGTATAAGGCTGAAAGAAACTTGCTCTGATGAATAGAAACTCTCAAAGTATCTAAATACTCACAAGATACACTCAATAATCTAGAGAGAGAAAGAAAGAAAACTTGTTTCTGGTGTGATTTTCAATTCTAACTTAGCCCTCTATTTATAGGAAAATGTTAGCACGCCTAAGCAGACTTAACCTGCAACCTGATGACTTTACCTGTTACTATTCCCACCCACCATATTTGAATAAAAATCTCAGTATATTTCTTCACCAACCAACAGTGGGGCCCACCAATTCTAGAGTTTTCCACCAAAATGATAAACTCCGAAAATTCAACAATTTTTGAACCAGTCATCTCGTAAAATTTATAATAAATCATACGTTCATTTTTAACGGTTCAAAATTTGTGGACATATACTCAACTTATATATGTATAATATATTCGAAAATTACCATGATCCAACGGTCGGATTAAAAATTATAACCCCCGTAAAATATCTCAAAAATACTGATAAAAACCTCAACATTAACTTCTTCATTTTTAACCACAAAAATATATCCCTCATTTATATCCACATAAAATAAATATTTCCTTATCATATGAATCAATAATTAATTATTCACAAATAATATTACGGAATCACATTTATGACAACCAGGCCGTTCCCAGGAAAGAGGGGGCTTTCCAATAAGAATTTCTCCTTACTGGCGCGCAATTAGATGACCAAACCTCTCCTTAGACAGAACTTTTTAGACATTGCCAATAATGTTATCTAATAATATTATTCAAATAATATGAATTATTGATCAGATAATGGGAAATACTGTGCAGTGACAATTATTGAAACAACAATAATATAAAATATCAATGCAGCAATTATTGAATCAATAAAATAAAATATTGAACAGTAACTACTGTAACAATTATTGAGTAGTGCCTTCCTTCGTAAGAATCAATAATTGGTGCAATACCGTGTGCTACTGTATTTTAACCACCAGGTATTCCAACAGTATTAACGGTAACAACTACGCCGTTAATTTTAAACAACTTATACTTGTCGTTTTCTTCATCCATTCGCTTTCCGTTATGGGGCCCACACAAGGCTGCGCCGTCGTACGAATATTCCCCGACAGCAAGAATATTCCACGACCAAACGAATATTCACCAACCAAAAATGAATATTTTATAACTACTTGCTTATTTGAAATATTTGCGCATTTTACCCATAACTAACCACATTAATCAAATCAACCCTTTCTATTCTAAAATAATAAATAGAGAAAATTTAATTTCATTTATTAATAAGTTGGGGTCTTACAATTGCTGCATAAATTTAGAGAGAATAAGGAAGAGAAAGAGAGAAATTCTTCAGAGAGAATTCTTATTATTTCAATCAGCAGCATGCACTGCCTTATATAGGCAAGGTAGAGGAGTCATGGGGAAGGAAGGAAAAGGGGAGTACGGGAGAAGCTAGCTAAGGAAATCACATGTATAATACTTCCCCTGATTCCCTACGATATAAGATTATGTCTCATTAAAAACCTTGTTAAGAAAACCCAGTGGAAAAAACTTAACGAAAGGAAAAAGAGTACATATCTTTTATATAAATATCATTTAATTGACTGTCTCGTTAAAACCTTGTCAGGACAAACCCATTGGGATAAAAATCGTGACTAAGAAAAAAGAGTACAGTCTTCCCCTCATAAGGAATTCATTACTCCTTGATGAAATGTTGTCATAAGTCTTTCAGTCGACACATTCCGATCCTTTTCTGAAGTTTTGCAAACGTTGTATTTGGTAGTGACTTTGTGAATAAGTCGGCTAGATTATCACATGATCGAATTTGATGCACATCTATATCCCCCTTCTTTTGTAGCTCATGTGTGAAGAAGAATTTGGGTGAAATGTGCTTTGTTCTATCTCCCTTGATGTACCCTCCTCTAAGTTGAGCAATGAATGCAGCGTTATCCTCATGCAGAATTGTAGAAATGTCTTTGATTGATGGTAGTCTACATGACTTTTGAATATGCTGAATAATTGATCTCAACCAAACACACTCTCTGCTTGCTTTATGTATAGCGAGAATCTCTGAGTGATTTGAAGATGTAGCTGTCATGGTTTGCTTTGTGGATTTCCAGGATACAGCCGTGTCACAATATGTAAATACATAACCTGTTTGTGATCTTCCATTGTGTGGATCTGATAAATATCATGCATCGGCATATCCAACCAATCGCGACGTTGAATCTCTTGGATAAAATAACCCAAGATCTATACTTCCACGGAGGTATCTAAAAATGTGTTTGATCCCATCCCAATGTCTCTTAGTAGGAGAAGAACTGTATCTTGCTAACAAATTGACAGCAAAAGTAATATTAGGTCGTGTACAGTTTGCAAGATACATAAGAGCACTGATTGCACTTAGGTATGGAACTTCAGGTCCAAGAACTTCTTCCCCAATTTCTAGAGGCCGAAATGGATCTTTATCAACTTCTAAAGATCGAACAACCATCGGGGTAGTCGAAGGATGAGCTTTATCCATATGAAAACGACTGAGAATCTTTTCAGCATATGTGGATTGATGAACAAAAATTTCAGATGCTAAATGCTCCACTTGTATTCCCAAATAGAATTTTGTCTTTCCAAGATTTTTCATTTCAAATTCATCTTTTAAATAAATAGCAGTTCTTGTGAGTTCTTCAGGAGTACCTACAAGATTCAAATTATCCACATATACAGCAATTATGAAAAATCCACTTTGTGATTTCTTAATAAAAACACATGGACATACTTGATCATTTATATTTTCATCTTTTATTAAATAATCACTAAATCGATTATACCACATACGACCAGACTGTTTCAACCCATACAACGAGCATTGTAACTTGACTGAATATATGTGATGGGGCCTTTGTGATTCAGCCATTTTCAATCCTTCAGGGATTCTCATGTAGATCTCACTGTCAAGTGAGCCATATAGGTATGCTGTTACCACATCCATTAGATGTGTTTCCAAACCTTCCATGGTTGCCATACCTATCAGAAAGTGAAAAGTGACTCCATCCATTACTAGAGAATATGTATCATGATAATCAATACCAAGTTTTTGTGAAAACCCTTGAGCTACAACTCGGGCTTTGTACCTCACAATTTCATTTTTCTCATTTCGCTTTCGTACAAATACCCATTTGTTTCCAACCGGGATTACACCTAGAGGTGTTTGGACTACTGGTTCAAATACTTCTCTTTTCAATAGAGATTGTAGCTCAGTTTGAATAGCACTTTTCCATTTTGGCCAATCTTTTCTTTTCCGACATTCTTCCACGTTTTGTGGTTCAGGATCCATGTCAGGAATCAAAGTAATATCTGATGCTATAGAGAAAGCAAATATATCGTCAATCATGACTTTGCTTCTATCCCATATTTTCTCATCATGTACATAATTTATTGAGATCTCTTGTTGTTCATCTCTTATCTCTTCACTGAGATTTTGAACCTCTTCTGGGGCTATTCCCACTCTTGGAATATGTGCTACTTCTGGAGTAGTTTGTACCTCTTCTAGAGCGGATATTCCTTCTGGGATTCCCTTATTTGTTTTTGATTTTCGTGGTACAGTGTCTTTTGCACCAACCGGTCTTCTACGCTTCTGGCGTGGTTTAGATTCTTCTATTACCTTATTCGTCAATTCTCCAGGAATTGATTTTTCAATAGGTATTTCTATCCTTGCTGGAGTATTCACTGCAGGTGTATGTGATTTTATCACTTTTCTAGCATCATTAAATGCATCTGACATTTGATTTGCAATATTTTGTAAATGAATAATTCTTTGAACTTCAATTTCACATTGTCCTGTACGAGGATCAAGTGAATTTAAATCTGATGCATTCCATGATATTTCAGAGGGTTTTTTATTTAAAACTTTCCCTCCTCCTAATGGTGGAAATACAGATTCATCAAAATGACAATCTACATAACGTACAGTAAAAACATCTCCAGTTAAAGGTTCAAGATATCTGATAATAGAAGAAGAATCAAAACCAACATAAATACCTATTTTTCGTTGGGCTCGCATCTTAGTTCTTTGTGGAGGTGCAATTGGAACATATACCGCACTCCCAAAAACTCGAAAGTGTGATATGTTGGGTGTCTGTCCAAGAACTAACTGCAGAGGAGAAAATTAAAGATTCAGCTAAACCATTTTGTGTATGAATATGAGGAACAAAATGCTCAATGGAGATTCCAATAGTCATACAAAAATCATTAAAAGTCATTGATGAAAATTCAGCTGCATTATCAAGTCGAATTGACTTGATTAGATGATCCGAGAACTGAGCCCGTAACTTAATTATTTGAGCAAGAAGTTTTGAGAATGCAAAATTTCGAGAAGAGAGAAGACAAACATGAGACCATCTATGTGACGCCCCCAAAATTAGGTATACATCACCCATCTTAGGTCGTCAGATACATAGTACAAAATACAAATACAACTTACTAATACAACTGTCGTGTACAATACGACAAAACATAAACTGTGAGTTTGAATACAAATATTATCTTCTAGAAAGTATTCATACTCAAATGGAGTCCTCATTACATTTATTAACACACCATTACATAGAATAGTGAGGACTACTAACTAATACTATCATTCGGACCATCACTCCGTTCCCTGACTTGCCCCAGCTACGTTCTCATTTCCTGAAGAGAACAGTGAAAGAAAGGGTGAGCTCAACTAGCCCAGTATGAAATATTATGACTAAGATAATGCAGAATAAATTATCATTAGCCTTCAACAATGTTAAACTGATAAAATATAATAGACATCAAGTTTAACTGCAGCGGAACAAGCAATCCATTAAAAGAGTCAAGTAGAAAATAAACTCTACTATCTTTTATGATTTAAAAGATTTTCCACACTGTGATCGCTGAGACTCAGCTTAATAAAATAATCCACATCATCGAATCACCCCTGCACTACGGCCAAGGATATTCGTATATTCATTAATGGTCATGATCATGCCAACAACTGTCTATCAATGCACTACGGGCCAATGACGACTTTTACCACATCATTTGTAACATTACGGTCATGATTACACCGAATAATCCCTGGTAATAATCATACCAAGTCCATCTATGCACTACAGGCCACAGATGACTTTCAACAGAATATAAACATGAGGATGATGACAATGATATAAGAATTCAATAAAACAAGTTCAAGAATTAATTTATCCAAGAATTAACAACGTCCAAATTGTCAACATGATACTACTTTGTGGAGTAAAATTCAAGAATGATCAGGAGAATATTTTCATGAATAGATACTAGATGAAGCGCAAATGTCAAGGATATTCCATAAATTTCATGGAGTATAGAAGTCAAAACTTAACCAACTGAGTATAATAAAGAATGGAATAACAAAAGAAATCACCATGCATGCGATAGACCGCACAGACAGGTTATTCTAACAGAATAATAAATAATGGAACCAGGTCCGGCGTAAACGCACAGACAGGATATTCCGACAGAATAATAAATAATGGAACCAGGTCCGGCGTAAACGCACAGACAGGATATTCCGACAGAATAATAACAAGACGGAACCAGGTCCGGTGTAAAACACACAGACAGGATGTTCCAACAGAATAATAATAAAAACGGAACCAGGTCCGGTGTAAAACACACAGACAGGATGTTCCAACAGAATAATAATAAAAATGGAACCAGGTCCGGTGTAAAACACACAGACAGGATGTTCCAACAGAATAATAGAAGAATGTCACCAAGTATAGGGTATATCCGCGTATACAGGTTATTCCAACAGAATAATAAGAAATGGAATAACAACAGTTCTCTTCATGAATAAGAAAGAATAACACCCCTTACCGTTTTAAAGAAGAGCTGAAGTAAGGAAGTAGTTAAGTAGCAGAATACTCTTCTTCTCTCTCTCTAGAGTTCAGTGAATTCGTAAAAAAATAATGAAGTAATGAGCTTCTATTTATAGGAGAATGGAAGGGGTACTGTTAAGAAACGGACGCAACAATTATTTACGGATGAACAATAATACTTCACGTTTCCTACACATCAGTACACATTTTCAAAGAGTTGGCCAATGAATGTCTAGGTTGGAAAAATCATGCTAGCAATTGTCAATTCCCCAACCAATCAGAATAAAGGAAGATTATAAAAACTTATCTATATATATAATCCACACATGTTGAAAGCCTAAATATATATATAATAATAATAATTGTACTCCTCCCTGTCAATTTTCAAGCATTGCATATATATAAATAATACCTATACTACACCATCCTGACAACTCCCTCCAGCAAAAACCACTATCAAATATATATATCATATATATAATCACATGTACCCACATTTTATATATTATATATAAACATCCCATAACAATAATACTCCCACATTCCTCGTTCTTTTTTTTTTCTTCATTCCATGTAACAAACATAAGTTCCCATCTCCACCAAAAGTCATAAACATATGGGCCCCTCCACTTACATCGAATAAATTTCTACCGATTATTTTGAAAATGAGAAAGTAGGGGGTCCAAATAATATGCCAAACTCTACAACAAATACTGTGGCAATAATTAAATAAAATTGAGTGACTTCTCACGTAATAATCAATACCGTGTGCTACTATGCAACCACGCGTATTACTGTACTTTTACTACCGAGTAGTTCAACAGTAACAATGGTAAAACTTCCGCCGTTATTTTTAATAAAATATTTTTGTCGTTTTCTCAATCCGACAATAATTCTGTTGTGGGGTCCACCAATGATTGTGCCGTTGTACGAATATTCCCTATTAAAACGAATATTCCCCGACCAATCGAATATTATACAATAACTTGCGTACTTTACAAAATTTATAAATATTACCCATAACTATAACATTATATCAAATTAACTCCATAATATTCAAAAATGATATTTATAGAAAATTTATCTTTATATATAAAAGTTGGGGTCTTACAACCTCCCCTTCTTATGAAATTTCGCCCTCGAAATTAGGGTACGTACCTGGTATGTCGAAGAGGTAAGGATACCTTGATTTCATTTCAGATTCTAACTCCCAAGTCATTTCCTCAACATCGTGGTTTCTCCACAAAACTTTGACTTGAGGTATAACCTTGGAGCGTAGAATATGTTCCTTCTTATCCAAGATTTGAACAGGAACATCTTCATACGTCAAATCTTCCGCTATTTCATCTGGTTCTAACTCAATAATGTGGTTCGGGTCTTCCACATATTTGCGTAACATGGATATGTGAAAAACGTTATGAACACGAGACATACTTGGCGGTAAAGCGAGTCTATAAGCCACAGTTCCTACTCGATCGAGGATTAAAAATGGACCGATGAATCGAGGATTGAGATTTCCTCTCTTTCCAAATCTCGTAACTCCTTTCCATGGAGCAACACGTAAGAACACATGATCTCCTACATCAAATTCCACGTCCTTTCGATGAAGATCAGCATAACTCTTTTGTCGATCTTGTGAGGTTTTTATACGTTGTCGGATCGTTTGAATCTTTTCTGTAGTCATACGTACCAACTACGGTCCCAACAACATTGCTTCACCCACATCATCCCAGCATACTGGAGAACGACATTTTCTTCCATATAATGCTTCGAATGGAGCCATGCCAATACTTGCTTGATAACTGTTGTTGTAGGAAAACTCCACCAATGGTAAGAACTTGTCCCAACTTCCCTTGAAGTCAAAGATACAGAGTCTTAATAGATCTTCTAGAGTTTGAATAGTCCTCTCTGATTGTCCTTCCGTCTGAGGATGATATGTCGAACTAAATCATAAATCCGTGCCCATAGCTTTTTGTAAACTAACCCAAAATCGTGAAGTGAATCTTGGGTCTCGATCAGAAACTATGGATACTGGCATACCATGCAGTCTTACAATCTCGTTTATGTACATACGAGCAAGACGTTCAAGTGTATAAGTTTCTCGTATCGGTAAAAATGAGCAGACTTGGTCAATCTATCAACAATGACCCAAATCGCATCAATACCTTGAGAAACCCTAGGAAGACCGGTAACGAAATCCATGGTAATGTGCTCCCACTTCCATTCTGGAATTTCAAGTGGTTGCAATGGACCTTTTGGTACTTGATGCTCCGCTTTGACTCGTTGACAAGTTAGACACCTTGAGATAAACAACGCTATCTCTCTATTCATATTGCTCCACCAAAATGTATGACGAAGATCATGATACATTTTGGTACTTCCAGGATGGATTGCAAACGGTGTGTTGTGCGCCTCCATCATGATTTCATACTTTAAATCAGGGTTGTTAGGAACACAAAGTCTGGAGTTGACTCGAAGTATTCCTTCTTCATCGATTCTTGCTTCCGGCATAGCACCTTCTTGCACTTTCTTCCTCATACGCATCAGCTCCAGGTCTGTAGCTTGAGCAGCTTTAACTTTATTGATTAAAGTCGGTTCTACTCGTATATTCGTCATCATCACATGGGTCCCTGGAGTCTTTAATTCTATCTCCATCCTTTGCAAATCACACAAAATGGGTCTTTGTGTTGACAATATCGCACTCGTACTTGCATATGTTCTTCTACTCAATGCGTCAGCTACCACGTTCGCTTTTCCAGGATGGTATTGAATGGTATGATCATAATCTTTCAACAGTTCAAGCCAACGTCGTTGTCGCATGTTGAGTTCCTTTTGAGTGAAGAAATATTTGAGGCTTTTATGATCCGTAAAGATCTCCACCTTCTCCCCATACAAGTAATGCCTCCAAATTTTAAGTGCAAAGACAACAGCTGCCAACTCTAGATCATGAGTAGGATAATTCCTCTCATATTCCTTGAGTTGTCTTGATGCATAGGCTATGACTTTTCCATGTTGCATGAGAACACATCCCAACCCTTTGCTCGAAGCATCACTGTAGATGACAAATCCCTCCGAGCCAGATGGTATTGTTAGAACAGGTGCTGAAATGAGTCTCCTCTTGAGTTCTTGAAAACTCTGCTCACATTCTTCGCTCCAACCGAACTTTGTATCTTTTCGAGTCAGCTGAGTTAACGGAGTAGCGATTCGAGAAAATCCTTCCACGAATCTCCGATAATAACCAGCTAGACCGAGAAAGCTACGTACTTCGGTTACTGATTTAGGTTGCTCCCAGCTTTGAATAGCTTCAATCTTTGCCGGGTCAACAGATATTCCACGACTTGATACTACGTGCCCAAGGAATGCTACCTCTTCCAGCCAGAACTCGCATTTCTTCAACTTGGCATAAAGTTTGTATTCACGAAGCTTTTGGAGTACCAGCCTCAAGTGTTGCTCATGATCTTCACGGCTTTTGGAATAAACAAGGATGTCATCGATAAAGACGACCACAAAGTGATCCAAATATTCCTTAAATACCCTGTTCATCATATCCATGAAGGCAGCAGGAGCATTAGTCAATCCAAAAGACATAACTAAGAATTCATAATGCCCATACCGAGTTCTGAAAGCCGTCTTTGGAATATCCTCAGTTCTAACCTTCAGCTGATGATATCCAGAACGAAGATCGATCTTTGAAAAGAATTGTGCTCCTTGCAACTGGTCAAACAGGTCATCAATACGTGGCAATGGGTACCTATTTTTGATGGTGACATGATTCAACTCCCGATAATCAATACAAAGTCGCATACTCCCATCTTTCTTCTTCACGAACAGAACAGGAGCACCCCAAGGAGAAGTACTAGGACGAATAAAACCAATGTCTAACAATTCCTGCAGTTGGGTCTTTAACTCCTGAAGTTCAATAGGAGCCATTCGATATGGGGCTTTGGAAATGGGTTTTGTACCGGGTTCAAGGTCGATACAAAATTCAATTTCACGCTCTGGGGGTAGGCCAGGAAGTTCTTCGGGAAATACGTCAGGGAATTTATTAACAACAGAAATATCATTCAAAGCTGACGTATTTTTGTTTAGATCTGTGACATGAGCTAAGAAAGCTTGACATCCGTTTTTCAATAAACGAATAGCTTTATGGCTTGAGATGACAGCGATTGATTTTAATGGTTTGGTTGCTTGAATTCGCATAATAGGTCGATTAGGAATATGAAAGCTAACAACCTTACGAAAACAATCAATTTTTGCATGATGAGTAGTTAACCAATCAATCCCTAGAATCACGTCAAATGCAAGTATTTTTAATAAAATAAGATCGACAGGTAATGTGTGGGTACCAACTTGAACCAAACAAGACTTATAAACCGTAGATGTAATAAAGGTTTCTCCCAATGGAGTTTCAACAGCTAAGTCAAAGTCTAATTTCTCCGGAATCAAATTTAATCGATGAGCGCAAGTAGGAGAAATAAAAGAATGGGTAGAACCGGTATCAAATAAAGTATAGACTTCGTTAGAGTTTATGATAAGCTTACCCGTGATGACCTCATTCGGGTTCCTTGCTCTCTGGGAGTTCACAACAAACGCTCTCCCTTGCACAACCGGTTTTAACTTTTCTGGGACGGCCTTTGGTGCCTCCATCCTAGCTGAATTTGTCTTCGGTAAACGACAAAATCGGGCTAAATGACCTTCTCTTCCACAATTATAACATGTTTTGGACGGCATCGCGCAGTTTGGACTGATGTGTCCCTCCCCTCCGCATTTGAAACATATGATAGGTGGTCGTTCTCCTTCCTTAACGACAGGTGCTGGTGCTGACGTCTTTCCATCATTGTTGAATCTCCTCTTCTTGAAATGCCCATTCTTATTATTTTGGCCCTGATTACCACCGAAGTGGTTACCATTTCTAGCCTGTTGATTCCCTCCACGCTTGTTGTCACCGCTTCGATGACTGCTTTCACTAGTATTATCATTTTGCCGGCAGCTCTCTTTTAGTTGCGTTGTCTCGTTATCGCGCTCCACCAACTGAGCCCTATTTACAACATCTGAATACAAACACAATTTATGAGAAACAAGATGTTGACGTATCTCCGGCTTCAAACCTCTTAAAAACATCCGCGTCATTCTTTCTTCATTATCCACCAGGTGGGACGCAAACCGGGATAACTCCGCAAATTTTGCCTCGTACTGCGACACGGTCATATTATTCTGCTCCAATTTGATGAACTCCACCTCCTTCATGTGACGAATACTCTCGGGAAAGTATTTGTCGTTAAACAGCTCTTGGAACTTCTCCCAAGACATCTTCAGTGCGGCAGGTTGAGTACGCTTTATCGATTCCCACCAGTAATCTGCCTCTCCTCGCAACATAAAGGCGGCAAAGGGAACCTTTTGCTCCTCGGAGCAACCCAAGACATCAAATATCTTGGTGATCTGCTTTATCCATGTTTCAGCTACAAGTGGTTTGGGTTCTCCCTTAAACTCCGGTGGTCCCAGCTCCTTAAACTGTTTAGCGGTGACCGCCTGAGAGTTTTCAGTATTTCCACCTACGTTGTGGACAGGAGCCGCTTTCACCTGTTGTTGCATGAATTGCATAAAACCTCTGAACATTCCATCATTCATCATCTGGTCAGTGTTGTTGTTTGCATGAGGATTGTCACCTTCCTGATGAACATTATCCTGATTATTGATATGTGGTGAATCAATAATCGTCTGTGCTCCATTGCTATTCTCAACATTCTCAGATGCCATTTTCAGATACTGCCACAAAATAAAAGTTAATTGATATGTCATATATTATCCTTATATTATGACCGACCAATTAAATACCATGCAAATAAACTTAGGTAGGTCATACTAGCGAAGGAATTCCCCGTCTCTCCCCTCCTAGTTCTATTCTCACATCTTAGCCAGGGATCATATCCCTAAGCTCTGATACCAACTGTGACGCCCCCAAAATTAGGTATACATCACCCATCTTGGGTCGTCAGATACATAGTACAAAATACAAATACAACTTACTAATACAACTGTCGTGTACAATACGACAAAACATAAACTGTGAGTTTGAATACAAATATTATCTTCTAGAAAGTATTCATACTCAAAAGGAGTCCTCATTACATTTATTAACACACCATTACATAGAATAGTGAGGACTACTAACTAATACTATCATTCGGACCATCACTCCGTTCCCCGACTTGCCCCAGCTACGTTCTCATTTCCTGAAGAGAACAGTGAAAGAAAGGGTGAGCTCAACTAGCCCAGTATGAAATATTATGACTAAGATAATGCAGAATAAATTATCATTAGCCTTCAACAATGTTAAACTGATAAAATATAATAGACATCAAGTTTAACTGCAGCGGAACAAGCAATCCATTAAAAGAGTCAAGTAGAAAATAAACTCTACTATCTTTTATGATTTAAAAGATTTTCCCACACTGTGATCGCTGAGACTCAGCTTAATAAAATAATCCACATCATCGAATCACCCCTGCACTACGGCCAAGGATATTCGTATATTCATTAATGGTCATGATCATGCCAACAACTGTCCATCAATGCACTACGGGCCAATGAGGACTTTTACCACATCATTCGTAACATTACGGTCATGATTACACCGAATAATCCCTGGTCATAATCATACCAAGTCCATCTATGCACTACAGGCCACAGATGACTTTCAACAGAATATAAACATGAGGATGATGACAATGATATAAGAATTCAATAAAACAAGTTCAAGAATTAATTTATCCAAGAATTAACAACGTCCAAATTGTCAACATGATACTACTTTGTGGAGTAAAATTCAAGAATGATCAGGAGAATATTTTCATGAATAGATACTAGATGAAGCGCAAATGTCAAGGATATTCCACAAATTTCATGGAGTATAGAAGTCAAAACTTAACCAACTGAGTATAATAAAGAATGGAATAACAAAAGAAATCACCATGCATGCGATAGACCGCACAGACAGGTTATTCTAACAGAATAATAAATAATGGAACCAGGTCCGGCGTAAACGCACAGACAGGATATTCCGACAGAATAATAAATAATGGAACCAGGTCCGGCGTAAACGCACAGACAGGATATTCCGACAGAATAATAATAAGACGGAACCAGGTCCGGTGTAAAACACACAGACAGGATGTTCCAACAGAATAATAATAAAAACGGAACCAGGTCCGGTGTAAAACACACAGACAGGATGTTCCAACAGAATAATAATAAAAACGGAACCAGGTCCGGTGTAAAACACACAGATAGGATGTCACAGACAGGATGTTCCATCATCAAGTTTAACTGCAGCGGAACAAGCAATCCATTAAAAGAGTCAAGTAGAAAATAAACTCTACTATCTTTTATGATTTAAAAGATTTTCCCACACTGTGATCGCTGAGACTCAGCTTAATAAAATAATCCACATCATCGAATCACCCCTGCACTACGGCCAAGGATATTCGTATATTCATTAATGGTCATGATCATGCCAACAACTGTCCATCAATGCACTACGGGCCAATGACGACTTTTACCACATCATTCGTAACATTACGGTCATGATTACACCGAATAATCCCTGGTCATAATCATACCAAGTCCATCTATGCACTACAGGCCACAGATGACTTTCAACAGAATATAAACATGAGGATGATGACAATGATATAAGAATTCAATAAAACAAGTTCAAGAATTAAATTTAATTCCAAGAAATAAACAACGTCCAAATTGTCAACATGATACTACTTTGTGGAGTAAAATTCAAGAATGATCAGGAGAATATTTTCATGAATAGATACTAGATGAAGCGCAAATGTTAAGGATATTCCACAAATTTCATGGAGTATAGAAGTCAAAACTTAACCAACTGAGTATAATAAAGAATGGAATAACAAAAGAAATCACCATGCATGCGATAGACCGCACAGACAGGTTATTCTAACAGAATAATAAATAATGGAACCAGGTCCGGCGTAAACGCACAGACAGGATATTCCGACAGAATAATAAATAATGGAACCAGGTCCGGCGTAAACGCACAGACAGGATATTCCGACAGAATAATAACAAGACGGAACCAGGTCCGGTGTAAAACACACAGACAGGATGTTCCAACAGAATAATAATAAAAACGGAACCAGGTCCGGTGTAAAACACACAGACAGGATGTTCCAACAGAATAATAATAAAACGGAACCAGGTCCGGTGTTAAAACACACAGACAGGATGTTCCAACAGAATAATAGAAGAATGTCACCAAGTATAGGGTATATCCGCGTTACAGGTTATTCCAACAGAATAATAAGAAATGGAATAACAAACAGTTCTCTTCATGAATAAGAAAGAATAACACCCCTTATCGTTTTAAAGAAGAGCTGAAGTAAGGAAGTAGTTAAGTAGCAGATACTCTTCTTCTCTCTCTCTAGAGTTCAGTGAATTCGTAAAAAAATAATGAAGCAATGAGCTTCTATTTATAGGAGAATGGAAGGGGTACTGTTAAGAAACGGACGCAACAATTATTTACGGATGAACAATAATACTTCACGTTTCCTACACATCAGTACACATTTCAAAGAGTTGGCCAATGAATGTCTAGGTTGGCAAAATCATGCTAGCAATTGTCAATTCCCCAACCAATCAGAATAAAGGAAGATTATAAAAACTTATCTATATATATAATCCACACATGTTGAAAGCCTAAATATATATATATATAATAATAATAATTGTACTCCTCCCTGTCAATTTTCAAGCATTGCATATATATAAATAATACCTATACTACACCATCCTGACAACTCCCTCCAACAAAAATCACTATCAAATTATATTATCATATATATAATCACATGCACCCACATTTTATATATTATATATAAACATCCCATAACAATTATACTCCACATTCCTTGTTCTTTTTTTTTTCTTCATTCCATGTAACAAACATAAGTTCCCATCTCCACCAAAAGTCATAAACATATGGGCCCCTCCACTTACATCGAATAAATTTCTACCGATTATTTTGAAAATGAGAAAGTAGGGGGTCCAAATAATAATATGCCAAACTCTACAACAAATACTGTGGCAATAATTAAATAAAATTGAGTGACTTCTCACGTAATAATCAATACCGTGTGCTACTATGCAACCACGCGTATTACTGTACTTTTACTACCGAGTAGTTCAACAGTAACAATGGTAAAACTTCCGCCGTTATTTTTAATAAAATATTTTTGTCGTTTTCTCAATCGACAATAATTCCGTTGTGGGGTCCACCAATGATTGTGCCGTTGTACGAAATATTCCCTGTTAAAATGAATATTCCCCGACCAATCGAATATTATATAACAACTTGCGTACTTTACAAAATTTATAAATATTACCCATAACTATAACATTATATCAAATTAACTCCATAATATTCAAAAATGATATTTATAGAAAATTCATCTTTATATATAAAAGTTGGGGTCTTACAACCTCCCCTTCTTATGAAATTTCGCCCTCGAAATTAGGGTACGTACCTGGTATGTCGAAGAGGTAAGGATACCTTGATTTTATTTCAGATTCTAACTCTCAAGTCATTTCCTCAACATCGTGGTTTCTCCACAAAACTTTGACTTGAGGTATAACCTTGGAGCGTAGAATATGTTCCTTCTTATCCAAGATTTGAACAGGAACATCTTCATACGTCAAATCTTCCGCTATTTCGTCTGGTTCTAACTCAATAATGTGGTTCGGGTCTTCCACATATTTGCGTAACATGGATATGTGAAAAACGTTATGAACACGAGACATACTTGGCGGTAAAGCGAGTCTATAAGCCACAGTTCCTACTCGATCGAGGATTAAAAATGGACCGATAAATCGAGAATTGAGATTTCCTATCTTTCCAAATCTCGTAACTCCTTTCCATGGAGCAACACGTAAGAACACATGATCTCCTACATCAAATTCCACGTCCTTTCGATGAAGATCAGCATAACTCTTTTGTCGATCTTGTGAGGTTTTTATACGTTGTCGGATCGTTTGAATCTTTTCTGTAGTCATGCGTACCAACTCCGGTCCCAACAACGTTGCTTCACCCACCTCATCCCAGCATACTGGAGAACGACATTTTCTTCCATACAATGCTTCGAATGGAGCCATGCCAATACTTGCTTGATAACTGTTGTTGTAGGAAAACTCCACCAATGGTAAGAACTTGTCCCAACTTCCCTTGAAGTCAAAGACACAGAGTCTTAATAGATCTTCTAGAGTTTGAATAGTCCTCTCTGATTGTCCGTCCGTCTGAGGATGATATGCCGAACTAAATCGTAAATCCGTGCCCATAGTTTTTTATAAACTAACCCAAAATCGTGAAGTGAATCTTGGGTCTCGATCAGAAATTATGGATACTGGCATACCATGCAGTCTTACAATCTCGTTTATGTACATACGAGCAAGACGTTCAAGTGTATAAGTTTCTCGTATCGGTAAAAATGAGAAGACTTGGTCAATCTATCAACAATGACCCAAATCGCATCAATACCTTGAGAAACCCTAGGAAGACCGGTAACGAAATCCATGGTAATGTGCTCCCACTTCCATTCTGGAATTTCAAGTGGTTGCAATGGACCTTTTGGTACTTGATTCTCTGCTTTGACTCGTTGACAAGTTACACACCTTGAGATAAACAACGCTATCTCTCTCTTCATATTGCTCCACCAAAATGTATGACGAATATCATGATACATTTTGGTACTTCCAGGATGGATTGCAAACGGTGTGTTGTGCGCCTCCATCATGATTTCATACTTTAAATCAGGGTTGTTAGGAACACAAAGTCTGGAGTTGACTCGAAGTATTCCTTCTTCATCGATTCTTGCTTCCGGCATAGCACCTTCTTGTACTTTCTTCCTCATACGCATCAGCTCCAGGTCTGTAGCTTGAGCAGCTTTAACTTTATTGATTAAAGTCGGTTCTACTCGTATATTCGTCATCATCACATGGGTCCCTGGAGTCTTTAATTCTATCTCCATCCTTTGCAAATCACACAAAATGGGTCTTTGTGTTGACAATATCGCACTCGTACTTGCATATGATCTTCTACTCAATGCGTCAGCTACCACGTTCGCTTTTCCAGGATGGTATTGAATAGTATGATCATAATCTTTCAACAGTTCAAGCCAACGTCGTTGTCGCATGTTGAGTTCCTTTTGAGTGAAGAAATATTTGAGGCTTTTATGATCCGTAAAGATCTCCACCTTCTCCCCAAACAAGTAATGCCTCCAAATTTTAAGTGCAAAGACAACAGCTGCCAACTCTAGATCATGAGTAGGATAATTTCTCTCATATTCCTTGAGTTATCTTGATGCATAGGCTATGACTTTTCCATGTTGCATGAGAACACATCCCAACCCTTTGCTCGAAGCATCACTGTAGATGACAAATCCCTCCGAGCCAGATGGTATTGTTAGAACAGGTGCTGAAATGAGTCTCCTCTTGAGTTCTTGAAAACTCTGCTCACATTCTTCGCTCCAACCGAACTTTGTATCTTTTCGAGTCAGCTGAGTTAACGGAGTAGCGATTCGAGAAAATCCTTCCACGAATCTCCGATAATAACCAGCTAGACCGAGAAAGCTACGTACTTCGGTTACTGATTTAGGTTGCTCCCAGCTTTGAATAGCTTCAATCTTTGCCGGGTCAACAGATATTCCACGACTTGATACTACGTGCCCAAGGAATGCTACCTCTTCCAGTCAGAACTCGCATTTCTTCAACTTGGCATAAAGTTTGTATTCACGAAGCTTTTGGAGTACCAGCCTCAAGTGTTGCTCATGATCGTCACGGCTTTTGGAATAAACAAGGATGTCATCGATAAAGACGACCACAAAGTGATCCAAATATTCCTTAAATACCCTGTTCATCATATCTATGAAGGCAGCAGGAGCATTAGTCAATCCAAAAGACATAACTAAGAATTCATAATACCCATACCGAGTTTTGAAAGCCGTCTTTGGAATATCCTCAGTTCTAACCTTCAGCTGATGATATCCAGAACGAAGATCGATCTTTGAAAAGAATTGTGCTCCTTGCAACTGGTCAAACAGGTCATCAATACGTGGCAATGGGTACCTATTTTTGATGGTGACATGATTCAACTCTTGGTAATCAATACAAAGTCGCATACTCCCATCTTTCTTCTTCACGAACAGAACAGGAGCACCCCAAGGAGAAGTACTAGGACGAATAAAACCAATGTCTAACAATTCCTGCAGTTGGGTCTTTAACTCCTGAGTTCAATAGGAGCCATTCGATATGGGGCTTTGGAAATGGATTTTGTACCGGGTTCAAGGTCGATACAAAATTCAATTTCACGCTCTGGGGGTAGGCCAGGAAGTTCTTCGGGAAATACGTCAGGAAATTTATTAACAACAGAAATATCATTCAAAGCTGACGTATTTTTGTTTAGATCTGTGACATGAGCTAAGAAAGCTTGACATCCGTTTTTCAATAAACGAATAGCTTTATGGCTTGAGATGACAGCGATTGATTTTAATGGTTTGGTTGCTTGAATTCGCATAATAGGTCGATTAGGAATATGAAAGCTAACAACCTTACGAAAATAATCAATTTTTGCATGATAAGTAGTTAACCAATCAATCCCTAGAATCACGTCAAATGCAAGTATTTTTAATGAAATAAGATCGACAGGTAATGTGTGGGTACCAACTTAAACCAAACAAGACTTATAAACCGTGGATGTAATGAAGTTTCTCCAAATGGAGTTTCAATAGCTAAGTCAAAGTCTAATTTCTCCAGAATCAAATTTAATCGATGAGCGCAAGTAAGAGAAATAAAAGAATGGGTAGAACCGGTATCAAATAAAGTATAGACTTCGTTAGAGTTTATGATAAGCTTACCTGTGATGACCTCATTCGGGTTCCTTGCTCTCTGGGAGTTCACAACAAACGCTCTCCCTTGCACAACCGGTTTTACTTTTTGGGACGGCTTTGGTGCCTCCATCCTAGCTGAATTTGTCTTCGGTAAACGACAAAATCGGGCTAAATGACCTTCTCTTCCACAATTATAACATGTTTTGGATGGCATCGCGTAGTTTGGACTGATGTGTCCCTCCCCTCCGCATTTGAAACATATGATAGGTGGTCGTTCTCCTTCCTTAACGACAGGTGCTGGTGCTGACGTCTTTCCATCATTGTTGAATCTCCTCTTCTTGAAATGCCCATTCTTATTATTTTGGCCCTGATTACCACCGAAGTGGTTACCATTTCTAGCCTGTTGATTCCCTCCACGCTTGTTGTCACCGCTTCGATGACTGCTTTCACTAGTATTATCATTTTGCCGGCTGCTCTCTTTTGGTTGCGTTGTCTCGTTATCGCGCTCCACCAACTGAGCCCTATTTACAACATCTGAATACAAACACAATTTATGAGAAACAAGATGTTGACGTATCTCGGCTTCAAACCTCTTAAAAACATCCGCGTCATTCTTTCTTCATTATCCACCAGGTGGGACGCAAACCGGGATAACTCCGCAAATTTTGCCTCGTACTGCGACACGGTCATATTATTCTGCTCCAATTTGATGAACTCCACCTCCTTCATGTGACGAATACTCTCGGGAAGTATTTGTCGTTAAACAGCTCTTGGAACTTCTCCCAAGACATCTTCAGTGCGGCAGGTTGAGTACGCTTTATCGATTCCCACCAGTAATCTGCCTCTCCTCGCAACATAAAGGCGGCAAAGGGAACCTTTTGCTCCTCGGAGCAACCCAAGACATCAAATATCTTGGTGATCTGCTTTATCCATGTTTCAGCTACAAGTGGTTTGGGTTCTCCCTTAAACTCCGGTGGTCCCAGCTCCTTAAACTATTTAGCGGTGACCGCCTGAGAGTTTCCAGTATTTCCACCTACGTTGTGGACAGGAGCCGCTTTCACCTGTTGTTGCATGAATTGCATAAAACCTCTGAACATTCCATCATTCATCATCTGGTCAGTGTTGTTGTTTGTATGAGGATTGTCACCATCCTGATGAACATTATCCTGATTATTGATATGTGGTGAATCAATAATCGTCTGTGCTCCATTGCTATTCTCAACATTCTCAGATGCCATTTTCAGGTACTGCCACAAAATAAAGTTAATTGATATGTCATATATTATCCTTATATTATGACCGACCAATTAAATACCATGCAAATAAACTTAGGTAGGTCATACTAGCGAAGGAATTCCCCGGTCTCTCCCTTCTAGTTCTATTCTCACATCTTAGCCAGGGATCATATCCCTAAGCTCTGATACCAACTGTGACGCCCCCAAAATTAGGTATGCATCACCCATCTTGGGTCGTCAGATACATAGTACAAAATACAAATACAACTTACTAATACAACTGTCGTGTACAATACGACAAAACATAAACTGTGAGTTTGAATACAAATATTATCTTCTAGAAAGTATTCATACTCAAATGGAGTCCTCATTACATTTATTAAACACCATTACATAGAATAGTGAGGACTACTAACTAATACTATCATTCGGACCATCACTCGCGCTCCCCGACTTGCCCCAGCTACGTTCTCATTTCCTGAGAGAACAGTGAAAGAAAGGGTGAGCTCAACTAGCCCAGTAAGAAATATTATGACTAAGATAATGCAGAATAAATTATCATTAGCCTTCAACAATGTTAAACTGATAAAATATAATAGACATCAAGTTTAACTGCAGCGGAACAAGCAATCCATAAAAGAGTCAAGTAGAAAATAAACTCTACTATCTTTTATGATTTAAAAGATTTTCCCACACTGTGATCGCTGAGACTCAGCTTAATAAAATAATCCACATCATCGAATCACCCCTGCACTACGGCCAAGGATATTCGTATATTCATTTAATGGTCATGATCATGCCAACAACTGTCCATCAATGCACTACGGGCCAATGACGACTTTTACCACATCATTCGTAACATTACGGTCATGATTACACCGAATAATCCCTGGTCATAATCATACCAAGTCCATCTATGCACTACAGGCCACAGATGACTTTCAACAGAATATAAACATGAGGATGATGACAATGATATAAGAATTCAATAAAACAAGTTCAAGAATTAATTTATCCAAGAATTAACAACGTCCAATTGTCAACATGATACTACTTTGTGGAGTAAAATTCAAGAATGATCAGGAGAATATTTTCATGAATAGATACTAGATGAAGCGCAAATGTCAAGGATATTCCACAAATTTCATGGAGTATAGAAGTCAAACTTAACCAACTGAGTATAATAAAGAATGGAATAACAAAAGAAATCACCATGCATGCGATAGACCGCACAGACAGGTTATTTCTAACAGAATAATAAATAATGGAACCAGGTCCGGCGTAAACGCACAGACAGGATATTCCGACAGAATAATAAATAATGGAACCAAGTCC
>CM029015.1:19326843-19566695 GCA_016801055.1 Panax notoginseng
GTACAGTAGCGATTCGAGAAAATCCTTCCACAAATCTCCGATAATAACCAGCTACGCCCAGAAAGCTACGTACTTCGGTTAACGACTTTGTATGGCTCCCAACTTTGTATGGCTTCAATCTTCGCCGGGTCGACAGATACTCCATGTTTTGACACCACGTGCCCAAGGAATGCTACTTCCTCAAGCCAGAACTCGCATTTCTTCAGTTTGGCATATAGCTTGTTTTCACGAAGCCTTTGCAGTACCAGCTTCAAATGGCGCTCATGATCTTCACGGCTTTTGGAATAGATGAGGATGTCATCAATAAAGACAACAACGAACTGATCCAAATATTCTTTGAATACACGGTTCATCATATCCATGAAGGCAGCAGGAGCATTAGTCAATCCAAAAGACATTACTAAGAATTCATAATGCCCGTACCGAGTTCTGAAGGCAGTCTTTGGAATATCCTCAGTTTTAATCTTCAGCTGATGATATCCAGAACGAAGATCGATCTTTGAAAAGAATTGTGCTCCTTGCAACTGGTCAAACAGGTCATCAATGCGAGGTAGCGGATACCTATTCTTGATGGTGACATGGTTCAATTCTCGATAGTCAATACAAAGTCGCATACTCCCGTCTTTCTTCTTTACGAATAAAACAGGAGCACCCCAAGGAGACGTACTAGGACGAATAAAACCGATGTCCAACAACTCCTGTAGTTGGACTTTTAACTCCTGAAGTTCAATAGGAGCCATTCGATATGGGGTTTTAGAAATGGGCTTTGTACCGGGTTCAAGGTCAATAAAGAATTCAATTTCTCGTTCCGGGGGTAGACCGGGAAGTTCTTCAGGAAATACATCGGGAAATTCTCTAACAATAGAAATATTATTCAAATCTGACTTGTCTTTGTTCAAATCCATAACATGGGCTAAGAAAGCTTGACATCCGTTTTTCAATAAACGAATAGCTTTGTGGCTTGATATGACAGTGACTGATTTTAGTGGTTTAGTAGTTTGAATTCGTATGACAGGTTGGTTAGGAATATGAAAACTAACAACCTTACGAAAACAATCAATTTTAGCATGATGAGTGGTTAACCAATCAATTCCTAAAATCACATCAAAAGCAAGTATCTTTAAAGAGATAAGATCAACAGGTAATGTGATAGTGCCAACTTGGATCATGCAAGATTTATAAACTGTAGATGTAACGAAGGTTTCACCCAACGGAGTTTCAACAGATAAGTTAAAGTCCAATTTCTCCGGAGTCAAGTTTAAACGTTGAGCACAAGCAGGAGAGATAAAAGAATGGGTAGAACCGGTATCTAGTAAAGTATAAACTTCGCAAGAATTCAAGATTAGCTTACCCGTGATCACCTCGTTCGGGTTTCTCGCGTTTTGGCCAGTCACGACAAACGCCCTTCCAGGAACCGCTGATTTCGACTTATCCGGGATAACTTTTGGAGTCACCATCCCCGCTGAACTTGGTTTTGCTACAGAACACTCTCGAGCTATATGACCCTCCTTTCCACAGTTATAACATACCTTGGATTGTTGTGGGCAGTTTGGGCTGATATGTCCCTCTTTCCCACATTTGTAACATACGACCGGTGGTCGTTCTCCTCCCCTAGAAACAGTTGATGTTTGTGCTGACGTCTTCACGTTATCATTGTTGTACCTTCTCTTCTTGAAATCTCCTCCCGACTCGCTCCTTCTATTATCACGACCACGATTACCACCAGAGTGGTTACCGCTTTTGTCCGAATGTTTTCCTCCCTGCTGGTTTTCATTGCTTCGATGACTGCCGCCACCGGTATGACCCTGGTTGTGGTCCCTCGGTTGCACATACTCATTATCTCGCTCTAATAATTGAGCCCTGTTTACAACATCTGAATATAAAGAAAATTTATGAGAGATAAGATATTGCCGAATCTCGGGTTTTAGACCTCTCAGAAACATCCTTGTCATTCGTTCCTCATTTTCGACCAAATGAGGTGCAAACCTGGATAACTCTGCAAACTTCGCCTCGTACTGGGACACCGTCATGTTGTTTTGTTCCAGTCTAATAAACTCAACCTCCTTCATATGACGAATACTTTCAGGAAAGTACTTGTCATTGAACAGTTTTTGAAATGTTTCCCAGGACATGTTGAGTGCGTCAGGCTGGGTACGCTTCACAGACTCCCACCAGTAGTCTGCCTCACCGCGGAACATAAATGTGGCGAATGGAACCTTCTGTTCCTCCGTGCATCCCAAGACATCAAATATCTTGGTAATTTGCTTGACCCACGTTTCCGCCATGATCGGATCCGGCTTTCCCTTAAATTCTGGTGGTCCCAATTCTTTGAACTGCTTAGCTGTGACAAACCGCGCGTTGTTATCATTTCCACCCGTATTCTGCACACGAGTCTCCCTCGTCTGATTTTGCATGAACTGCAAAAAGCTCCTAAACATTCCATCATTCATCGTTTGCTCGGTAACGTTGTTTACAGGAGGAATATTGCCTTCCTGTTGCACGTTCCCCTGGGTAGTGATCAAAGGTGTCTCCACGGTCTGATTTACTCCATTATTAACGTTCTCAGCTGCCATTCTTAAATACTGCCATAAAACAAGGGTTAATAGTCATGTCATATATTATCCCTATACTCTGACCGACCAAATAAACACCAAATAAACTTAGTCAGGTCATACTAGCGAAGGAATTCCCCGTCTCTCCCCTCCTAGTTCTTGTCTCACATCTCAGCCAGGGATCATATCCCTAAGCTCTGATACCAACTGTGACGCCCCCAAAATAGGTATACAACACCCATTCTGAGTCGCCAAATACATGGTACAGAAAGCAAACTACAACTTCAATAATACAATTGTCGTGCAAAATACGACAACACATACTGTGAGTTTAAATACAAATATTGTCTTCTAGACAATATCCACACTCAAATAAGTCCTCGTTACAATTATTCAAACACTATTTTACAGAAATAGTGAGGACTGCTAAAACATCTTTCTAGAACCATCACTCCGTACCCCGACTAGATCCTGCTATGTTCTCACCTCCTGAGAAGAAAAATGGAACAAAAAGGAAAAGGGTGAGCTCAACTAGCCCAGTAAAGAATATTATGACTAAGATAATATACAACAAATTATCGTTAGTCTTCAACAGGGAAAAATCTGATAAAATATAATCGACAACAAGTTTTAGATCAACAACTGCAGCGGAAACAGCAAACCATTAGAAGAGTCAAGTAGAGAAAGAATTCTACTATCTTCTAAGATTTAAAAGTCCATCATCAATATTTTATTCCTGTAACATCAATTAATAATCATCTTTAACCAAATATTCATCTTTGCACTACAGGCCAAAGATATTCATTTGTATCATCAGTCGGTCATGTTCATCTCAACACCTGTTCATCTTTGCACTACAGGCCAAAGATATTCATCAAGTAATTATACATCTTTGCACTACAGGCCAAAGATATTCAGTAATATCATCATTTAGGACTGAGGATGATGAAAAATATCTTAAAGAGAACGAATCCAGTGAGACAGAAGGACAAATATTAGGGATTCGTATAACAGTTTATCCAAGATCAATAATACTTCATAATAATCAATTGTGAAGCAGAATTCAAAAATAAAGATCAAAACATGGATACAATCAAAGATAGTAACCATAATAGACATCTTGGACAAAAAGGAAAAATTTTATTTTTCGGTGAATAGTGCCGTATTCGTGAATAGTGCCGTATACGTGAATAGTACCGTATACGTGAATAGTAACCCCGACACAAAAAGTTCCAAATTTGATAAAAACTCATATCAATATTTCAGCATAATGATATTGAAGAAAATAATATCATTTAAGAAGAAAATAATATCCCTTACCTCAAAATATCAGTACTTCTGGTCGGAATACCGGTATAAGGCTGAAAGAAACTTGCTCTGATGAATAGAAACTCTCAAAGTATCTAAATACTCACAAAATACACTCAATAATCTAGAGAGAGAAAGAGAGAAAACTTGTTTCTGGTGTGATTTTCAATTCTAACTTAGCCCTCTATTTATAGGAAAATTTTAGTAGGTTTGACCTGCAACCTGATGGCTTTACCTGCTACTATTCCCACCCACCACATTTGAAATATAATTCAGCACATTTCTTCACCAACCACAAGTGGGGCCCACCAATTCTAGAATTTTCTACTAAAATGATAAACTCCGAAAATTCAACAATTTCTGAACCAGTCATCTTGTAAAATTCGTAATAAATCATACGTTCATTTTTAACGGTTCAAAATTTGTGGACATATACTCAACTTATATAT
Source organism: Panax notoginseng (assembly GCA_016801055.1). Taxonomy (NCBI): domain Eukaryota; kingdom Viridiplantae; phylum Streptophyta; class Magnoliopsida; order Apiales; family Araliaceae; genus Panax; species Panax notoginseng. The sequence continues at coordinate 19,331,153 of CM029015.1, forward strand.
GTATAACATATCCAAAAATTACCACGATCCAATGGTCGGATTAAAAATTATAACCCCCGCAAACTATCTCAAAAACCCTGATTTTTAATACCTCCATTCCGACAAAAATACTGACAAAAACCTCAACATTAACTCCTTCATTTTTAACCACAAAAATATATCCCTCATTTATATCCACATAAAATAAATATTTCCTTATCATATGAATCAATAATTAATTATTCACAAATAATATTACAGAATCACATTTATGACAACCAGGCCGTTCTCAGGAAAGAGGGGGCTTTCCAATAAGGATTTCTCCTTACTGGCGCGCAATTAGATGACCAAACCTCTCCTTAGACAGAACTTTCTAGACATTGCCAATAATGTTATCTAATAATATTATTCAAATAATATGAATTATTGATCTGATAAATGAAAATACTGTGCAGCAACAATTATTGAAACAACAATAATATAAAATATCAACGCAGCAATTATTGAATCAATAAAATAAAATATTGAATAATAACTACTGTAACAATTATTGAGTAGTGCCTTCTTACGTAAGAATCAATAATTGGTGCAATACCGTGTGCTACTGTATTTTAACCACCGGGTATTCCAACAGTATTAACGGTAACAACTACGCCGTTATTTATAAACAACTTATACTTGTCGTTTTCTTCATCCAATCGCTTTCCGTTATGGGGCCCACACAAGGCTGCGTCGTCGTACGAATATTCCCCGACAACAAGAATATTCCACGACCAACCGAATATTCACCGACCAAAAATAAATATTTTATACCCACTTGCTTATTTTGCAAAATTTGCACATTTCACCCATAACCAAAGTATTATATCAAATTAACCCCTTATTATTCACAATAATATTTAGAGAAAATTTGATTTTATTCATTAATAAGTTGGGGTCTTACATGTGACGCCCCTAAAATTAGGTATACATCACCCATCTTGGGTCGCCAGATACATGGTACAGAATTTAAATACAACTTAATAATACAACTATCGTGTACAATACGACAGAACATAAACTGTGAGTTTGAATACAAATATTATCTTCTAGAGAGTATCCATACTCAAAAGGAGTCCTCATTATAATTATTATCACACTATTTAACAGAATAGTGAGGACTACTAATACTATCTTCTGGACCATCACTCATTTCCCCGACTCGTCCCAGCTATATTCTCATTTCCTAAAGAGAACATTGAAAGAAAGGGTGAGCTCAACTAGCCCAGTAAGAAATATTATGACTAAGATAATGCAAAATAAATTATCAATAGTCTTCAACAATGTTAAACTGATAAAATACAATAGATATCAAGTTTAACTGCAGCGGAATAAGCAATCCTTAGAAGAGTCAAGTAGAGAATAAAATCTACTATCTTCTATGATTTAAAAATATTTTCATCAATTTTTATCGCTGAGACTCAGCTTAATAAATAAACCACATCTTCTAATCATCCCTGTACTACGAACCAAAGATATTCATTAAATCATCCACGGTCATGACTATACCGAATAATCCCTGGTCATAATTATACCAAAAACTGTCCATCAATGCATTACGGGACACTGAGGACTTTTACCACATCACAGTTCATGATTATACCGAATGATCCCTGGTCATAATCATACTAAGTCCATTTATGCACGTAAGCCAAAGATGACTTTCAACATAATATAAACATGAGGATGATGACAATGTTATAGGAATTCAATTAAACAAGTTCAAGAATTAATTTATCCAGGAACTAATAATATCCAAATTGTCAACATGATACTTCTTTGTAAAGTAAAAGTCAAGAATGCTCAAAAGAATATTTTCATGAAAAGATACTGGATGAAGCGCAAATATCAAGGATATTCCACTAATTTCATGGAGTATAGAAGTCAAAACTTTAACCAACTGTGTATAATAAAGAATAGAATAACAACAGAAATCACCATGCATGCGGTACTTCGCATAGACAGGTTATTCCAACAGAATAATAATAACGGAACCAGGTCAGGTGAAAATCACACCGACAGGATGTTCCAACAGAATAATAAAGAATAGAATAACAACAGAAATCACCATGCATGCGGTACTTCGCATAGACATGTTATTCCAACAGAATAATAAAGACGGAACTAGGTCCGGCGTAAAGCACAGACAGGATATTCCAACAGAATAGTAAAGACGGAATAATAAAGACGGAACTAGGTCCGGCGTAAAGCACAGACAGGATATTCCAACAGAATAGTAAAGACGGAACCAGGTCCGGCGTAGAACGCACAAACAGGATGTTCCAACAGAATAATAAATAATGGAACCAGGTCCGGCGTAGAACGCACAGACAGGATGTTCCAGCAGAATAATAAGGAATGGAATAATAGAAGAATTTCACCAAGTATGCGGTACTTCGCATAAACAGGTTATTCCAACATAATAACAAAGAATGGAACAACAGCAGTTCTCTTCATGAAGATGAAAGAAAGAAATAATATTCCCTATCTTTGAAAGAAACTGGATATAGGAGTAGTGAGGGAGCAGACTTCTCTTCTTCTATAGATTTTCTCTCTATAGCTTCTCTCTATAATTTCTCTCTATAATAATGGCTCTAAAGCTTTAGTGAATTGGTGAGAAATGAAGGAAGGATGAGCTTCTATTTATAGGAAAACATAGTTTCGATAATTGCACGTTTTGGGACTCGAAAATTACAGTATAATACCTTCCTCTTTTTCTTCATTTTTTATTTAGTCCTGCAAGTATTATCAATCTTGCACCAACTCCCCTAATAGTAAATCATGTGAATCAATAGTACCCGTGAATAGTAACTCGTAAATAGTAACTCGTAAATAGTAACTCATGAATAGTAACTCGTAAATAGTAACTCATGAATAGTAACTCGTGAATAGTACTCCGACACGAAAAGTGTCCCGAATACCCGATTGAACAATACTGAGTGACTTCTCACATAAGCATCAATAATCAATACCGTGTGCTACTATGCAACCACGCGTATTACTGTACTTTTAACATCGGGTGTTTCAACAGTATCAACGGTAAAACTTCCGCCGTTATTTTCATAAAGTATTTCTGTCGTTTTCTAACTACGACAGTTCTTTTGTTGTGAGTCCACCAATGATTGTGTCGTCGTACGAATATTTCCCGACAAAAAGAATATTCCCCGACCAATCGAATATTATATAACAACTTGCATACTTTGCAAAATTTTCAAATACTACCCCCAACTATAACATTATCTCAAATCCACACCTTAATATTCAAAAAAATATTTTAAAAAATTTTAATCTTTATTTAAAAAAATCTGGGGTCTCACAAGTACTATCTTTTTGAGGTAAGAGATGTTATTTTTTTATATAAATGATATTATTTCTTTCAATATCATTATACCGGAATATTGGTAAGATTTTTCTTGTGAAATTCTTATCTTTTCATGTCGGGGTTACTATTCACGAGTTACTATTCACGAGTACTATTCACGAAGCATGATAATTTTTTTTTTCTTGTAGAATTTCTACCTTTTAGTGTCGAGGTTACTATTCACGTATACAGCACTATTCACGTATATGGCACTATTCATAAATACGACACTATTCACAGAAAAATTAAATTTTCTTTTCTGTGTCCAAGATATCTATTATGGATACTAACTTTGATTGTATCCATATTTTGATCATTCTTAAATTTTACTCCACTCTGATTATTTATGAAGTATTTTTAAACTTGGATTGTTTAAAGTACGAATCCTTAATGTTTATTCTTTTGTTTCACTGGATTCGTTTTCTTTAAAATATTTTTCATCATCCTCAGTCCTAAATGATTATATAACTGAATATCTTTGGCCTGTAGTGCAAAGATGAATGACCAACTGATGAATATCTTTGGCCCGTAGTACAAAGACGAACAGGTGTTGAGATGAACATGACCAACTGATAAATATCTTTGGCCTGTAGTGCAAAGATGACTATTTGATTCAAGATGTATATTGATTGATGTTACAGGGATAAAATATCGATGATGGACTTTTAAATTCATAGATGGTAGTAGATTTCATTCTCTACTTAACTCTTCCAATGAATTGTTATTTCTGCTGCAGTTGTTGATCTAAAACTTGTTGGCTATTGTATTCTATCAGATTTTTCCCTGTTGAAGACTAAGGATAATTTGTAGTATATTATCTTAGTCATAATATTCTTTACTGGGCTAGTTGAGCTCACCCTTTTTCTTTTTGTTCTGTTTTTTTCTCAGAAGGCGAGAATGTAGCGGGTACTAGTCGGGGTATGGAATGAAGGTTCTAGAAAGTCGTTTTAGTAGTCCTCACCATTTTTGTAAAATAATATATCAATAATTATAATGAGGACTTATTTGAGTGTGAATATTGTCTAGATGACAATATTTGTATTTAAACTCACAGTTTTTATGTTGTAATAATAAAGTTGTATTTATTTTCTGTATCATGTATTTGGTGACTCAGAATGGGTTGGGTGGAATGAACCTATTTTGGGGGCGACACATTCGTGGTCCTAACTGGGCTGATTTTTAATGGGGTGACGCCGTAACTTGTTTGTCTTCAATCTGAACAGTGAGATTGAGCATCGAAGTCTCCTACCATCATGTAAGATCCCTATTTTTATGAAATAAAAGTCTAATTTAATTTATGATTATTATTCTAAAACTGTAAAATGTTAAATTGATAAATGATCAAATGAACAATTAAACTGATAAGTGAGTAAATAAAAGAGGAGAAATTAGATTTATGGAATTGTGGGCCATGAGAAAGGCGGCTAATACTGATAGAGGTGAAATAATCTTGAGACTTATTTTCCTAATACTCCAAAACTTTCCCCACATTCCTCACCAACCTTTCTTTTAAAATGGGTTTTGTACCGGCTTCATGGTCAATACAAAACTCAATTTCACGCTCAGGGGGTAGGCCAGGAAGTTATTCGGGGAATACATTAGGAAATTTATTAATAATAGAAATATCATTCAAATATGAGGTATTTTTATTTAAATCCGTGACATGGGTTAAGAAAGCTTGACATCCGTTTTTCAATAAACGAATGGATTTATGGCTTGATATGACGGTGATTGACTTTAGTGGTTTGATTGCTTGAATTCACATAATAGGTTGGTTAGGAATATGAAAGCTAATAACCTTACGAAAATAATCAATTTTTGCATGATGAGTCGTTAACCAATCAATCCCTAAAATCACATCAAATACAAGTATTTTCAAAGAGATAAGATCGACAGGTAATGTGCGGGTGCCGATTTGAATCAAACAAGATTTATAAATAGTGGATATAATAAAGGTTTCTCCCAACAGAGTTTCAACAGATAAGTCAAAGTCTAATTTCTCCGGAGTCAAATTTAAACGTTGAGCGCAAGTAAGAGAAAAAAAAGAATGGGTAGAACTGGTATCAAATAAGCTATAGACTTAGCAAGAGTTTATGATTAGTTTACCCGTGATAACCTCGTTTGGGTTCCTCACTTTTTAGGAGGTCACGACAAACACTCTCCCTTGAACTACCGGTTTTAACTTGTCTGGGACCGCCTTTGGTGTCTCCAATCCAGTTGGACTTGACTTTAATGCACGACAAAATCGGGCTAGGTGACCTTCTTTTCCACAATTATAACATGTTTTGGACTGCATCGTGCAGTTTGGACTGATGTGTCTCTCCCCTTCACATTTGAAGCATACGATCTATGGTCGTTCTCCTTCCTTGAAAACGGGTGTTGGTGTTGTTGTCTTTCCATCATTGTTGAACATTCTCTTCTTGAAATTTCCATTTCTATTGTCTTGGCCATGATTACAACCGAAGTGATTACTATTTCTGGCATATTGATTCCCTCCACGTTTGTTGTCACCGCTTCGATAACTACTACCACTGGTATTATCGATTTGTCGGCTGCTCTCTCTTGATTGAGTTGACTCATTATCGCGCTCTAATAACTGAGCCCTATTCGCAACATCTGAATACAAGCAAAGTTTATGAAAAATGAGATATTGACGTATTTCAGGTTTCAAACCTCGCAGAAACATTCGCGTCATTCTCTCCTCATTATCTACTAAATGGGATGCAAACCGGGATAACTCCACAAATTTAGTCTCGTATTGCTTTACAGTCATATTATTTTGCTCCAGCTTGATGAACTACACCTCCTTCATATGACGAATATCTTTGAGAAAGTACTTGTCGTTGAACAGTTCTTAGAACTTCTCCCAAGACATCTTCAGTGTGGCAGGTTGAGTTCGCTTTACAGATTTTCACCAATAATCTGCCTCTCCTCGTAACATGAAGGTGGCAAAGGGAACCTTTTGCTGTTCAGAGCATCCCAAGACATCAAATATCTTGGTGATCTGCTTTATCCACGTCTCTGCCTTAAGTGGTTCTGGCTTTCTCAAAAACTTCGGTGGTCCCAACTCCTTGAACTGCTTAGCAGTGACCATCCAAGAGTTGCCAGTGTTTCCACCTATATTTTGCATAGGAGTCTCTCTCGCCTGATGTTGTATGAATTGCAGAAAGCCTCTGAACATCCCATCATTCATCATTTGGTCAGTGTTGTTGTTTACATGAAGATTGTTGCCTTCTTGATGCACATTATCCTAGTTATTGATCTGTGGTGACTCAACGGTCTCCTGTGCTCCATTGCTTATCTCAACATTTTCAGATGTCATTTTTAAACACTACTACAAAACAAGGGTTAATTGACATGTCACATATTATCCCTATATTCTGACAGACCAATTTGTTGGGAGAGTGCATATTTTGATTTGATGTTTAAAGTAAAAGCTCATGATTATATGTAAAGTCCTTCAAGGAATATATGTACAAGGACTTAGTGATAGATCAAATTTGTTAGGTTGATCTAAACTCTTAATGTGTACCATTCTGTAAATGAATGTATAGATAATGAGATCAAAGCTGTTAGGTTGATCTTGAGATGTAATAGATAGGCTTCGAAGAGATCGTAGTGTATCAAGCTGATCAAGATTACAGAAGCCAAGGCAGAAACGTAGAGCATCGAGGATCGTAGTGTGCCTTCCTTGACGGACCTCTTCAGAAATCATAGAGTGGTCCCAACGTTTGCCGAGCCAACTCAGAGATCGTAGTGTGCTCTCGAAAACATAGAGCTTGCAAAACAAGCAAGTGAAGATCGCAGTGTGCAAGTCTTTAAGAGAAATCGTAGTGCTCTTATTTGATAGCATCAGACCAAGCACCAAGGTGACAAGACACCACGATCTGGATCGTAAAGTATCATCTGCCTTGTGTCAGAAGCATCGAGCCCCACCTTTTGTTTGGAGACAAATTCCAACAAATGTGTAATGGGTTTTAAATGTTGAAGTCCTCACCAGTCCCAACGGTACAAAAGATATCCTTAGTATACAATGAAAGAAAGGTATTGAAGAAGCTAAGGAAAGGACCATAGGACAGAAGAAAACATCTTTTCAGGTGTTAGGTGAGAAAGCAGACTGCTGTGTCAGTGGACTAGAATGCAATTCAGAAGATGTGCAGAAACGTCTCCATCAAAGTTCAGAAATATCAAACGCATTTAATGCTTCAACAAATGGCTTCAATGGATAGATTTCAAAGATCACATATATGAGAAACATCTGCAGATGAGAGATGTGATGCCCCCAAAATAGGTATACATCACCCATCTTGAGTCGCCATATACATGGTAAAAAATTCAAATACAACTTAATTATACAGCAGTCGTGTAAAATACGACAAAACATAATCTAAGAGTTTTAATAAGAATATTGTCATCTAGACAATATCCACACTCAATGGAGTCCTCATTACATTTATTGTCACACTATTTAACAGAATAGTGATGACTACTAATGCTATCATTTGGACCGTCACTCCGTTCCCCGACTAGTCCCGACTACGTTCTCATTTCCTAAAGAGAACAATGAAAGAAAGGGTGAGCTCAACTAGCCTAGTAAGAAATATTATGACTAAGATAATGCAGAATAAATTATCCTTAGCATTCAACAGTATAACAACTAATAGAATATAATAGACAACAAGTTTTAGATCAACAACTGCAGCGGAATAAGCAATCCATTAGAAGAATCAAGTAGAGCATAAAATCTACTATCTTCTATGATTTAAAAAGTTTTTCATAAACTTTATCGTTGAGACTCAGCTTAATAAATAAACCACATCATCGAATCATCCCTGCACCACGGCCAAGGATATTCATGTAATCATCAATGGTCATGATTATACCGAATAATCCCTAGTCATAATCATACTAACAACTATCCATCAATAAACTATAGGCCAATGAGGACTTTTACCACATCATTCGTAACATTATAGGTCATGATTATACCGAATAATCCCTGGTCATAATCATACCAAGTCCATCTATGCACGTAAGCCAAAGATGACTTTCATCACAATATAAGCATGAGGATAATGACAATGACATAATAATTTAATAAAATAAGTTCAAGGATAAATTTTAAAGATTTATAATTTAATTTATCCAGAAATCAATAACGTCCAAATTGTCAACATAATACTGCTTTGTGGAGTAAAGTTCAAGAATAATATTCATGTACCAAAAATAATTTGGACAGAAAAGAAATATATTTTTCGGGTAAATAGTATCTCGTGAATAGTACCCTGTGAATAGTACTTCGGGAATAGTACCTCGTGAATAGTACCCTGACATGAAAAGTATCCCAAATACCTGAGTGAATGATACTAGAGTGAATAGTAATTGGGTGAATAGTAACCCGTGAATATAACTCGTGAATAATACTCCGGCACGAAAAGTACCCCGAATACCCGAGTGAATAATACTAGAGTGAATAGTAACCTGGTGAATAGTAACCTATGAATAGTAACTCTTAAAAGAAAAATACCAAAGAAAATGATATTCCATGACGAGTACAAAAAAATGATATCTCATATGAGTATAATAGAATATACGAAACTGCAAATAGATTTTCATCCGCCATGCGTTAATCCACGTAGACAGATCGTTTTCAATAGAATAATAAAGAATGGAATAACAAAAGAATTCACCAGGCATGCGATAGACCGCACAGATAGGTTATTCCCAACAGAATAATAAAGAATTGAATAATAGAAGAATTCATCAGGCATGCGATAGACCGCACAGACATGTTATTTTCAACAGAATAATAAATAATGGAACCAGGACATGCGTAATACGCACAGACAGAATATTCCAACAGAATAATAAAGAATGGAATAACAACAGAATTCACTAGGCATGCAATAGACCGCACAGACAGGTTATTCCAACATAATAATAAAGAATGGAATAACAGAAGAATTTCAGCATGTATGCGGTACTTCGCATAGACAGGTTATTCCAACATAATAATAAAGAATGGAATAACAGAAGCTCTCTTCATGAATACAAAAGAAATAATATCCCTTACCTTTGAAGAAACTGGATACTAGAATAGTGAGGTAGCAGACTTCTCTTCTTCTTTCTATCTATAATTTTTCTCTATAATAATTGCTCTATAGCTTTAGTGAATTGATGAGAAATGAAGGAAGAATGAGTTTCTATTTATAAAAAAATATAATTTTGATAATTACACGTTTTGGGACTCAAAATATTACAGTATAATACCTTTCTCTTTTTCTTTATTTTTAATTTAGTCCTGTAAGTATTATCAAACTTGCACCACCTCCCCTAATAGTAAATAATGTGAATTAATAGTTCATTCATGTGACTCAATAGTATAATCATGTGAAAAAAATTAATTACAATATAGTACCTTCAACTATACCTCCATTTCTAATTTAGTCATGCAAGTATTATCAATCTTGCACTAATTTCCCTAATAGTAAATCATGTGAATCAATAGTACACACATGTGAACTCATAGTTATAAGCATGTGAAATAATAACAATTAATTGCTTATTTATCCGGTTAATTACCCGATTGGTCAATATAACCACCAGACATTAATTATTATCGAAATAAATGTTGATTTCCACTAACACTAATAATTTCAACACAATGGAACTATCAATTTCATCTTTAATCAACACGAACTTATTCATCATTAATATTATAATTTATAATATTTAACAACCAGGTCGTTCCCAAGAAAGATGAGGCTTTTCGATAAGGATTTCTCCCTATTGACGCGCAATTAGATTATCTTACCTCTCCATAAAAGAACTTCTAGATATTATCAATATTGAAAATAATAATATGAATAACTTTGTCGTCTCAATTATTGATTTAATAATATATCATATTATGCAGATGCTACTGTAACAATAATTGAATCAATAATATGAGAGATATGATGCAACAACTACTGTAACAATAATTGAGTATAACTGAGTGACTTATCATGTAAATATCAATAATTAATACTGTGTGCTACTATGCAACTACGCGTATTATTGTACTTTTACTACCGAGTAGTTCAACAGTTTTAACGGTAACACTTTCGTCGTTATTTTTATAAAAAGATAATTCTGTCGTTTTCTAATCACGACAATACTTCCGTTGTGGGGTCTACCAATGATTGTGCCGTCGTACAGATATTCCCCGACAAAAAGAATATTCCCCGACCAAACGAATATTTTATAACAACTTGCTTACTTTGCAAAAAATTTCACATATCACTCTTAAATTTAACCTTTTATCAATTTAACCATTTACGAAATAAAATAATAATTATAAAAAAATTAAATACTTTCATTTCATAAAATTCGAGGTCTTACAATCTCCCCTCCTTATGAAATTTTACCCTCAAAATTTACGTACGTACCTGGTATGCCGAAGAGATGAGGATACCTTGACTTCATTTCATATTCCAACTGTTGAGGTATAACCTTTGAGTGTCGAATATGATCCTTCTTATCCAAGATTTTAACACGTATCTCCTCATACATTAAATCTTCTGCTTTCTCATCTAGTTCTAATTCAATAAAGTGGTTTGGGTCGTCCACATATTTACGTAACATCGATATGTAAAAAAAATATTATGAACACGCGACATACTTGGCGGTAAAGCGAGTCTATAGGCCACAGTTCCTACTCCATCGAGGATTTCAAATGGGCTAATTAAATCGAGGGTTGAGATTTCCTCTCTTCGTCGATTCTTGCTTCTAGAATAACGCCCTCTTGAACCTTCTTCTTCATATTCATCAGCTTTGAGTATGTAGCTTGAGCGGCTTTAACTTTATCGATTAAAGTCGATTCTAATCGTATATTCGTTATCTTCACGTGGGTCCCTAGAGTCTTTAACTCTATCTTCATCATTTGTAAGTTACACGAAATGGGTTTTTGTGTTAACAACGTCACACTCGTAACCGCATACGATCTTCTACTCAACGCGTCAGCTACCATGTTCGCTCTTTCACAATGATATTGCATGGTATAGTCGTAATCTTCAACAGCTCGAGCCAACATCCTTGGCGCATGATACGTTCGTTTTGGGTGAAGAATTATTTAAGTGTTTTAGAAATGGGTTTTGTACTGGGGTCAATACAAAATTCGATTTTACGCTCTAGGGGTAGGCTAGGAAATTCTTCAGGAATACGTCAGGAAATTTATTAACAATAGAAATATCATTCAAAACTGTGACTCTCATCCAAGACTTGGATAGCGCGTCACTTTGATACCTATCAACTTGCCACTGTTATTCACGGCGTCCCCTACGGATAGTCTGGCTTCGATGCGTTCCACACAAGGAAGTCACCAGCTAAAGGCTCGGGGCTCTTTACTTATGGCTTGCTATGACAATGATTGACTTTAGTGGTTTGATTGCTTGAATTCGCATAACAGGTTGATTAGGAATATGAAAGCTAACAACCTTACGAAAAGCATGATGAGTAGTTAACCAATCGATTCCTAAAATCACATCAAAGGCAAGTATTTTCAAAGAGATAAGATCGACAGGTAACATGAAAGTGTCGATTTGAATCAACAAGATTCATAAACAGTGGAGGTAACGAAGGTTTCTACTAACGAAGTTTCAACCAATAAGTCAAAGTCTAACTTCTCTGGGGTCAAATTTAAACGTTGAGCACAAGTAGGAGAAATAAAAGAATGGGTAGAACCAGTATCAAATAAGGTATAGACTTTGCAAGAATTTATAATTAACTAACCCGTGCTAACTTCGTTCAGGTTACTCGCTTTTTGAGAAGTCACGAAAAACGCTTTTCCTGAAACCACCGACCTTGTTTTGTCCGTATCTGCCTTTGGTGCTACCGTCCCATCTGGACTTGACTTTGGTGCACAACAAAATCGGGCTATGTCTCCGCATCTATAGCATCTAACTGGAGGTCATTCTCCTCCCCTAGAATTTGTTGCTGGTGTTGGTGCTGCTGCCGACGTCTTCCCATCATCGTTAAATCTTCTTTTCTTGAATTTTCCACCTCTATTATCTTAGCCATGATTACCACCGAAGTGGTTACCATTCTTGGCATGATAATTTCCCCCACGATGGTTATCATTGTTCCGATGGTCGTTGCCACCGGTATGATTATTATCATGTTGTTGTTCGTTACCTTTTGGTTGTGCTGACTCATTATTGCGCTCCAATAACTGAGCCCTATTCACAACATCTAAATATAAACAAAGTTTGTGAGAAATGAGGTATTGACGTATATCAGGTTTCAAACCTCTTAGAAACATTCGTGTCATTCGCTCCTCATTATCGACCAAATGGGATGCAAACCGGGATAACTCGGCAAACTTAGCCTCGTATTGCGACACGGTCATATTGTTTTGCTCTAGTTTAATGAACTCTATCTCTTTCATGTGACGAATACTTTCGGGAAAGTACTTGTCGTTAAACAGTTCTTGGAACTTCTCCCAAGTCATCTTCAGTGCGGCAGGTTGAGTACGCTTTATAGATTCCCACCAGTAATCTGGCTCCTCACGTAACATAAAGGTGGCAAAGGGAACCTTTTGTTCCTCGGAGCATCCCAAGACATCAAATACCTTGGTGATCTGCTTTAACCACGTCTCCGCCTTAAGTGGTTCTGGCTTTCCCAAAAACTCCGGCGGTCCCAGCTCCTTGAACTGCTTAGCAGTGACTAGCCGTGGGTTGCCATTGTTTCCACCTGTATTTTGAACAGGAGTCTCTTTCGCCTGATGTTGCATGAATTGTATAAAGCCTCTGAACATCCCATCGTTCATCATTTCATCGGTGTTATTGTTTACCTGAGGTATATTGTCTTCCTGTTGCACATTATCCTGGGTATTGATCGTTGGTGACTCAACAGTATCATGTGCTTCATTGTTGATCTCAACATTTTTAGATGCCATTATCAAACACTGCTACAAAATAAGGGTTAATTGACATATCACATATTATCTCTATACTCTGACCGACCAATTAAATACCAAATAAACTTAGGTAGGTCATACTAGCGAAGGAATTTCCTGTCTCTCCCCTCCTAGTTCTTGTCTCACATCTTAGCCAGGGATCATATCCCTAAACTTTGATACCAACTGTGACGCACCCAAAATAGATATACATCACCCATCTTGAGTCGCCATATACATGGTAAAAAATTCAAATACAACTTAATTATACAACAGTCGTGTAAAATACAACAAAACAAAATCTAAGAGTTTTAATAAGAATATTGTCATCTAGACAATATCCATTCTTAGTGGAGTCCTCATTACATTTATTGTCACACTATTTAACAAAAAAGTGAGGACTACTAATGCTATCATCTGGACCGTCACTCCGTTCCCCGACTAGTCCCGGCTACGTTCTCATTTCCTGAAAAGAGCAATGAAAGAAAGGGTGAGCTCAACTAGCCCAGTAAGAAATATTATGACTAAGATAATGCAGAATAAATTATCCTTAGCATTCAACAGTATAACAACTGATAAAATATAATAGACAATAAGTTTTAGATCAACAACTGCAGCGGAATAAGCAATCCATTAGAAGAGTCAAGTAGAGCATAAAATCTACAATCTTCTATGATTTAAAAAATTTTTCATCAACTTTATCTCTGAGACTCAGCTTAATAAATAAACCACATCATCGAATTATCCCTGCACTACGACCAACGATATTCATGTAATTATCAATGGTCATGATTATACCGAATAATCCCTGGTCATAATCATACCAACAACTGTCCATCAATAAACTACAGGCCCATGAGGACTTTTACCACATCATTCATAACATTATAGGTCATGATTATACCGAAAAATTCCTGATCATAAACATACCAAGTCCATCTATGCACGTAAGCCAAAGATGACTTTCATCATAATATAAGCATGAGGATGATGACAATGACATAATAATTCAATAAAACAAGTTCAAGGATAAATTTTAAAGATTTATAATTTAATTTATCTAGAAATCAATAACGTCCAAATTTTCAACATGATACTGCTTTGTGGAGTAAAATTTAAGAATAATATTCATGTACCAAAAATAATTTGGACAGAAAAGAAATATATTTTTCGGATAAATAGTACCCCGTGAATAGTACCCTGTGAATAGTATTTCGGGAATAGTACCTCGTGAATAGTACTCCGATATGAAAAGTATCCCAAATACCCGAGTGAATGATACTAGAATGAATAGTAATCGGGTGAATAGTAACCCGTAAATAGTAACTCGTGAATAGTACTCTGACACGAAAAGTACCCCGAATACCCGAGTGAATAATACTAGAGTGAATAGTAACTAGGTGAATAGTAATCTATGAATAGTAACTCGTAAAAAAAATAACAAAGAAAATGATATTCCATGACGAGTACAAAAGAAATGATATCTCATACGAGTATAATAGAATATACAAAACTGTAAATAGATTTTCATCCGCCATGCGGTAATCCACGTAGACAGATCATTTCTAACAGAACAATAAAGAATGGAATAACAAAAGAATTCACCAGGCATGCGATACACCGCACAGACAGGTTATTTCTAACAAAATAATAAAGAATGGAATAATAGAAGAATTCACCAAGCATGCGATAGACCGCACAGACAGGTTATTTCCAACAGAATAATAAATAATTGAACCCGGTCATGCGTAATACGCATAGACAGAATATTCCAACAGAATAATAAAGAATGGAATAACAACAGAATTCACCAGGTATGCGATAGACCGCACAGACAGGTTATTCCAACATAATAATAAAGAATGGAATAACAGAAGAATTTCACCATGTATGCGGTACTTCGCATAGACAGGTTATATCAACATAATAATAAAGAATAGAATAACAGAAGCTCTCTTCATGAATACGAAAAAAATAATACCCCTTACCTTAGAAGAAACTGGATACTAGAATAGTGAGGTAGCAGACTTCTCTTCTTCTTTCTCTCTATAATAATTGCTCATAGCTTTAGTGAATTGGTGAGAAATGAAGGAAGAATGAGCTTTTATTTATAGAAAAATATAGTTTCGATAATTGCACGTTTTGGGGCTCAAAATATTACAGTATAATACCTTTCTCTTTTTCTTCATTTTTAATTTAGTCCTGCAAGTATTATAAAACTTGCACCACCTCCCCTAATAGTAAATAATATGAATTAATAGTTCATTCATGTGACTCAATAGTATAATCATGTGAAAAAAATTAATTACAGTATAGTACCTTCAACTATACCTCCATTTCTAATTTAGTCATGCAAGTATTATCAATCTTGCACTAATTTTCCTAATAGTAAATCATGTAAATCAATAGTACACATATGTGAACACATAGTTATAAGCATGTGAAATAATAGCAATTAATTGCTTATTTATCCGGTTAATTACCCGATTGGTCAATATAACCACCAGACATTAATTATTATCGAAATAAATGTTGATTTCCACTAACACTAATAATTCCAACACAATAGAACTATCAATTTCATCTTTAATCAACATGAACTTATTCATCATTAATATTATAATTTACAATATTTAACAACCAGGTCGTTCCTAGGAATAAGGGGGCTTTCCGATAAGGATTTCTCCCTATTGGCGCGCAATTAGATTATCTAACCTCTCCTTGACAGAACTTCTAGACATTGTCAATATTGTAAATAATAATATGAATAACTTTGTCGTCTCAATTATTGATTTAATAATATATCATATTATGCAGATGCTACTGTAACAATAATTGAATCAATAATATGAGAGATATGATGCAGCAATTACTATAGCAATAATTGAGTATAACTGAGTGACTTATCACGTAAACATCAATAATCAATACCGTGTGCTACTATGCAACCACGCGTATTACTATACTTTTACTACCGAGTAGTTTAACAATTTTAACGGTAACACTTTCGCTGTTATTTTTATAAAAAGATAATTCTGTCATTTTCTAACTACGACAATACTTCCGTTGTGGGGTCCACCAACGATTGTGCCGTCATACGGATATTCTCCGACCAAACAAATATTTTATAACAACTTGCTTACTTTGCAAAAAATTTCACATATCACCCTTAACTTTAACCTTTTATCAATTTAACCATTTACGAAATAAAATAATAATTATAAGAAAATTGAATACTTTCGTTTCATAAAATTCGGGGTCTTACAAGAGAAGTAAGCAAGCATTGAACAAAATACACAAGAACACTCAACGCTCAACTCTACGATCTGAGAAAAAGAGAAAGCTTGCTCAGCTACTTAGTTCTATCAAACAAGTGTTTAACGGCAACTGAGTATCATCCATCAAGAACTCAACAACTACTAATCAACTGAAGTAAGAGTTCCAAGTCAGAAGGACTTGAAGAGTTCTAAGTGAACTGTGAAGAACCAAGTCTGTTGGACTTGAAGAGTTCAAGAGTGAACTGAGAAGTGCCTAGACTGTTGGTCTAGAAAGAATCTGTGAGATTCAGAAAGTGTAAAAGACATCCTTAGTGGATTTCCTACTCAAGGAGTAGAAGAGTGGACTAGGAGCTTTAAGTGCTCTGAACCACTTAAAACTGCTGTGTCTATTACATTCTTGCTATAACTATTATAACTGTCATAACTGCTATAACTGTCTTACTCTCATCAATTCACTATATCTTAAGAGAGATTAAAACAAATATTAATTCCGCTGTATTTTAATCATTATCAACTAACAAGTTAAAACGAAAAGATTTTCAAATATCTATTCAACCCCCCCTTCTAGATAACTATTGTGCCTTCGGGAACTAACACAAATAAATAACAAATAAGCTTAGGTAGGTCATACTAGCGAATGATTTACCCGTCTCTCCCCTCTTAGTTCTAGTCTCACATCTCAGCTAGGGATCATATCCCTAAGCTTTGATACCAACTGTGACTCTCCTAAAATAGGTATACAACACCCATTCTAAATCGTCAAATACATGGTACAAAAAATAAATACAAACTTAATTATACAATTGTAGTGCAACATAAGCTGAGAGTTTTGACACGAATATTTTCTTCTAGAAAATATCCAAACACAAATGGAGTCCTCATTACAATTATTATCATACTATTTTAATAAATAGTGAGGACTACTACAGCCACCATCTCAGTCCGTCACTCCAATCCCCGATTAGTGCCGGCTACGTTCTCATTTCCTAAAGAGAACAATGAAAGTAAAAGGGTGAGCTCAACTAACCCAGTAAGAAATATTATGACTAAGATAATGCAGAATAAATTATCGTTAGCCTTCAACAGTGTTAAACTGATAGAATATAATAAAAAATAAGTTTAACTGCAAGATCGTATTCGTGAATTAGAAGAACAGGTTGAAGAACGACAGGCGGTCGTGGAGCAAAGGAATGTAATAATTCAAAATTGTATTACCTGATATGTGATGCTTGAACAGAAGCACTCTTTGGCAGAGTGTAAGATATTAAAGCTGGAATATGAGAATTCAAATATCAGGGATCAGCTGAAAGAAGAAACAACTGAACGAGTGAGAATAAAGGATGCATGGGTAAAAGCCGCACGACGTGTTGATATTATAAAAAGAGACGTTCGATCCAAAAAGGCTAAAATGGATGATGTGTATTTCTCTTTTTGGACAGCAATTGGGAGAACCCAACATCGAGTTTTGAATTACCCTGTACAGAGCGGTCAACCTCAATTCGATATGGATTGAAGATTGATGATTCAGATCATGAATTAGGAGTACGACGAAGCAGTTGAGGGTGGAATATGTCCTATAGAAAAGTCAATTCCAAAGGTAGTGATGACGCTAAATGCTGCCCCAGACAAGTCAAAGCCAGACAGTTCAAAGGAAAGTGGTTGTCATGACTTCCCAACAAGTGAGGAACCCAAATGAAGTTATCATGGGAGATGAACAATGGAGAAATCATGATGACCGGGGAGATAAAATCTGAAATGAAAGCAAGGTATTCTCAACTTTTCGAATTACCAGGTACGTAAATTTTGGGGACGAAATTTCTTAAGGAGGGTAGATTGTAAGACCCTAAATTTTATGAAATAAAAGTATTCAATTTTTCTATTCAGTAAATGGTTAAATTGATAAAAAAAGGTTAAAGTTAAGGATGATATATGAAAAAAAATTTCAAAATGAGCAAGTGGTTATAAAATACTCATTGTTGTCGGGGAATGTTCATTTGGTCGTGGAATATTCTTACTGTCGGAGAATATTCGTACGACGGCACAACTATTTGTGGGTCCCATAATAGAATAACTGTCGGAAGAAAAAAGTGGCAAATTTGAGTTTTTATAAATAACTGCGTAATCGTTACCGTTAACATTATTGAAATACCCGGTGGTTAAAATACAGTAATACGCGTGGTTACACAGTATCACACGGTATTGTACAATATTTTTGAATTATTGATTCTTATGTAAGAAGGCACTACTCAATATTTGTTACAGTAATTACTGTTCAATATTTGATTTTATTGATTCAATAATTGCTACGTTGATATTCTATATTATTGTTGTTTCAATAATTGTCACTGCATAATATCTCCATTATCAGATCAATAATTCATATTATTTGAATAATATTATTAAATTATATTATTGGCAATGTCTAAGAAAGTTTTGTCTAAGGAGAGGTTTGGTCACCTAATTGCGCGCCAGTAAGAAGAAATCTTTATCGAAAAGTCCCCTCTTTCCTGAGAACGACCTGGTTGTCATAATTGTGATTCTGTAATATTATTTGTATATGATAAGGAAATATTTATTTTTTTATGTGGATGTAAATGAATGATTTAATTTTGAGGTGTTTTATAAGTATTTTATCGGAACTGAGGTATTAAAAATCAAAACAGTGTTCTTAAAGCTTTATTGCGTGAGTTATAATTTTAATCCGACCGTTAGATCGCTGTAATTTTTGGATATATTATACATATATAAGTTGAGTATATGTCCACAAATTTTGAACCGTTAAAAATTAATGTATGATTTGTTATGAATTTTAAGAGGTGTTGAAAAACGTCCGTATGTGGATTTCGGACATTTTCTGTTTGAAATTTGGGAAAACTTTCTTCTACAAAGTTGTAGAGAATTAAATTTCTTATAAAAAAAACATGAGATTTAATTTTTTTTGATAAAAGAGTTATTTATTATGAATTATTGAAGTTTTAAAATTAAATATTTTTATTAAAATTGTGGGTGGGACCCACTTTTATTTTTAACATGTGGGCTGCAAATTTGTGTCCAAGATGGTTGGCTTTGATAGAGGTGGGCATAGAAAAGAAGAAAAGAATTAATATTATTTTATTATTTTAGTCTCCTTTGGCGTTCTAGCATTTTCCTATAAATAGGGTGCTTAGTTAGAATTGAAAATCATACTAGAAACAAGTTTTTTTTCTCTCTCTATATATTATCGAGCATATTTTATGAGTATTTAGATACTTTGAGAGTTTCTATTCTGTGTAAATTTTTTTCGGCTTTACATCCGATATTCTAGTCAGAAATCATGCTCTTTTGAGGTAAGAGATTGTAAGGGTTATTATGTTTTTTAGTTTCGTAATTTTTTCGACCCTAAAAATTTTTTGGAAAAATTTAAAATGATAATTTGATGATTTTTCTAGATTGTGTGCAAAAATGGCAATTTTTGGATATATGGATTAGGAGTTATGAATTTTATGGGAAAAGACTATTTTAAAAGTAAACCCTTATAACTCCTTGTGGTTAACTCTAAAATTAGTAAAAATTTTATTGAGAGTACATGTATATAACAACAGTATATTCTGTAAATTTCAGAATTTTTGGACAAAAGTACAGTTTATGATAAATGTCTAAATATTCGGCAGTTTTGGCCATATGAAAAATTGTAAATGAATTTTAAAAATTCTAAAAAATATATATATTCAATATGGGACAATATTCTACTAAATCTCAGAAAAGAAAATTTTTTTGTACTGATTTGATATTTTTTATGAAAATAGACTAGTTATGAGTAAATGAATTAAATATGTTATGTGAAGTAAAAAAATTGGAAAATAGGATTTTATGGCTTGAGAATCCTATATAAGGTATATGCAGTTTTTTGATGAGGGTTTTAGTTATTGGTGATGAAATCTTATGAGTTTGACATTTTAGGATGATTAAATGCATTAATTAGTAAACTGTAAACAATTAAATTAAATTGTTAAAGTCTTTAAAATTAAATATCCTTTATCTCATGTGATTGATTCATTATATCCTTGTCATGATTCTCATGCTTATATGGTGATGAAAGTCATCTTTGGCCCGTAGTGCATAGATGGACTATTGTTTATTGATTTTACAGTTATATGCTTTTAGCCTGTAGTGCAAAGATGACATGTTGTTGAATATCTTTGGCCTGTAGTGCAAAGATGACCTGTTGTTGAATATCTTTGGCCTGTAGTGCAAAGATGAACTGTTAATGAATATCTTTGGCCGTAGTGCAAAGATGAACTTATTAGTATGATTATGAACAGGAACTGTGATTTGATATAACCATAATCTTTGATGTTTCTGGTAAAGACAGGTGATAAAAATTATCTTCGTCCTGGATGAGAAGAGGAATTTAGAACCACAATTATGATTATGAGTTATTCACATGATTGTGGACAGGAACTGTTGATTTATGTTACAGGGATAAAATATTGTTGGTGGACTTTTAACATGGAGAAGATAATAGATTTTATAGTATATTTTAACTCTTTTAATGGATTGCTCGTTCCGCTGCAACTATGGTTAAAAAGTTTTATTATCTATCATATGTTCTAAATCTCTGATTTATTACCGATGAAGGCTGTTGATAAATTAATTATCTTTAGTCATGATATTCTTTACTGGGTTAGTTGTCCTCACCCTTCTGCTTCACAATTCCTTTCAGGTAATAAGAGTGTAGCTGGGTCGAGCGGGGGTAACAGGGGAATAGAACGGTGGTCTCTAGCTGTGGAGGTTCTCCCTAAACAGTATAGAAATAATTTTATTGAGAACTTTAAAATAGTGGGTTGTATTTTATACATCATTTAGTAGTTATATTTGGTGAATCCAATAGGGTGAGGCGAACCCAACGTTGGAAGGGTGTTTTGCCACTATCATACAAGATGTCTAATGACATACAACTTCGTGTTATCATAAGACAAGGTTGTGCACATCCACTTGCTGAGTATATCTACGAGCACTACCTATATAACCTTAGAGTTTGGTTGAAATATAATTCACAATTGGAGACAATGGAGAAAATTATATGTCAAGAGAAGACTCACCATTGGAAAGATCATGATAGTAATCTTCTCGTTTTTCTTTGGGGTTTATTGGGTCAACCAAAGATAATTCTGTGGACATATGATATCTATCATAACCTAGATACATGGCTTCCCAGTACGAAAGTTTCCTTGAGCACTTCTCAAAGATTTTAATTTCTAAAATAGTTATTGACTGTACCTTTATGTAAGGTACCATTGTGACGTGCTATCCAAGGTTGGGATGAGAGTCACAGTTGGTATATATTTGTATCAAAACTCACAACTTATGTGTCGTTATATTTTGCACGATAATTGTAAGAATGAAGTTATAGTTATTTTCTGTACCATGTATTTGGCGACTCAAAATGGGTTGGGTGGATTGGACCTATTTTAGGGGCGTTACATTTGGTATTAAAGCTTAGGGATATGGTCTCTGGCGGAGATAGGGGAATAAAACTAGGAGGGGAGAGATGAGTAAATTCTTCGCTAGTGTGTGTCCTACCTAAGCTTATTTGTTGGTCGGTCATAATATAGGGATATTAAGTGTAACGCCCCCAAAATAGGTACATTCCATCCAACCTATTATGAGTCGTCAAATACATGGTACAGAAAACAAATACAACTTTATTACAACAATTGTCGTACAAAATACAACACATATGTTGTGAGTTTTGATACTAAAATATACCAACTGTGACTCTGGACACCAACTTAGATAGCACGTCACCATGACACCTTACATAAAGGTACAGTCAAAAACTGTTTTAGAAATTAAAACCTTTGAAAAATACTCAAGGAAACCTTCATATATGGGAGACCATGCATCTAGGTTATGATAGATATCATATGCCCACAGAATTATCCTCGGTTGACCCAATAGACCCCAAAGAAAAATGAGAAGATTACTATCATATTCTTCCCAATGGTGAGTCTTCTCTTGACATATCATTATCTCCACTGTCTCTAACTGAGAATTATACTTCAAACAAATACCAAGATTATATAGGTAGTGCTCGTAAATATACTCAGCAAGTGGATGAGCACAACCTTGTCTTATGATGACACGAGGTTGTATGTCATTATACATCCTGTAAGATAGTGGCAAAACACCCTTCCAAGTTAAATTCACCTCACCCTCAATATCTATAGACCACCGTTCTATTCCCTTGTTATCCCTCGCTCGACCCAGCTACACTTTTATTACCTGATAGGAATTGTGAAGCAAAAGGGTGAGCACAACTAGCTCAGTAAAGAATATCATGACTAAAGATAAATTATCAATAGTCTTCAACAGTAATAAATCAGAGATTTAGAACATATGGTAGATGATAAAACTTTTCAACGATAGTTGCAGCGGAACGAGCAATCCATTAGAAGAGTCAAATAGACTATAAAGTCTATTATCTTCTCCACGTTAAAAGTCCACCAACAATGTTTTATCCCTGTAACATCAATCAATAGTTCCTTTCCACAATCATATGAATAATTCATAATCATAATTGTGATTCTAAATTTCGCATCCAAGACGAAGATAATTTTCATCACCTGTCTTTACCTGAAACATCAAAGATCATGGTTATACCAAATCACAGTTCCTGTTCATAATCATACTAATAAATTCATCTTTGCATCACGGGCCAAAGATATTCATCAACAGTTCATCTTTACACTACATGCCAAAGATATTCAACAACAAGTCATCTTTGCACTACGGGCCAAAGATATTCATCAACAACTCATCTTTGCACTACAGACCAAAGATATTCCTCAATAGTTCATATTTGCACTACAGGCCAAATATATTATTATCTTAAAGAAATATATAATCATTTCAGAATTTATATAACCAATAATTATAACCATGTTGATCATTTCACCTTTGCACTTAAGCTAAAGATATTCAATTATAAATTCAATGGTCATGATCATACCAGTCACAATTCAACTTTTCACTACTGGACAAAGAGAACCCTAGTCATGATCATACCAATAATCTACCCATCTTTACACTCAAGTCAAAGAGAAATATCATCATTAGGGTTATAAAAATGTTATATATGATAAAAAAATAATATGATCAACATATAGTTTTAATCTCAAGAGTAATATTCATAAATCAACTATAATTTGGTTAGAAAAAGAAGCCAATTTTGTCATGAATAGTAACTCGTGAATAGTAACCCATGAATAGTAACTCATGAATAGTAACTCATGAATAGTAACTCGTGAATAGTAACTCATGAATAGTAACTCATGAATAATAACTCGTGAATAGTAACTCATGAATAGTAACTCATGAATAGTAACCCCGACATGAAAAGTTCCAAATTTGATAAAAAGTTCAGATCAATACTTCGGCATAATAATATTGAAGAAAATAATATCATTTAAGAAGAAATAACATCCCTTACTATCCCTTACAATCCCTTACCTCAAAAGAGCAGTACTCCTGACTGGAATAATGCTGAACGAACTTGCACCGTATAGCAACACTCAAGATATCAAATACTCACTAGAATACACTCGATAATATAGAGAGAGAAATAGAGAGAAAACTTCCGTTTCTGGTGTGATTTTCAATTCTAACCTAAGCACCCTATTTATAGGAAAATGCTTAGAACACCAAAGCAGAAAATTGAATATAATAATATATTTATGACCAAATTTTCCTTAGCCCACCACATCAAAAACACATTTTCCACACAAATGCACCAAAAATGAAAAACATGTTTTAAACAATTTTTGTTACAAAATCAATTCAGACTCAATAATTCGGAACTTCAATAATTCGTAATAAATAGCCCTTTTATCAGAAAATTCGAATCTCGCGAGTTTTTATAGGAAATTCAATTCTCTACAACTTTGAAGAAGAAAGTTTTTCTAAATTCCAAACAGAAATTGACTGAAATCCACAAACGGACGATTTTACAGTCTATAATAAATTTTCGGTCAAGAATTGTGTCCACCAACACACAAAACATGTGTTAAACATTTAATCCAACAAAAATACTTTTCCTCCTCATTTATTCATATATCCCACATTCATTGTAAAAATATCACCATTAATATATTATTAAAATAATATATTTAAATGAATTATTTTATCAGAAAAAGATAAAGTATTAATTTACAACAATTGTCACATTAAAAATTTTCTCCATCTATATCCACATAAAATCAATATTTTTCTCATCATATAAATTAATAATTAATTATACACAAATAATATTACAGAACCACAGTACTGGCAACCAGGCCGTTCCCAGGAAAGAGGGGGCTTTCCAATAAGGATCTCTTCCTTACTGGCGCGTAATTAGATGACCAAACCTCTCCTTAGACAGAATTTTCTAGACATTGCCAATAATGTTATCTAATAATATTATTCAGATAATATGAATTATTGCTCCGATAATAGAAAATACTGTGTAGTGACAATTATTAAAACAACAGTAATATAAAATATCAACGCAGCAATTATTGAATCAATAAAATAAAATACTGAACAGTAATTACTGTAACAATTATTGAGTAATGCCTTCTTACGTAAAAATCAATAATTGGTGCAATACCGTGAGCTACTGTGCAACAACGCGTATTACTGTGTTTTAACCACCGGGTATTTCAACAATGTTAATGGTAACAACTATGCCGTTATTTATAAATAACTTATTTTTGTCGTTTTCTTCATCCAATCGCTTTCCGTTATAGGGCCCACAAAAGACTGCGTCGTCGTACGAATATTCTCCGACAGTAAGAATATTCCACGACCAAGCGAATATTCCCCGACAACAATGAATATTTTATAACCACTTATGTATTTCGAAAAAAAAATTTATATATTACCCTTAACTTTAACATTTATCAATTTAACCATTTACTAAATAGTAATTATAAGAAAAATTGAATACTTTTATTTCATAAAATTCGGGGTCTTACATTAAGTGATACGTTAATTTATTTAATTAACCCTTGTTTTATGGCATTATTTAAGAATGGCAGCTGAGAATATTAGCAATGGAGTGAATGAGACCGTGGAGACACCTCTAATCACCAACCAGAATAATGTGATGTCAGGTGAAGAAGAAATTAGAGATATTTTTATGGTGATGGAAGAATTAATAGTTGCACCCGAGCTAGTCGCAGAGGTAACAGCTGAGAATGAGGAAGAAGAGGAACCTTAGGAGAATTTATTAGAAGATTTTTTTGATCGAAACGTAGAACTGCAAGATCGTATTCGTGAGTTAGAAGAACAGGTTGAAGAACGACAGGCGGTCGTTGAGCAAAGAAATACAACAATTCAAAATTGTATTACCAGATATGTGATGTTTGAACAGAAGCACTCTTTGGCAGAGTGTAAGTTATTAAAACTGGAATCTGAGAATTCAAATATCAGGGATCAGCTGAAAGAAGAAACAACTGAACGAGTGAGAATGAAGGATGCATGGGTAAAAGCCGCACGACGTGTTGATATTGTAGAAAGAGACTTTCGATCCAAAAAGGCTAAAATAGATGATGTGTATTTCTCTTTTTGGACAGCAATTGGGAGAACCCAACATCGAGATTTAAATTACCCTGTACATAGCGGTCAACCTCAATTTGATATGGATCGAAGATTGATGATTTAGATCATGAATCAGGAGTACGACGAAACAGTTGAGGGTGGAATATGCCCTATAGAAAAGTCAATTCCAATGGTAGTTGTAAGACCCCAGCTTATTAATGAATAAAATCAAATTTTCTCTAAATATTATTGTGAATAATAAGGGGTTAATTTGATATAATACTTTGGTTATGGGTGAAATGTGCAAATTTTGCAAAATAAGCAAGTGGTTATAAAATATTCATTTTATCGGGGAATATTCGTTTGGTCGTAGAATATTCTTGCTGTCGAAAAATATTCGTACGACGGCGCAGCCTTGTGTGGGCCCTATAACGAAAATTGATTGGATGAAAAAAACTACAAGTATAAGTTGTTTATAAATAACGGCGTAGTTGTTACCGTTAATACTGTTGGAATACCCGGTGGTTAAAATACAGTAGCACACGGTATTGCACCAATTATTGATTCTTACGTAAGAAGGCACTACTTAATAATTGTTACAGTAGTTATTGTTCAATATTTTATTTTATTGATTCAATAATTGCTGCGTTGATATTTTATATTATTGTTGTTTCAATAATTGTTGCTGCACAATATTTTCCTTTATCAGATCAATAATTCATATTATTTGAATAATATTATTAGATAACATTATTGGTAATGTCTAGAAGTTCTGTCTAAGGAGAGGTTTGGTCATCTAATTACGCGCCAGTAAGGAGAAATCCTTATTGGAAAGCCCCCTCTTTCCTGGGAACGGTCTGGTTGTCATAAATGTGATTCTGTAATATTATTTGTAAATAATTAATTATTGATTCATATGATAAGGAAATATTTATTTTATGTGGATATAAATGAGGGATATATTTTTGTGGTTAAAAATGAAGGAGTTAATGTTGAGGTTTTTATCAGTATTTTTGTCGGAATGGAGGTATTAAAAATCAGGGTTTTTGAGATATTTTGCGGGGGTTATAATTTTTAATCCGACCGTTGGATCGTGGTAATTTTTGGATATGTTATACATATATAAGTTGACTATATGTCCACAAATTTTGAATCGTTAAAAATGAACGTATGATTTATTATGAATTTTACGATATGACTGGTTCAGAAATTATTGAATTTTCGGAGTTAATCATTTTGGTGGAAAATTCTAGAATTGGTGGGCCCCACTCTTGGTTGGTGAAAAAATGTGCTGAGATTTTTATTCAAATATGGTGGGTGGGAATAGTAGCAGGTAAAGCCATCAGGTAAATCACACCAGAAACAAATTTTCTCTCTTTCTCTCTCTAGATTATTGAGTGTATTTTGTGAGTATTTAGATACTTTGAGAGTTTCTATTCATCAGAGCAAGTTTTTTTCAGCCTTATACCGGTATTCCGACCAGAAGTACTGATATTTTGAGGTAAGGGATATTATTTTCTTCTTAATGATATTATTTTCTTCAATATCATTATGCTGAAATATTGATATGAACTTTTTATCAAATTTGGAACTTTTTGTGTCGGGGTTACTATTCATGTATACGTTACTATTCACGTATACGTCACTATTCACGAATACGACACTATTCACCGAAAAATAAAATTTTCCCTTTTTGTCCAAGATGTCTATTATGGTTACTATCTTTGATTGTATCCATGTTTTGATCTTTATTTTTGAATTTTGCTTCACAATTGATTATTATGAAGTATTATTGATCTTGGATAAACCGTTATACGAATCCCTACTATTTGTCCTTCTGTCTCACTGGATTCGTTCTCTTTAAGATATTTTTCATCATCCTCAGTCCTAAATGATGATATTACTGAATATCTTTGGCCTGTAGTGCAAAGATGTATGATTACTTGATGAATATCTTTGGCCTGTAGTGCAAAGATGAACAGGTGTTGAGATGAACGTGACTGACTGGTGATACAAATGAATATCTTTGGCCTGTAGTGCAAAGATGAATATTTGGATAAAGGTGATTATTAATTGATGTTACAGGGATAAAATATTGATGATGGACTTTTAAAAATTAGAAGATAGTAGAATTCATTCTCTACTTGACTCTTCTAATGGTTTGCTATTTCCGCTGCAGTTGTTGATCTAAAACTTGTTGTCGATTATATTTTGTCAGATTTTTAGCAGTCCTCACTATTTCTGTAAAATAGTGTTTGAATAATTGTATTGAGGACTTATTTGAGTGTGGATATTGTCTAGAAGACAATATTTGTATTTAAACTCACAGTATGTGTTGTCGTATTTTGCACGACAATTGTATTATTGAAGTTGTAGTTTGCTTTCTGTACCATGTATTTGGCGACTCAGAATGGGTGTTGTATACCTATTCTGGGGGCGTCACAGTTGGTATCAGAGCTTAGGGATATGATCCCTGGCTGAGATGTGAGACAAGAACTAGGAGGGGAGAGACGGGGAATTCCTTCGCTAGTATGACCTGACTAAGTTTATTTGGTGTTTATTTGGTCGGTCAGAGTATATGGATAATATATGACATGACTATTAACCCTTGTTTTATGGCAGTATTTAAGAATGGCAGCTGAGAACGTTAATAATGGAGTAAATCAGACCGTGGAGACACCTTTGATCACTACCCAGGGGAACGTGCAACAGGAAGGCAATATTCCTCCTGTAAACAACGTTACCGAGCAAACGATGAATGATGGAATGTTTAGGAGCTTTTTGCAGTTCATGCAAAATCAGACGAGGGAGACTCGTGTGCAGAATACGGGTGGAAATGATAACAACGCGCGGTTTGTCACAGCTAAGCAGTTCAAAGAATTGGGACCACCAGAATTTAAGGGAAAGCCGGATCCGATCATGGCGGAAACGTGGGTCAAGCAAATTACCAAGATATTTGATGTCTTGGGATGCACGGAGGAACAGAAGGTTCCATTCGCCACATTTATGTTCCGCGGTGAGGCAGACTACTGGTGGGAGTCTGTGAAGCGTACCCAGCCTGACGCACTCAACATGTCCTGGGAAACATTTCAAAAACTGTTCAATGACAAGTACTTTCCTGAAAGTATTCGTCATATGAAGGAGGTTGAGTTTATTAGACTGGAACAAAACAACATGACGGTGTCCCAGTACGAGGCGAAGTTTGCAGAGTTATCCAGGTTTGCACCTCATTTGGTCGAAAATGAGGAACGAATGACAAGGATGTTTCTGAGAGGTTTAAAACCTGAGATTCGTCAATACCTTATCTCTCATAAATTTTCTCTGTATTCAGACGTTGTCAACAGGGCCCAATTATTAGAGAGAGATAATGAGTATACTCAACCGAGGGACCACAACCAGGGTCATACCGGTGACAGCAATCATCAGAGCGATGATAACCAACGAGGAGGGAAAAATACGAACAAAGGCGGTAACCACTCGGGTGGTCATCGT
Organism: Panax notoginseng; assembly: GCA_016801055.1. NCBI lineage: Eukaryota > Viridiplantae > Streptophyta > Magnoliopsida > Apiales > Araliaceae > Panax > Panax notoginseng. The sequence continues at coordinate 19,360,800 of CM029015.1, forward strand.
GGCCATGATAATAGGAGAGGTGAGTCAAGTGGAAATTTCAGAAAGAGGAGATTCAACAATGACGGGAAGACATCAGCACCAGCACCAGCACCAACAACAAATTTTAGGGGAGGAGAACGACCGCCAGTTAGATGTTACAAATGCGGGAAAGAGGGACATATCAGCCCAAACTGTCCACAACAATCCAAGGTGTGTTACAACTGTGGGAAGGAAGGCCACATCGCTCGAGATTGTACTATAGCGAAACCAAGTTCAGCGGGAGTGGTGATTCCAAGGGCTGTCCCGGATAAGGCGAAATCAGCGGTTCCTGGAAGAGCGTTTGTCGTAACTGGCCAAAACGTGAGAAACCCGAACGAGGTGATCACGGGTAAGCTAATCTTGAATTCTTGCGAAGTTTATACTTTACTAGATACCGGTTCTACCCATTCTTTTATCTCTCCTGCTTGTGCTCAACGTTTAAACTTGACTCCGGAGAAATTGGACTTTAACTTATCTGTTGAAACTCCGTTGGGTGAAACCTTCGTTACATCTACAGTTTATAAATCTTGCATGATCCAAGTTGGCACTATCACATTACCTGTTGATCTTATCTCTTTAAAGATACTTGCTTTTGATGTGATTTTAGGAATTGATTGGTTAACCACTCATCATGCTAAAATTGATTGTTTTCGTAAGGTTGTTAGTTTTCATATTCCTAACCAACCTGTCATACGAATTCAAACTACTAAACCACTAAAATCAGTCACTGTCATATCAAGCCACAAAGCTATTCGTTTATTGAAAAACGGATGTCAAGCTTTCTTAGCCCATGTTATGGATTTGAACAAAGACAAGTCAGATTTGAATAATATTTCTATTGTTAGAGAATTTTCCGATGTATTTCCTGAAGAACTTCCCGGTCTACCCCCGGAACGAGAAATTGAATTCTTTATTGACCTTGAACCCGGTACAAAGCCCATTTCTAAAACCCCATATCGAATGGCTCCTATTGAACTTCAGGAGTTAAAAGTCCAACTACAGGAGTTGTTGGACATCGGTTTTATTCGTCCTAGTACGTCTCCTTGGGGTGCTCCTGTTTTATTCGTAAAGAAGAAAGACGGGAGTATGCGACTTTGTATTGACTATCGAGAATTGAACCATGTCACCATCAAGAATAGGTATCCGCTACCTCGCATTGATGACCTGTTTGACCAGTTGCAAGGAGCACAATTCTTTTCAAAGATCGATCTTCGTTCTGGATATCATCAGCTGAAGATTAAAACTGAGGATATTCCAAAGACTGCCTTCAGAACTCGGTACGGGCATTATGAATTCTTAGTAATGTCTTTTGGATTGACTAATGCTCCTGCTGCCTTCATGGATATGATGAACCGTGTATTCAAAGAATATTTGGATCAGTTCGTTGTTGTCTTTATTGATGACATCCTCATCTATTCCAAAAGCCGTGAAGATCATGAGCGCCATTTGAAGCTGGTACTGCAAAGGCTTCGTGAAAACAAGCTATATGCCAAACTGAAGAAATGCGAGTTCTGGCTTGAGGAAGTAGCATTCCTTGGGCACGTGGTGTCAAAACATGGAGTATCTGTCGACCCGGCGAAGATTGAAGCCATACAAAGTTGGGAGCAACCGAAGTCGGTAACCGAAGTACGTAGCTTTCTGGGCTTAGCTGGTTATTATCGGAGATTTGTGGAAGGATTTTCTCGAATCGCTACTCCGTTAACTCAGCTGACTCGGAAAGATACAAAATTCGTATGGAGTGAGGAATGCGAGAAGAGTTTCCAAGAACTCAAGAGGAGACTCATTTCGGCACCTGTTTTGACAATACCATCTGGTTCGGATGGATTTGTTATCTACAGCGATGCTTCAGGCAAAGGGTTAGGATGTGTTCTCATGCAACATGGGAAAGTCATAGCCTATGCCTCACGACAACTCAAAGAATATGAGAGGAATTATCCTACTCATGATTTGGAGTTGGCAGCAGTCGTTTTTGCGTTGAAGATCTGGAGACACTACCTGTATGGGGAGAAAGTGGAGATCTATACAGATCATAAAAGCCTCAAATATTTCTTCACCCAAAAGGAACTCAACATGCGGCAACGACGTTGGCTTGAGCTGTTGAAAGATTACGATCATACCATCCAATACCATCCTGGAAAAGCAAACGTAGTAGCTGACGCATTGAGTAGAAGATCATATGCGGGTACGAGTGCAATGTTTTTAACACAAAGGCCCATTTTGTATGACTTGCAAAGGATGGAGATAGAGATGAAGGCTCCAAGTACCCACATGATGATATCAAATATACGAGTAGAACCGACTTTAATCGATAAAGTTAAAGCTGCTCAAGCTACGGATATAGAGCTGATGCGTATGAAGAAGAAAGTGCAAGAAGGTGCTATTCCAGAAGCAAGAATCGATGAAGAAGGAATACTTCGAGTCAACTCCAGACTTTGTGTTCCTAACGATTTTGACTTGAAGCATAGAATAATGATGGAGGCACACAACACACCGTTTGCAATCCATCCTGGGAGTACCAAAATGTATCACGATCTTCGACATACATTTTGGTGGAGCAATATGAAAAGAGAGATCGCGGAGTTTATCTCGAGGTGTTTAACTTGTCAACGTGTAAAGGCGGAGCATCAAGTGCCAAAGGGTCCATTGCAACCACTTGAGATCCCGAAATGGAAGTGGGAACACATTACTATGGATTTTGTTACGGGTCTTCCCAAGGTTTCTCAAGGCATAGATGCGATTTGGGTTATTGTTGATAGATTAACCAAGTCCGCTCATTTCTTGCCGATACGTGAGACTTATTCCCTTGAACGTCTTGCTAGTATGTACGTGAACGAGATTGTGAGATTGCATGGCATGCCAGTATCCATAGTTTCGGATCGTGACCCAAGATTCACTTCACGATTTTGGGTTAGCTTGCAGAAAGCTATGGGCACGGATTTACGATTCAGTTCAGCATACCATCCTCAAACGGACGGACAATCAGAGAGGACTATTCAAACTCTTGAAGATCTATTAAGACTTTGTGTCTTAGATCTCAAAGGGAGTTGGGATAAGTACCTACCATTGGTGGAATTCTCCTACAACAACAGTTATCAGGCGAGCATAGGTATGGCTCCATTTGAGGCGTTGTATGGAAGAAAATGTCGTTCTCCAGTATGCTGGGACGAGGTGGGTGAAGCAACATTGTTGGGACCAGAATTGGTACGCATTACTACAGAGAAGATCCAAACGATTCGACAACGTATACAAACGGCACAGGATCGACAAAAGAGTTATGCGGATCTTCATCGGAAGGACGTGGAATTTAATATTGGGGATCATGTATTGTTACGTGTTGCACCATGGAAGGGAGTTACAAGATTTGGGAAGAGAGGAAAGCTCAATCCAAGATTTGTTGGTCCATTTGAGATTCTTGAGCGAATAGGAAATGTGGCATATAGACTCGCATTACCTCCAAGCATGTCTCGTGTTCATAATGTTTTTCACATATCTATGCTTCGTAAATATGTTAAAGACCCGAACCACATTATTGAGTTAGAACCAGACGAGATAGCTGAAGATTTAACGTACGAGGAGGTACCTGTTAAGATCTTGGATAGGAAAGAGCATGTCCTACGCACGAAGGTTATACCACAAGTTAAGGTTTTGTGGAGAAACCATGCTATTGAAGAAATGACCTGGGAGTTGGAATCAGAAATGAAAGCGAGGTATCCTCACCTTTTTGAAACATCAGGTACGTACGTCAATTTCGAGGACGAAATTTCATAAGGAGGGGAGGTTGTAAGACCCCAACTTATTAATGAATAAAATCAAATTTTCTCTAAATATTATTGTGAATAATAAGGGGTTAATTTGATATAATACTTTGGTTATGGGTGAAATGTGCAAATTTTGCAAAATAAGCAAGTGGTTATAAAATATTTATTTTTGGTCGGTGAATATTCGGTTGGTCGTGGAATATTCTTGCTGTCGGGGAATATTCGTACGACGACGCAGCCTTGTGTGGGCCCCATAACGGAAAGCGATTGGATGAAGAAAACGACAAGTATAAGTTGTTTATTAATAACGGCGTAGTTGTTACCGTTAACACTGTTGGAATACCCGGTGGTTAAAATACAGTAATAACGCGTGGTTGCATAGTAGCACACGGATTGCACAGTATATTGAATTATTGATTCTTACGTAAGAAGGCACTACTCAATAATTGTTACAGTAGTTATTGTTCAATATTTTATTTTATTGATTCAATAATTGCTGCATTGATATTTTATATTATTGTTGTTTCAATAATTGTTGCTGCACAGTATTTCCCATTATCAGATCAATAATTCATATTATTTGAATAATATTATTAGATAACATTATTGGCAATGTCTAGAAAGTTCTGTCTAAGGAGAGGTTTGGTCATCTAATTGCGCGCCAGTAAGGAGAAATCCTTATTGGAAAGCCCCCTCTTTCCTGGGAACGGCCTGGTTGTCATAAATGTGATTCTGTAATATTATTTGTGAATAATTAATTATTGATTCATATGATAAGGAAATATTTATTTTATGTGGATATAAATGAGGGATATATTTTTGTGGTTAAAAATGAAGGAGTTAATGTTGAGGTTTTTATCATATTTTTGTCGGAATGGAGGTATTAAAAATCAGGGTTTTTGAGATATTTTGCGGGGGTTATAATTTTTAATCCGACCGTTGGATCGTGGTAATTTTTGGATATGTTATACATATATAAGTTGAGTATATGTCCACAAATTTTGAACCGTTAAAAATGAACGTATGATTTATTATGAATTTTACAAGATGACTGGTTCAGAAATTGTTGAATTTTCGGAGTTTATCATTTTGATGGAAAATTCTAGAATTGGTGGGCCCCACTTGTGGTTGGTGAAGAAATGTGCTGAATTATATTTCAAATGTGGTAGGTGGGAATAGTAGCAGGTAAAGCCATCAGGTTGCAGGTCAAACCTACCAAAATTTTCCTATAAATAGAGGGCTAAGTTAGAATTGAAAATTACACCAGAAACAAGTTTTCTCTCTTTCTCTCTCTAGATTATTGAGTGTATTTTGTGAGTATTTAGATACTTTGAGAGTTTCTATTCATCAGAGCAAGTTTCTTTCAGCCTTATACCGGTATTCCGACCAGAAGTACTGATATTTTGAGGTAAGGGATATTATTTTCTTCTTAATGATATTATTTTCTTCAATATCATTATGCTGAAATATTGATATGAGTTTTTATCAAATTTGGAACTTTTTGTGTCGGGGGTTACTATTCACGTATACGGCACTATTCACGTATACGGCACTATTCACGAATACGGCACTATTCACCGAAAAATAAAATTTTTCCTTTTTGTCCAAGATGTCTATTATGGTTACTATCTTTGATTGTATCCATGTTTTGATCTTTATTTTTGAATTCTGCTTCACAATTGATTATTATGAAGTATTATTGATCTTGGATAAACTGTTATACGAATCCCTACTATTTGTCCTTCTGTCTCATTGGATTCGTTCTCTTTAAGATATTTTTCATCATCCTCAGTCCTAAATGATGATATTACTGAATATCTTTGGCCTGTAGTGCAAAGATGTATAATTACTTGATGAATATCTTTGGCCTGTAGTGCAAAGATGAACAGGTGTTGAGATGAACATGACCGACTGATGATACAAATGAATATCTTTGGCCTGTAGTGCAAAGATGAATATTTGGTTAAAGATGATTATTAATTGATGTTACAGGGATAAAATATTGATGATGGACTTTTAAATCTTAGAAGATAGTAGAATTCTTTCTCTACTTGACTCTTCTAATGGTTTGTTGTTTCCGCTGCAGTTGTTGATCTAAAACTTGTTGTCGATTATATTTTATCAGATTTTCCCTGTTGAAGACTAACGATAATTTGTTGTATATTATCTTAGTCATAATATTCTTTACTGGGCTAGTTGAGCTCACCCTTTTCCTTTTTGTTCCATTTTTCTTCTCAGGAGGTGAGAACATAGCAGGATCTAGTCGGGGTATGGAGTGATGGTTCTAGAAAGATGTATTAGCAGTCCTCACTATTTCTGTAAAATAGTGTTTGAATAATTGTAATGAGGATTTATTTGAGTGTGGATATTGTCTAGAAGACAATATTTGTATTTAAACTCACAGTATGTGTTGTCGTATTTTGCACGACAATTGTATTATTGAAGTTGTAGTTTGCTTTCTGTACCATGTATTTGGCGACTCAGAATGGGTGTTGTATACCTATTTTGGGGCGTCACAAACCCATTTCTAAAATCTCATATTGAATAACTCATATTGAACAGCTCATATTGAACTTCAGGAGTTAAAAACCCAACTATAGAAGTTGGTACCCGAGCCTCTATCTGGTGACTTCCTTTGTGGAATGCACCAAAGCTAGACTCTCCGTAAGGGACTCTATATTTGTGTGGTGGTAAAACAATAGGTGCCATTGTGACGTGCTATCCAAGATTGGGATATGAATCACAATTGAGAGCAACCGAAGTCGGTGACCAAAGTACGTAGCTTTCTGGGCTTAACGGGTTACTGTCGGAGATTCGTGGAAGGATTTTCTCGAATCGCTACTCCGTTAACTCAGCTAACTCGGAAAGATACAAAATTCGTATGGAGTGAGGAATGCGAAAAGAGTTTCCAAGAACTCAAGAGGAGACTCATTTCGGCACCTGTTCTGACAATACCATCTGGTTCGGATGGATTTGTTATATACAACGATGCTTCAGGCAAAGGGTTTGGATGTGTTCTCATGCAACATTGGAAAGTCATAGCCTATGCCTCGCGACAACTCAAAGAATAGCAGCTTTAACTTTATCGATTAAAGTCGGTTCTACTCGTATATTTGATATCATCATGTGTAGGATAATTCCTCTCATATTCTTTGAGTTGTCGCGAGGCATAGGCTATGACTTTCCAATGTTGCATGAGAACACATCCAAACCCTTTGCCTGAAGCATCGTTGTATATAACAAATCCATCCGAACCAGATGGTATTGTCAGAACAGGTGCCGAAATGAGTCTCCTCTTGAGTTCTTGGAAACTCTTTTCGCATTCCTCACTCCATACGAATTTTGTATCTTTCCGAGTTAGCTGAGTTAACGGAGTAGCGATTCGAGAAAATCCTTCCACGAATCTCCGACAGTAACCCGTTAAGCCCAGAAAGCTACGTACTTTGGTCACCGACTTCGGTTGCTCTCAATTGTGATTCATATCCCAATCTTGGATAGCACGTCACAATGGCACCTATTGTTTTACCACCACACAAATATAGAGTCCCTTACGGAGAGTCTAGCTTTGGTGCATTCCACAAAGGAAGTCACCAGATAGAGGCTCGGGTACCAACTTCTATAGTTGGGTTTTTAACTCCTGAAGTTCAATATGAGCTGTTCAATATGAGTTATTCAATATGAGATTTTAGAAATGGGTTTTGTGACGCCCCCAAAATAGGTATACAACACCCATTCTGAGTCGCCAAATACATGGTACAGAAAACAAACTACAACTTCAATAATACAATTGTCGTGCAAAATACGACAACACATACTGTGAGTTTAAATACAAATATTGTCTTCTGGACAATATCCACACTCAAATAAGTCCTCGTTACAATTATTCAAACACTATTTTACAGAAATAGTGAGGACTGCTAAAACATCTTTCTAGAACCATCACTCCATACCCCGACTAGATCCTGCTATGTTCTCACCTCCTGAGAAGAAAAATGGAACAAAAAGGAAAAGGGTGAGCTCAACTAGCCCAGTAAAGAATATTATGACTAAGATAATATACAACAAATTATCGTTAGTCTTCAACAGGGAAAAATCTGATAAAATATAATCGACAACAAGTTTTAGATCAACAACTGCAGCGGAAACAGCAAACCATTAGAAGAGTCAAGTAGAGAAAGAATTCTACTATCTTCTAAGATTTAAAAGTCCATCATCAATATTTTATCCCTGTAACATCAATTAATAATCATCTTTAACCAAATATTCATCTTTGCACTACAGGCCAAAGATATTCATTTGTATCATCAGTCGGTCATGTTCATCTCAACACCTGTTCATCTTTGCACTACAGGCCAAAGATATTCATCAAGTAATTATACATCTTTGCACTACAGGCCAAAGATATTCAGTAATATCATCATTTAGGACTGAGGATGATGAAAAATATCTTAAAGAGAACGAATCCAGTGAGACAGAAGGACAAATAGTAGGAATTCGTATAACAGTTTATCCAAGATCAATAATACTTCATAATAATCAATTGTGAAGCAGAATTCAAAAATAAAGATCAAAACATGGATACAATCAAAGATAGTAACCATAATAGACATCTTGTACAAAAAGGTAAATTTTTATTTTTCGGTTAATAGTGCCGTATTCGTGAATAGTGCCGTATACGTGAATAGTGCCGTATACGTGAATAGTAACCCCGACACAAAAAGTTCCAAATTTGATAAAAACTCATATCAATATTTCAGCATAATGATATTGAAGAAAATAATATCATTAAGAAGAAAATAATATCCCTTACCTCAAAATATCAGTACTTCTGGTCGGAATACCGGTATAAGGCTGAAAGAAACTTGCTCTGATGAATAGAAACTCTCAAAGTATCTAAATACTCACAAAATACACTCAATAATCTAGAGAGAGAAAGAGAGAAAACTTGTTTTGGTGTGATTTTCAATTCTAACTTAGCCCTCTATTTATAGGAAAATTTTGGTAGGTTTGACCTGCAACCTGATGGCTTTACCTGCTACTATTCCCACCCACCACATTTGAAATATAATTCAGCACATTTCTTCACCAACCACAAGTGGGGCCCACCAATTCTAGAATTTCCACCAAAATGATAAACTCCGAAAATTCAACAATTTCTGAACCAGTCATCTTGTAAAATTCGTAATAAATCATACGTTCATTTTTAACGGTTCAAAATTTGTGGACATATACTCAACTTATATATGTATAACATATCCAAAAATTACCACGATCCAACGGTCGGATTAAAAATTATAACCCCCGCAAAATATCTCAAAAACCCTGATTTTTAATACCTCCATTCCGACAAAAATACTGATAAAAACCTCAACATTAACTCCTTCATTTTTAACCACAAAAATATATCCCTCATTTATATCCACATAAAATAAATATTTCCTTATCATATGAATCAATAATTAATTATTCACAAATAATATTACAGAATCACATTTATGACAACCAGGCCGTTCCCAGGAAAGAGGGGGCTTTCCAATAAGGATTTCTCCTTACTGGCGCGCAATTAGATGACCAAACCTCTCCTTAGACAGAACTTTCTAGACATTGCCAATAATGTTATCTAATAATATTATTCAAATAATATGAATTATTGATCTGATAAATGAAAATACTGTGCAGCAACAATTATTGAAACAACAATAATATAAAATATCAACGCAGCAATTATTGAATCAATAAAATAAAATATTGAATAATAACTACTGTAACAATTATTGAGTAGTGCCTTCTTACGTAAGAATCAATAATTGGTGCAATACCGTGTGCTACTGTATTTTAACCACCGGGTATTCCAACAGTATTAACGGTAACAACTACGCCGTTATTTATAAACAACTTATACTTGTCGTTTTCTTCATCCAATCGCTTTCCGTTATGGGGCCCACACAAGGCTGCGTCGTCGTACGAATATTCCCCGACAGCAAGAATATTCCACGACCAACCGAATATTCACCGACCAAAAATAAATATTTTATAACCACTTGCTTATTTTGCAAAATTTGCACATTTCACCCATAACCAAAGTATTATATCAAATTAACCCCTTATTATTCACAATAATATTTAGAGAAAATTTGATTTTATTCATTAATAAGTTGGGGTCTTACAACCTCCCCTCCTTATGAAATTTCGTCCTCGAAATTGACGTACGTACCTGATGTTTCAAAAAGGTGAGGATACCTCGCTTTCATTTCTGATTCCAACTCCCAGGTCATTTCTTCAATAGCATGGTTTCTCCACAAAACCTTAACTTGTGGTATAACCTTCGTGCGTAGGACATGCTCTTTCCTATCCAAGATCTTAACAGGTACCTCCTCGTACGTTAAATCTTCAGCTATCTCGTCTGGTTCTAACTCAATAATGTGGTTCGGGTCTTTAACATATTTACGAAGCATAGATATGTGAAAAACATTATGAACACGAGACATGCTTGGAGGTAATGCGAGTCTATATGCCACATTTCCTATTCGCTCAAGAATCTCAAATGGACCAACAAATCTTGGATTGAGCTTTCCTCTCTTCCCAAATCTTGTAACTCCCTTCCATGGTGCAACACGTAACAATACATGATCCCCAATATTAAATTCCACGTCCTTCCGATGAAGATCCGCATAACTCTTTTGTCGATCCTGTGCCGTTTGTATACGTTGTCGAATCGTTTGGATCTTCTCTGTAGTAATGCGTACCAATTCTGGTCCCAACAATGTTGCTTCACCCACCTCGTCCCAGCATACTGGAGAACGACATTTTCTTCCATACAACGCCTCAAATGGAGCCATACCTATGCTCGCCTGATAACTGTTGTTGTAGGAGAATTCCACCAATGGTAGGTACTTATCCCAACTCCCTTTGAGATCTAAGACACAAAGTCTTAATAGATCTTCAAGAGTTTGAATAGTCCTCTCTGATTGTCCGTCCGTTTGAGGATGGTATGCTGAACTGAATCGTAAATCCGTGCCCATAGCTTTCTGCAAGCTAACCCAAAATCGTGAAGTGAATCTTGGGTCACGATCCGAAACTATGGATACTGGCATGCCATGCAATCTCACAATCTCGTTCACGTACATACTAGCAAGACGTTCAAGGGAATAAGTCTCACGTATCGGCAAGAAATGAGCGGACTTGGTTAATCTATCAACAATAACCCAAATCGCATCTATGCCTTGAGAAACCTTGGGAAGACCCGTAACAAAATCCATAGTAATGTGTTCCCACTTCCATTTCGGGATCTCAAGTGGTTGCAATGGACCCTTTGGCACTTGATGCTCCGCCTTTACACGTTGACAAGTTAAACACCTCGAGATAAACTCCGCGATCTCTCTTTTCATATTGCTCCACCAAAATGTATGTCGAAGATCGTGATACATTTTGGTACTCCCAGGATGGATTGCAAACGGTGTGTTGTGTGCCTCCATCATTATTCTATGCTTCAAGTCAAAATCGTTAGGAACACAAAGTCTGGAGTTGACTCGAAGTATTCCTTCTTCATCGATTCTTGCTTCTGGAATAGCACCTTCTTGCACTTTCTTCTTCATACGCATCAGCTCTATATCCGTAGCTTGAGCAGCTTTAACTTTATCGATTAAAGTCGGTTCTACTCGTATATTTGATATCATCATGTGGGTACTTGGAGCCTTCATCTCTATCTCCATCCTTTGCAAGTCATACAAAATGGGCCTTTGTGTTAAAAACATTGCACTCGTACCCGCATATGATCTTCTACTCAATGCGTCAGCTACTACGTTTGCTTTTCCAGGATGATATTGGATGGTATGATCGTAATCTTTCAACAGCTCGAGCCAACGTCGTTGCCGCATGTTGAGTTCCTTTTGGGTGAAGAAATATTTGAGGCTTTTATGATCTGTATAGATCTCCACTTTCTCCCCATACAGGTAGTGTCTCCAGATCTTCAACGCAAAAACGACTGCTGCCAACTCCAAATCATGAGTAGGATAATTCCTCTCATATTCTTTGAGTTGTCGTGAGGCATAGGCTATGACTTTCCCATGTTGCATGAGAACACATCCTAACCCTTTGCCTGAAGCATCGCTGTAGATAACAAATCCATCCGAACCAGATGGTATTGTCAGAACAGGTGCCGAAATGAGTCTCCTCTTGAGTTCTTGGAAACTCTTCTCGCATTCCTCACTCCATACGAATTTTGTATCTTTCCGAGTCAGCTGAGTTAACGGAGTAGCGATTCGAGAAAATCCTTCCACAAATCTCCGATAATAACCAGCTAAGCCCAGAAAGCTACGTACTTCGGTTACCGACTTCGGTTGCTCCCAACTTTGTATGGCTTCAATCTTCGCCGGGTCGACAGATACTCCATGTTTTGACACCACGTGCCCAAGGAATGCTACTTCCTCAAGCCAGAACTCGCATTTCTTCAGTTTGGCATATAGCTTGTTTTCACGAAGCCTTTGCAGTACCAGCTTCAAATGGCGCTCATGATCTTCACGGCTTTTGGAATAGATGAGGATGTCATCAATAAAGACAACAACGAACTGATCCAAATATTCTTTGAATACACGGTTCATCATATCCATGAAGGCAGCAGGAGCATTAGTCAATCCAAAAGACATTACTAAGAATTCATAATGCCCGTACCGAGTTCTGAAGGCAGTCTTTGGAATATCCTCAGTTTTAATCTTCAGCTGATGATATCCAGAACGAAGATCGATCTTTGAAAAGAATTGTGCTCCTTGCAACTGGTCAAACAGGTCATCAATGCGAGGTAGCGGATACCTATTCTTGATGGTGACATGGTTTAATTCTCGATAGTCAATACAAAGTCGCATACTCCCGTCTTTCTTCTTTACGAATAAAACAGGAGCACCCCAAGGAGACGTACTAGGACGAATAAAACCGATGTCCAACAACTCCTGTAGTTGGACTTTTAACTCCTGAAGTTCAATAGGAGCCATTCGATATGGGGTTTTAGAAATGGGCTTTGTACCGGGTTCAAGGTCAATAAAGAATTCAATTTCTCGTTCCGGGGGTAGACCGGGAAGTTCTTCAGGAAATACATCGGGAAATTCTCTAACAATAGAAATATTATTCAAATCTGACTTGTCTTTGTTCAAATCCATAACATGGGCTAAGAAAGCTTGACATCCGTTTTTCAATAAACGAATAGCTTTGTGGCTTGATATGACAGTGACTGATTTTAGTGGTTTAGTAGTTTGAATTCGTATGACAGGTTGGTTAGGAATATGAAAACTAACAACCTTACGAAAACAATCAATTTTAGCATGATGAGTGGTTAACCAATCAATTCCTAAAATCACATCAAAAGCAAGTATCTTTAAAGAGATAAGATCAACAGGTAATGTGATAGTGCCAACTTGGATCATGCAAGATTTATAAACTGTAGATGTAACGAAGGTTTCACCCAACGGAGTTTCAACAGATAAGTTAAAGTCCAATTTCTCCGGAGTCAAGTTTAAACGTTGAGCACAAGCAGGAGAGATAAAAGAATGGGTAGAACCGGTATCTAGTAAAGTATAAACTTCGCAAGAATTCAAGATTAGCTTACCCGTGATCACCTCGTTCGGGTTTCTCGCGTTTTGGCCAGTAACGACAAACGCCCTTCCAGGAACCGCTGATTTCGACTTATCCGGGACAGCTTTTGGAGTCACCATCCCCGCTGAACTTGGTTTTGCTACAGAACACTCTCGAGCTATATGACCCTCCTTTCCACAGTTATAACATACCTTGGATTGTTGTGGGCAGTTTGGGCTGATATGTCCCTCTTTCCCACATTTGTAACATACGACCGGTGGTCGTTCTCCTCCCCTAGAAACAGTTGATGTTTGTGCTGACGTCTTCACGTTATCATTGTTGTACCTTCTCTTCTTGAAATCTCCTCCCGACTCGCTCCTTCTATTATCACGACCACGATTACCACCAGAGTGGTTACCGCTTTTGTCCGAATGTTTTCCTCCCTGCTGGTTTTCATTGCTTCGATGACTGCTGCCACCGGTATGACCCTGGTTGTGGTCCCTCGGTTGCACATACTCATTATCTCGCTCTAATAATTGAGCCCTGTTTACAACATCTGAATATAAAGAAAATTTATGAGAGATAAGATATTGCGAATCTCGGGTTTTAGACCTCTCAGAAACATCCTTGTCATTCGTTCCTCATTTTCGACCAAATGAGGTGCAAACCTGGATAACTCTGCAAACTTCGCCTCGTACTGGGACACCGTCATGTTGTTTTGTTCCAGTCTAATAAACTCAACCTCCTTCATATGACGAATACTTTCAGGAAAGTACTTGTCATTGAACAGTTTTTGAAATGTTTCCCAGGACATGTTGAGTGCGTCAGGCTGGGTACGCTTCACAGACTCCCACCAGTAGTCTGCCTCACCGCGGAACATAAATGTGGCGAATGGAACCTTCTGTTCCTCCGTGCATCCCAAGACATCAAATATCTTGGTAATTTGCTTGACCCACGTTTCCGCCATGATCGGATCCGGCTTTCCCTTAAATTCTGGTGGTCCCAATTCTTTGAACTGCTTAGCTGTGACAAACCGCGCGTTGTTATCATTTTCACCCGTATTCTGCACACGAGTCTCCCTCGTCTGATTTTGCATGAACTGCAAAAAGCTCCTAAACATTCCATCATTCATCGTTTGCTCGGTAACGTTGTTTACAGGAGGAATATTGCCTTCCTGTTGCACGTTCCCCTGGGTAGTGATCAAAGGTGTCTCCACGGTCTGATTTACTCCATTATTAACGTTCTCAGCTGCCATTCTTAAATACTGCCATAAAACAAGGGTTAATAGTCATGTCATATATTATCCCTATACTCTGACCGACCAAATAAACACCAAATAAACTTAGTCAGGTCATACTAGCGAAGGAATTCCCCGTCTCTCCCCTCCTAGTTCTTGTCTCACATCTCAGCCAGGGATCATATCCCTAAGCTCTGATACCAACTGTGACGCCCCCAAAATAGGTATACAACACCCATTCTGAGTCGCCAAATACATGGTACAGAAAGCAAACTACAACTTCAATAATACAATTGTCGTGCAAAATACGACAACACATACTGTGAGTTTAAATACAAATATTGTCTTCTAGACAATATCCACACTCAAATAAATCCTCATTACAATTATTCAAACACTATTTTACAGAAATAGTGAGGACTGCTAATACATCTTTCTAGAACCATCACTCCATACCCCGACTAGATCCTGCTATGTTCTCACCTCCTGAGAAGAAAAATGGAACAAAAAGGAAAAGGGTGAGCTCAACTAGCCCAGTAAAGAATATTATGACTAAGATAATATACAACAAATTATCGTTAGTCTTCAACAGGGAAAAATCTGATAAAATATAATCGACAACAAGTTTTAGATCAACAACTGCAGCGGAAACAGCAAACCATTAGAAGAGTCAAGTAGAGAAAGAATTCTACTATCTTCTAAGATTTAAAAGTCCATCATCAATATTTTATCCCTGTAACATCAATTAATAATCATCTTTAACCAAATATTCATCTTTGCACTACAGGCCAAAGATATTCATTTGTATCATCAGTCGGTCATGTTCATCTCAACACCTGTTCATCTTTGCACTACAGGCCAAAGATATTCATCAAGTAATTATACATCTTTGCACTACAGGCCAAAGATATTCAGTAATATCATCATTTAGGACTGAGGATGATGAAAAATATCTTAAAGAGAACGAATCCAATGAGACAGAAGGACAAATAGTAGGGATTCGTATAACAGTTTATCCAAGATCAATAATACTTCATAATAATCAATTGTGAAGCAGAATTCAAAAATAAAGATCAAAACATGGATACAATCAAAGATAGTAACCATAATAGACATCTTGGACAAAAAGGAAAAATTTTATTTTTCGGTGAATAGTGTCGTATTCGTGAATAGTGCCGTATACGTGAATAGTGCCGTATACGTGAATAGTAACCCCGACACAAAAAGTTCCAAATTTGATAAAAACTCATATCAATATTTCAGCATAATGATATTGAAGAAAATAATATCATTTAAGAAGAAAATAATATCCCTTACCTCAAAATATCAGTACTTCTGGTCGGAATACCGGTATAAGGCTGAAAGAAACTTGCTCTGATGAATAGAAACTCTCAAAGTATCTAAATACTCACAAAATACACTCAATAATCTAGAGAGAGAAAGAGAGAAAACTTGTTTCTGGTGTGATTTTCAATTCTAACTTAGCCCTCTATTTATAGGAAAATTTTGGTAGGTTTGACCTGCAACCTGATGGCTTTACCTGCTACTATTCCCACCCACCACATTTGAAATATAATTCAGCACATTTCTTCACCAACCACAAGTGGGGCCCACCAATTCTAGAATTTTCCACCAAAATGATAAACTCCGAAAATTCAACAATTTCTGAACCAGTCATCTTGTAAAATTCGTAATAAATCATACGTTCATTTTTAACGGTTCAAAATTTGTGGACATATACTCAACTTATATATGTATAACATATCCAAAAATTACCACGATCCAACGGTCGGATTAAAAATTATAACCCCCGCAAACTATCTCAAAAATCCTGATTTTTAATACCTCCATTCCGACAAAAATACTGATAAAAACCTCAACATTAACTCCTTCATTTTTAACCACAAAAATATATCCCTCATTTATATCCACATAAAATAAATATTTCCTTATCATATGAATCAATAATTAATTATTCACAAATAATATTACAGAATCACATTTATGACAACCAGGCCGTTCCCAGGAAAGAGGGGGCTTTCCAATAAGGATTTCTCCTTACTGGCGCGCAATTAGATGACCAAACCTCTCCTTAGACAGAACTTTCTAGACATTGCCAATAATGTTATCTAATAATATTATTCAAATAATATGAATTATTGATCTGATAAATGAAAATACTGTGCAGCAACAATTATTGAAACAACAATAATATAAAATATCAACGCAGCAATTATTGAATCAATAAAATAAAATATTGAATAATAACTACTGTAACAATTATTGAGTAGTGTCTTCTTACGTAAGAATCAATAATTGGTGCAATACCGTGTGCTACTGTATTTTAACCACCGGATATTCCAACAGTATTAACGGTAACAACTACGCCGTTATTTATAAACAACTTATACTTGTCGTTTTCTTCATCCAATCGCTTTCCGTTATGGGGCCCACACAAGGCTGCGTCGTCGTACGAATATTCCCCGACAGCAAGAATATTCCACGACCAACCGAATATTCACCGACCAAAAATAAATATTTTATAACCACTTGCTTATTTTGCAAAATTTGCACATTTCACCCATAACCAAAGTATTATATCAAATTAACCCCTTATTATTCACAATAATATTTAGAGAAAATTTGATTTTATTCATTAATAAGTTGGGGTCTTACACAGACGAGATAGCTGAAGATTTAGCGTACGAGGAGGTACCTGTTAAGATCTTGGATAGGAAAGAGCATGTCCTACGCACAAAGGTTATACCACAAGTTAAGGTTTTGTGGAGAAATCATGCTATTAAAGAAATAACCTGGGAGTTGAAATCAGAAATAAAAGCGAGGTATCCTCACCTTTTCGAAATATCAGGCACGTACGTCAATTTCGAGGACGAAATTTCATAAGGAGGGGAGGTTGTAAGACCCCAGTTTATTAATGAATAAAATCAAATTTTCTCTAAATATTATTGTGAATAATAAGGGGTTAATTTGATATAATACTATGGTTATGGGTGAAATGTGCAAATTTTACAAAATAAGCAAGTGGTTATAAAATATTCATTTTGTCGGGGAATATTCGTTTGGTCGTGGAATATTCTTGCTGTCGGGGAATATTCGTACGACGGCGCAGCCTTGTATGGGCCCCATAACGAAAAGCGATTGGATGAAGAAAACGACAAGTATAAGTTGTTTATAAATAACGGCGTAGTTGTTACCGTTAATACTGTTGGAATACCCGGTGGTTAAAATACAGTAGCACACGATATTGCACCAATTATTGATTCTTACGTAAGAAGGCACTACTCAATAATTGTTACAGTAGTTATTGTTCAATATTTTATTTTATTGATTCAATAATTGCTGCGTTGATATTTTATATTATTGTTGTTTCAATAATTATTGCTGCACAATATTTTTCTTTATCAGATCAATAATTCATATTATTTGAATAATATTATTAGATAAAATTATTAGAAATGTCTAGAAAGTTCTGTCTAAGGAGAGGTTTGGTCATCTAATTGCGCGCCAGTAAGGAGAAATCCTTATTAGAAAGCCCCCTCTTTCCTGGGAACGGCCTTGTTGTCATAAATGTGATTCTGTAATATTATTTGTAAATAATTAATTATTGATTCATATGATAAGGAAATATTTATTTTATGTGGATATAAATGAGGGATATATTTTTGTGGTTAAAAATGAAGGAGTTAATGTTGAGGTTTTTATCAGTATTTTTGTCGGAATGGAGGTATTAAAAATCAAGATTTTTGAGATATTTTGCGGGGGTTATGATTTTTAATCCGACCGTTGGATCGTGGTATTTTTTGAATATGTTATACATATATAAGTTGAGTATATGTCCACAAATTTTGAACCGTTAAAAATGAACGTATGATTTATTATGAATTTTACGAGATGACTGGTTCAGAAATTGTTGAATTTTCGGAGTTAATTATTTTGGTGGAAAATTCTAGAATTGGTGGGTCCTACTCTTGGTTGGTGAAGAAATGTGCTGAGATTTTTATTCAAATGTGGTGGGTGAGAATAGTAGCAGGTAAAGCCATCAGGTTGCAGGTTAAGTTTGCTTCAGCGTGCTAACGTTTTCCTATAAATAGAGGGCTAAGTTAGAATTGAAAATCACACCAGAAACAAATTTTCTCTCTTTCTCTCTCTAGATTATTGAGTGTATTTTGAGAGTATTTAGATACTTTGAGAGTTTCTATTCATCAGAGCAAGTTTCTTTCAGCCTTATACCGGTATTCCGACCAGAAGTATTGATATTTTGAGGTAAGGGATATTATTTTCTTCTTAATGATATTATTTTCTTCAATATCATTATGCTGAAATATTGATATGAATTTTTTATCAAATTTAAAACTTTTTGTGTCGGGGTTACTATTCACGTATACGTTACTATTCACGAATACGGCACTATTCACCGAAAAATAAAATTTTCCCTTTTTGTCCAAGATGTCTATTATGGTTACTATCTTTGATTGTATCCATGTTTTGATCTTTATTTTTGAATTCTGCTTCACAATTGATTATTATGAAGTATTATTGATCTTGGATAAACCGTTATACGAATCCCTACTATTTGTCCTTCTGTCTCACTAGATTCGTTCTCTTTAAGATATTTTTCATCATCCTCAGTCTTAAATGATGATATTACTGAATATCTTTAGCCTGTAGTGCAAAGATGTATGATTACTTGATGAATATCTTTGGCCTGTAGTGCAAAGATGAACAGGTGTTGAGATAAACGTGACTGACAGGTGATACAAATGAATATCTTTGGTCTGTAGTGCAAAGATAAATATTTGGATAAAAATGATTATTAATTGATGTTATAGGGATAAAATATTGATGATGGACTTTTAAAAATTAGAAGATAGTAGAATTCATTCTCTACTTGACTCTTCTAATGGTTTGCTATTTCCGCTGCAGTTGTTGATCTAAAACTTGTTGTCGATTATATTCTGTCAGAATTTTCCCTGTTGAATACTAATGAAAATTTGTTGTATATTATCTTAGTCATAATATTCTTTACTGGGCTAGTTGAGCTCACCCTTTTCCTTTTTGTTCCATTTTTCTTCTCAGGAGGTGAGAACATAGCAGGATCTAGTCGGGGTATGGAGTGATAGTTCTAGAAAGATATTTTAGCAGTCCTCACTATTTCTGTAAAATAGTATTTGAATAATTGTATTGAGGACTTATTTGAGTGTGGATATTATCTAGAAGACAATATTTGTATTTAAACTCACAGTATGTGTTGTCGTATTTTGCACGACAATTGTATTATTGAAGTTGTAGTTTGCTTTCTGTACCATGTATTTGGCGACTCAGAATGGGTATTGTATAGCTATTTTGGGGGCGTCACAGTTGGTATCAAAGCTTAGGGATATGATGCCTGGCTGAGATGTGAGACAAGAACTAGGAGGGGAGAGACGGGGAATTCCTTCGCTAGTATGACCTGACTAAGTTTATTTGGTGTTTATTTGGTCGGTCAGAGTATAGGGATAATATATGACATGACTATTAACCCTTATTTTATGGCAGTATTTAAGAATGGCAGCTGAGAACGTTAATAATGGAGTAAATCAGACCGTGGAGATACATTTGATCACCACCTAGGGGAACGTGCAACAGGAAGACAATATTCCTCCTATAAACAACGTTACCGAGCAAATGATGAATGATGGAATGTTTAGGAGCTTTTTGCAGTTCATGCAAAATCAGACGAGGGAGACTCGTGTGCAGAATACAGGTGGAAATGATAACAACGCGCGGTTTGTCACAGCCAAGCAGTTCAAAGAATTGGGACCACCAGAATTTAAGGGAAAGCCGAATTCGATCATGGCGGAAACGTGTGTGACGCCCCCAAAATTAGGTATACATCATCCATCTTGGGTCGTCAGATACGAAGTACAGAATACAAATACAACTTACTAATACAACTGTCGTGTACAAGATGACAAAACATAAACTGTGAGTTTGAATACAAATATTATCTTCTAGAGAGTATTCATACTCAAAAGGAGTCCTCATTACATTTATTAACACACTATTACATAGAATAGTGAGGACTACTAACTAATACTATCATTCGAACCATCACTCCGTTTCCCGACTTGCCCCAGCTACGTTCTCATTTCCTGAAGAGAACAGTGAAAGAAAGGGTGAGCTCAACTAGCCCAGTAAGAAATATTATGACTAAGATAATGCAGAATAAATTATCATTAGCCTTCAACAATGTTAAACTGATAAAATATAATAGACATCAAGTTTAACTGCAGCGGAACAAGCAATCCATTAAAAGAGTCAAGTAGAAAATAAACTCTACTATCTTTTATGATTTAAAAGGTTTTTCAACACTGCTATCGCTGAGACTCAGCTTAATAAAATAATCCACATCATCGAATCACCCCTGCACTACGGCCAAGGATATTCGTGTATTCATTAATGGTCATGATCATGCTAACACCTGTCCATCAATGCACTACGAGTCAATGAGGACTTTTACCACATCATTTGTAACATTACGGTCATGATTATACCGAATAATCCCTGGTCATAATCATACCAAGTCCATCTATGCACTACAGGCCATAGATGACTTTTAACATTTTATAAACATGAGGATGATGACAATGATATAAGAATTCAATAAAATAAGTTCAAGAATTAATTTATCCAAGAATTAACAACGTCCAAATTGTCAACATGATACTGCTTTGTGAAGTAAAATTCAAGAATGCTTAGAAGAATATTTTCATAAAAAGATACTGGATGAAACGCAATTATCAAGGATATTCCACAGAGTATAACAAAAGAGTGGAATAACAAAAGAAATCACCATGCATGCGATAGACCGCACAGACATGTTATTTCAACATAATAATAAATAATGGAACCAGGTCCGGCGTAAACGCACAGACATGATATTTCGACAGAATAATAAATAATGGAACCAGGTCCGGCGTAAACGCACAGACAGGATATTCCGACAGAATAATAAATAATGGAACCAGGTCCGATGTAAAACACACAGACAGGATGTTCCAACAGAATAATAACAAGGCGGAACCAGGTCCGGTGTAAAACACACAGACAGGATGTTCTAACAAAATAATAATAAAAACGGAACCAGGTCTGGTGTAAAACACACAGACAGGATGTTCCAACAGAATAATAATAAAAATGGAACCAGGTCCGGTGTAAAACACACATACAGGATATTCCAACAGAATAATAACAAATGAAATAACAACAGTTCTCTTCATGAATAAGAAAGAATAACACCCCTTACCGTTTTAAAGAAGAGCTGAAATAAGGAAGTAGTTAAGTAGCAGAATACTCTTCTTCTCTCTCTCTATAGTTTCTCTCTATAGTTTCTCTCTCTAGAGTTCAGTGAATTCGTAAGAAATAATGAAGGAATGAGCTGCTATTTATAGAAAAATAGAATGCATAGTAACTAATCCATGAACGGTCCAGATTGATTACTTTAATCTGACGGTCCATATTTAAAGAAAAATCTTTTAAATAAAATATAATATATTCTATTTATAGAATAACTTTAATAAAGTATTCTGTTTTATATAAAAAGATGTTTCTGTTTTATTACGTTAATAATACGAATAAAACAAAACGTCATTATCGCTAAATAATTCATATTATTAACTGACAATAATTGAATCAAACTGAGTGACTTCTCACATAAGCATTAATAATCAATACCGTGTGCTACTATGCAACCACACGTATTACTGTACTTTTACTACCGAGTAGTTCAACAGTAACAATGGTAAAACTTTCGCCGTTATTTTTAATAAAATATTTTTGTCGTTTTCTCAATCCGACAATAATTCCGTTGTGGGGTCCACCAATGATTGTGCCGTTGTACGAATATTCCCTGTTAAAACGAATATTTCCCGACCAATCGAATATTATATAACAACTTGCGTACTTTGCAAAATTTATAAATATTACCCACAACTATAACATTATATCAAATTAACTCCATAATATTCAAAAATGATATTTATAGAAAATTCATCTTTATTTATAAAAGTTGGGGTCTTACAACCTCCCCTTCTTATGAAATTTCGCCCTCGAAATTAGGGTACGTACCTGGTATGTCGAAGAGGTAAGGATACCTTGATTTCATTTCAGATTCTAACTCCCAAGTCATTTCCTCAACATCGTGGTTTCTCCACAAAACTTTGACTTGAGGTATAACCTTGGAGCGTAGAATATGTTCCTTCTTATCCAAGATTTGAACAGGAACTTCTTCATACGTCAAATCCTCCGCTATTTCGTCCGGTTCTAACTCAATAATGTGGTTCGGGTCTTCCACATATTTGCGTAACATGGATATGTGAAAAACGTTATGAACACGAGACATACTTGGCGGTAAAGCGAGTCTATAAGCCACAGTTCCTACTCGATCGAGGATTAAAAATGGACCGATGAATCGAGGATTGAGCTTTCCTCTCTTTCCAAATCTCGTAACTCCTTTCCATGGAGCAACACGTAAGAACACATGATCTCCTACATCAAATTCCACGTCCTTTCGATGAAGATCAGCATAACTCTTTTGTCGATCTTGTGAGGTTTTATACGTTGTCGGATCGTTTGAATCTTTTCTGTAGTCATACGTACCAACTCCGGTCCCAACAACGTTGCTTCACCCACCTCATCCCAGCATACTGGAGAACGACATTTTCTTCCATACAATGCTTCGAATGGAGCCATGCCAATACTTGCTTGATAACTGTTGTTGTAGGAAAACTCCACCAATGGTAAGAACTTGTCCCAACTTCCCTTGAAGTCAAAGACACAGAGTCTTAATAAATCTTCAAGAGTTTGAATAGTCCTCTCTGATTGTCCGTCCGTCTGAGGATGATATGCTGAACTAAATCGTAACTCCGTGCCCATAGCTTTTTGTAAACTAACCCAAAATCGTGAAGTGAATCTTGGGTCTCGGTCAGAAACTATGGATACTGGCATACCATGCAGTCTTACAATCTCGTTTATGTACATACGAGCAAGACGTTCAAGTGTATAAGTTTCTCGTATCGGTAAGAAATGAGCAGACTTGGTCAATCTATCAACAATGACCCAAATCGCATCTATACCTTGAGAAACCTTAGGAAGACCGGTAACGAAATCCATGGTAATGTGCTCCCACTTCCATTCTGGAATTTCAAGTGGTTGCAATGGACCTTTTGGTACTTGATGCTCCGCTTTGACTCGTTGACAAGTTAGACACCTTGAGATAAACAACGCTATCTCTCTCTTCATATTGCTCCACCAAAATGTATGACGAAGATCATGATACATTTTGGTACTTCCAGGATGGATTGCAAACGGTGTGTTGTGCGCCTCCATCATGATTTCATACTTTAAATCAGGGTTGTTAGGAACACAAAGTCTGGAGTTGACTCGAAGTATTCCTTCTTCATCGATTCTTGCTTCCGGCATAGCACCTTCTTGCACTTTCTTCCTCATACGCATCAGCTCCAGGTCTGTAGCTTGAGCAGCTTTAACTTTATCGATTAAAGTTGGTTCTACTCGTATATTCGCCATCATCACATGGGTCCCTGGAGTCTTTAACTCTATCTCCATCCTTTGCAAGTCACACAAAATGGGCCTTTGTGTTGACAATATTGCACTCGTACTTGCATATGATCTTCTACTCAATGCGTCAGCTACCACGTTCGCTTTTCCAGGATGGTATTGAATGGTATGATCATAATCTTTCAACAGTTCAAGCCAACGTCGTTGTCGCATGTTGAGTTCCTTTTGAGTGAAGAAATATTTGAGGCTTTTATGATCCGTAAAGATCTCCACCTTCTCCCCATACAAGTAATGCCTCCAAATTTTAAGTGCAAAGACAACAGCTGCCAACTCTAGATCATGAGTAGGATAATTCCTCTCATATTCCTTGAGTTGTCTTGATGCATAGGCTATGACTTTTCCATGTTGCATGAGAACGCATCCCAACCCTTTGCTCGAAGCATCACTGTAGATGACAAATCCCTCCGAGCCAGATGGTATTGTTAGAACAGGTGCTGAAATGAGTCTCCTCTTGAGTTCTTGAAAACTTTGCTCACATTCTTCGCTCCAACCGAACTTTGTATCTTTCCGAGTCAGCTGAGTTAATGGAGTAGCGATTCGAGAAAATCCTTCCACGAATCTCCGATAATAACCAGCTAAACCAAGAAAGCTACGTACTTCGGTCACTGATTTAGGTTGCTCCCAGCTTTGAATAGCTTCAATCTTTGTCGGGTCAACCGATATTCCACGACTTGATACTACGTGCCCAAGGAATGCTACCTCCTCCAGCCAGAACTCGCATTTCTTCAACTTGGCATAAAGCTTGTATTCACGAAGCTTTTGGAGTACCAGCCTCAAGTGTTGCTCATGATCTTCACGGCTTTTGGAATAAATAAGGATGTCATCAATAAAGACGACCACAAAGTGATCCAAATATTCCTTGAATACCCGGTTCATCATATCCATGAAGGCAGCAGGAGCATTAGTCAATCCAAAGGACATGACTAGGAATTCATAATGCCCGTACCGAGTTCTAAAAGCCGTCTTTGGAATATCCTCAGTTCTAACCTTCAGCTGATGATATCCAGAACGAAGATCGATCTTTGAAAAGAATTGTGCTCCTTGCAACTGGTCAAACAGGTCATCAATACGTGGCAATGGGTACCTGTTTTTGATGGTGACATGATTCAACTCCCGATAATCAATACAAAGTCGCATACTTCCATCTTTCTTCTTCACGAATAGCACAGGAGCACCCCAAGGAGAAGTACTAGGACGAATAAAGCCAATGTCTAACAATTCCTGCAGTTGGATCTTTAACTCCTGAAGTTCAATAGGAGCCATTCGATATGGGGCTTTGGAAATGGGTTTTGTACCGGGTTCAAGGTCGATACAAAATTCAATTTCACGCTCTGGGGGTAGGCCAGGAAGTTCTTCAGGGAATACGTCAGGGAATTTATTAACAATAGAAATATCATTCAAAACTGACGTATTTTGTTTAGATCCGTGACATGAGCTAAGAAAGCTTGACATCCGTTTTTCAATAAACGAATAGCTTTATGGCTTGAGATGACAGCGATTGATTTTAATGGTTTGGTTGCTTGAATTCGCATAATAGGTCGATTAGGAATATGAAAGCTAACAACCTTACGAAAACAATCAATTTTTGCATGATGAGTAGTTAACCAATCAATCCCTAGAATCACGTCAAATGCAAGTATTTTTAATGAAATAAGATCGACAGGTAATGTGTGGGTACCAACTTGAACCAAACAAGACTTATAAACCGTGGATGTAATGAAGGTTTCTCCCAATGGAGTTTCAACAGATAAGTCAAAGTCTAATTTCTCCGGAATCAAATTTAATCGATGAGCGCAAGTAGGAGAAATAAAAGAATGGGTAGAACCGGTATCAAATAAAGTATAGACTTCGTTAGAGTTTATGATAAGCTTACCCGTGATGACCTCATTCGGGTTCCTTGCTTTCTGGGAGGTCACAACAAACGCTCTCCCTTGCACTACCGATTTTGACTTTTCTGGGACGGCCTTTGGTGTCTCCATCTTGGCTGAACTTATTTTTGGTAAACGACAAAATCGAGCTAAATGACCTTCTCTTCCACAATTATAACATGCTTTAGACGGCATCGCGCAGTTTGGACTGATGTGCCCCTCCCCTCCGCATTTAAAACATATGATAGGTGGTCGTTCTCCTTCCTTAACAACAGGTGCTGGTGCTGACGTCTTTCCATCATTGTTGAATCTCCTCTTCTTGAAATGACCATTCTTATTGTTTTGGCCCTGATTACCACCGAAGTGGTTACCATTTCTGGCCTGTTGATTCCCTCCACGCTTGTTGTCACCGCTTCGATGACTGCTCTCACTGGTATTATCATTTTGCCGACTGCTCTCTTTTGGTTGCGTTGACTCGTTATCGCGCTCCACTAACTGAGCCCTATTCACAACATCTGAATACAAACACAGTTTATGAGAAATAAGATGTTGACGTATCTCAGGTTTCAAACCTCGCAAAAACATTCGCGTCATTCGCTCTTCATTATCCACCAAGTGGGACGCAAACCGGGATAACTCAGCAAATTTAGCCTCATACTGCGACACGGTCATATTATTCTGCTCCAATTTGATGAACTCCACCTCCTTCATGTGACGAACACTTTCGGGAAAGTATTTGTCATTGAACAGCTCTTGGAACTTCTCCCAAGACATCTTCAGTGCGGCAGGTTGAGTACGCTTAATCGATTCCCACCAGTAATCTGCCTCTCCTCGCAACATAAAGGCGGCAAAGGGAACCTTTTGCTCCTCGGAGCATCCCAAGACATCAAATATCTTGGTAATCTGCTTTATCCATGTTTCCGCTATAAGTGGTTTTGGCTCTCCCTTAAACTCTGGTGGTCCCAGCTCCTTGAACTGTTTAGCGGTGACCGTCCGAGAGTTTTCAGTGTTTCCACCTATATTTTGGACAGGAGCCGCTTTCGCCTGCTGTTGCATGAACTGCATAAAGTTTCTGAACATTCCATCATTCATCATCTGGTCAGTGTTGTTGTTTGCATGAGGATTGTCACCTTCCTGATGCACATTATCCTGATTATTGATATGTGGTGAATCAACAGTCGCCTGTGCTCCATTGCTATTCTCAACATTCTCAGATGCCATTTTCAGATACTGCCACAAAATAAAAGTTAATTGATATGTCATATATTATCCTTATATTATGACCGACCAATTAAATACCATGCAAATAAACTTAGGTAGGTCATACTAGCGAAGGAATTCCCCGTCTCTCCCCTCCTAGTTCTATTCTCACATCTTAGCCGGGGATCATATCCCTAAGCTCTGATACCAACTGTGACGCCCCCAAAATTAGGTATACATCACCCATCTTGGGTCGTCAGATACAAGTACAGAATACAAATACAACTTACTAATACAACTGTCGTGTACAATATGACAAAACATAAACTGTGAGTTTGAATACAAATATTATCTTCTAGAGAGTATTCATACTCAAAAGGAGTCCTCATTACATTTATTAACACACTATTACATAGAATAGTGAGGACTACTAACTAATACTATCATTCGAACCATCACTCCGTTTCCCGACTTGCCCCAGCTACGTTCTCATTTCCTGAAGAGAACAGTGAAAGAAAGGGTGAGCTCAACTAGCCCAGTAAGAAATATTATGACTAAGATAATGCAGAATAAATTATCATTAGCCTTCAACAATGTTAAACTGATAAAATATAATAGACATCAAGTTTAACTGTAGCGGAACAAGCAATCCATTAAAAGAGTCAAGTAGAAAATAAACTCTACTATCTTTTATGATTTAAAAGGTTTTTCAACACTGCTATCGCTGAGACTCAGCTTAATAAAATAATCCACATCATCGAATCACCCCTGCACTACGGCCAAGGATATTCGTGTATTCATTAATGGTCATGATCATGCCAACAACTGTCCATCAATGCACTACGGGCCAATGAGGACTTTTACCACATCATTTGTAACATTACGGTCATGATTATACCGAATAATCCCTGGTCATAATCATACCAAGTCCATCTATGCACTACAGGCCACAGATGACTTTCAACATTTTATAAACATGAGGATGATGACAATGATATAAGAATTCAATAAAACAAGTTCAAGAATTAATTTATCCAAGAATTAACAACGTCCAAATTGTCAACATGATACTGCTTTGTGGAGTAAAATTTAAGAATGCTTAGAAGAATATTTTCATTAAAAGATAGTGGATGAAACGCAATTATCAAGGATATTCCACAAATTTCATGGAGTATAGAAGTCAAAACTTAACCAACTGAGTATAATAAAGAATGGAATAACAAAAGAAATCACCATGCATGCGATAGACCGCACAGACAGGTTATTCCAACAGAATAATAAATAATGGAACCAGGTCCGGCGTAAACGCACAGACAGGATATTCTGACAGAATAATAAATAATGGAACCAGGTCCGGCGTAAACGCACAGACAGACATATTCCGACAGAATAATAAATAATAGAACCAGGTCCGGTGTAAAACACACAGACAGGATGTTCCAACAGAATAATAACAAAGACGGAACCAGGTCCGGTATAAAACACACAGACAGGATGTTCCAACAGAATAATAATAAAAACGGAACCAGGTCCGGTGTAAAACACACAGACAGGATGTTCCAACAGAATAATAAAAAACGGAACCAGGTCCGGTGTAAAACACACAGACAGGATGTTCCAACAGAATAATAAGAAATAGAATAACAACAGTTCTCTTCATGAATAAGAAAGAATAACACCCCTTACCGTTTTAAAGAAGAGCTGAAATAAGGAAGTAGTTAAGTAGCAGAATACTCTTCTTCTCTCTCTCTATAGTTTCTCTCTATAGTTTCTCTCTCTAGAGTTCAGTGAATTCGTAAGAAATAATGAAGGAATGAGCTGCTATTTATAGAAAAATAGAATGCATAGTAACTAATTCATGAACGGTCCAGATTGATTACTTTAATCTGACGGTCCATATTTAAAGAAAAATCTTTTAAATAAAATATAATATATTCTATTTATAGAATAACTTTAATAAAGTATTCTGTTTTAAATAAAAAGATGTTTCTATTTTATTACGTTAATAATACGAATAAAATAAAACGTCATTATCGCTAAATAATTCATATTATTAACTGACAATAATTGAATCAAACTGAGTGACTTCTCACATAAGTATTAATAATCAATACTATGTGCTACTATGCAACCACACGTATTACTGTACTTTTACTACCGAGTAGTTCAATAGTAATAATGGTAAAACTTCCGCCGTTATTTTTAATAAAATATTTTTGTCGTTTTCTCAATCCGACAATAATTCTGTTGTGGGGTCCACCAATGATTGTGCCGTTGTACGAATATTTCCTGTTAAAACGAATATTCCCTGACCAATCGAATATTATATAACAACTTGCGTACTTTATAAAATTTATAAATATTACCCACAACTATAACATTATATCAAATTAACTCCATAATATTCAAAAATGATATTTATAGAAAATTCATCTTTATTTATAAAAGTTGGGGTCTTACACGTGGGTCAAGCAAATTACCAAGATATTCGATGTCTTGGGATGCACGGAGGAACAGAAGGTTCCATTCGCCACCTTTATGTTCCGCAGTGAGGCAAACTACTGGTGGGAGTCTGTGAAGCGTACCCAGCCTGACGCACTCAACATGTCCTGGGAAATATTTCAAAAATTGTTCAATGACAAATACTTTCCTGAAAGTATTCGTCATATGAAGGAGGTAGAGTTTATCAGACTGGAACAAAACAACATGACGGTGTCCCAGTACGAGGTGAAGTTTGCAGAGTTATCCAGGTTTGCACCTTATTTGGTCGAAAATGAGGAACGAATGACAAGGATGTTTCTGAGAGGTCTAAAACCCGAGATTTGATAATATCTTATCTCTCATAAATTTTCTTTATATTCAGATGTTGTAAACAGGGCTCAATTATTAGAGCGAGATAATGAGTATGTGCAACCGAGGGACCACAACCAGGGTCATACCGGTGGCGGCAGTCATCAAAGCAATGAAAACCAGCAGGGAGGAAAACATTCGGACAAAAGCGGTAACCACTCTGGTGGTAATCATGGTCGTGATAATAAAAGGAGCGAGTCGGGAGGAGATTTCAAGAAGAAAAGGTATAACAATGATAACGTGAAGACGTCAGCACAAATATCAACTGTTTCTAGGGGAGGAGAACGACCACCGGTCGTATGTTACAAATGTGAGAAAGAGGGACATATCAGCCCAAACTATCCACAACAATCCAAGGTATGTTATAACTGTGGAAAGGAGGGTCATATAGCTCGAGAGTGTTCTGTAGAAAAACCAAGTTCAGCGGGGGATGGTGACTCCAAAAGCTGTCCCGGATAAGTCGAAATCAGCGGTTCCTAGAAGAGCGTTTGTCGTGACTGGCCAAAACGCGAGAAACCTGAACGAGGTGATCACGGGTAAGCTAATCTTGAATTCTTACGAAGTTTATACTTTACTAGATACCGGTTCTACCCATTCTTTTATCTCTCCTGCTTGTGCTCAACGTTTAAACTTGACTCCGGAGAAATTGGACTTTGACTTATCTGTTGAAACTCCGTTGGGTGAAACCTTCGTTACATCTACAGTTTATAAATCTTGCATGATCCAAGTTGGCACTATCACATTACCTGTTGATCTTATCTCTTTAAAGATACTTACTTTTGATGTGATTTTAAGAATTGATTGGTTAACTACTCATCATGCCAAAATTGATTATTTTCGTAAGGTTGTTAGTTTTCATATTCCTAACCAACCTGTCATACGAATTCAAACTACTAAATCACTAAAATCAGTCACTGTCATATCAAGCCACAAAGCTATTCGTTTATTGAAAAACGGATGTCAAGCTTTCTTAGCCCATGTCATGGACTTGAACAAAAATACGTCAGATTTGAATGATATTTCTGTTGTTAGTGAATTTCCTGACGTATTTCCTGAAGAATTTCTTGGCCTAACCTAGAGCGTGATATTGAATTTTTGTATTGATCTTCAACCCGATACAAAACCCATTTCTAAAATCTCATATTGAATAGCTCCTATTGAACTTCAGGAGTTAAAAACCCAACTATAGAAGTTGGTCAAAAGTACAGTTTATGATAAATGTCTAAATATTCGGCAGTTTTGGCCATATGAAAAATAGTAAATGAATTTTAAAAATTCTGAAAAAAATATATGTTCAATATGGGACTATATTCTGCTAAATCCCAGAAAAGAAAATTTTCTGGTACTGAGTTGTTATTTTTCATGAAAATGGACTAGTTATGAGTAAATGAATTAAATATGTTATATGAAGTAAGAAAATTAGAAAATAGGATTTTATGGCTTGAGAATCCTATATAAGGTATATACAGATTTTTTATGAGGGTTTTGGTTATTGGTGATGAAATCTTATGAGTTTGACATTTTAGGATGATTAAATGCATTAATTAGTAAAGTGTAAACAATTAAATTAAATTGTTAAAGTTTTTAAAATTATCCTTTATCTCATGTGATTGATCATTTATATCCTTGTCATGATCCTCATGCTTATATGGTGATGAAAGTCATCTTTGGCCCGTAGTGCATAGATGGACTTTTGTTTATTAATTTTACAGTTGTATGCTTTTGGCCTGTATTACAAAGAAGAACTGTTGTTGAATATCTTTGGCATGTAGTACAAAGATGACCTGTTGTTGAATATCTTTGGCCTGTAGTGCAAAGATGACCTGTTGTTAAATATCTTTGGCATGTAGTGCAAAGATGAACTGTTAATGAATATCTTTGGCCGTAGTGTAAAGATGAACTTATTAGTATGATTATGAACAAGAACTGTGATTTGGTATAACCATAATCTTTGATGTTTCTAGTAAAGATAGGTGATAAAAATTATCGTCGTCCTGGATGAGAAGAGGAATTTAGAAACACAATTATGATTATGAGTTATTCACATGATTGTGGACAGGAACTGTTGATTTATGTTACAGGGATAAAATATTGTTGGTGGACTTTTAACATGGAGAAGATAATAGACTTTATAGTCTATTTGACTCTTCTAATGGATTGCTCGTTCCGCTGCAACTATGGTTAAAAAGTTTTATTATCTATCATATGTTCTAAATCTCTGATTTATTACCGATGAAGGCTGTTGATAAATTAATTATCTTTAGTCATGATATTCTTTACTGGGCTAGTTGTGCTCACACTTCTGCTTCACAATTCCTTTCAGGTAATAAGAGTGTAGCTAGGTCGAGCGGGGGTAACAGGGGAATAGAACGGTGGTCTCTAGCTGTGGAGGTTCTCCCTAAACAGTATAGAAATAATTTTATTGAGAACTTTAGAATAGTGGGTTGTATTTTATACATCATTTAGTAGTTATATTTGGTGAATCCAATAGGGTGAGGCGAACCCAACGTTGGAAGGGTATTTTGCCACTACCATACAAGATGTCTAATGACATACAACTTCGTGTTATCATAAGACAAGGTTGTGCACATCCACTTGCTGAGTATATCTACGAGCACTACCTATATAACCTTAGAGTTTGGTTGAAATATAATTCACAATTAGAGACAATGGAGATAATTATATGTCAAGAGAAGAATCACCATTGGAAAGATCATGATAATAATCTTCTCGTTTTTCTTTGGGGTCTATTGGGTCAACCAAGGATAATTCTGTGGACATATGATATCTATCATAACCTAGACGCATGGCTTTCCATGTACAAAGGTTTCCTTGAGCACTTCCCAAAAATTCTAATTTCTAAAATAGTTATTGACTGTACCTTTATGTAAGGTGCCATTGTGACGTGTTATCCAAGGTTGGGATGAGAGTCACAGTTGGTATATATTTGTATCAAAACTCACAACTTATGTGTCGTTGTATTTTGCACGACAATTATAATAATGAAGTTGTAGTTATTTTCTATACCATGTATTTGGCGACTCAAAATAGGTTGGGTGGATTGGACCTATTTTGGGGGCGTTACACAATCCATACTCTAAGGAGTAAAGGATCTCATGCTGGCCTGGGTTTCAGAAAAGAGAAGAGTAACCATCCTCTACTCACTAACCTCGAAGGATCGTAGAGTCGAGTAAGGCCAACTCTACGAATCAACTGGGAAGGTACAGTAGAGGTAAAGTACACTTCTCACAATTTATGAAACCCAAGGAAATGTGAAAGAAGGAAAATCAATTTAACAGAAGGATAACTAAAGAACCACAAAAGTCCAAATAGAGAATGAATTCTCACACACACACACAGGCATGCATCATACTAGGTGTTTTGTGTGCAATAGAGTTGGTCACAAGGCTGCAAAGTGCTATTATAATTCCATGCATGTGAGACCCAAAATCAAACAGATTTGGGTCCCCAAGGGTACTAACAAAGTAGGACCCATGCAAGTATGGGTACCAAAATGAAGGTTTAATGTTACCACAAGAAAAGAGCTCCACGATCACAACCTGGTATATGGACAGTAGATGCTCAAGGCACATGACTGGGAACAAAGCCCTTTTGTCTAACTATATAGAGAAGGAAGGACCCTCAGTCATCTTTGGAGACAACGGCTCTAGCAAGACAAGAGGTTATGGCTCAGCTGGAAATGGTGCAGTATCCTTCTGTAAAGTGGCATATATGGAAGGATTACAACACAATCTTCTGAGCATTAGCCAACTCTGCGACAAGGTTCATTAAGTAACATTTCTCAACAATCAGTGTCAAGTCAGAGATTTAAAGACATCTGTTGTAAAGCTAACCGGGACAAGAGAAGAAAATGTCTACACAGTAAATCTTGGACAACTGAGCTCAGACGAGACAATATGCTTTCTGGCTAAAGCATCTGAAGAAATGAGCTGGCTTTGGCATAGAAGACTGTCTCATCTCAACTTCAAGAGCATGTCCAAACTAGCCTCAAAAGATCTAGTAGCAGGCTTACCCAAACTCAGCTTCGTCAAAGAAAGGCCTTGCAATGACTGTCAATTTGGAAAGCAGACCAGAAGCTCATTCAAGAGCAAAACCTCCAACTCCATTAACAAGCCCCTGCAGCTGCTACACATGAATCTATTTGGGACAATTCCAACAATGAGCCTTGGAGGAAAGAGATACTCACTGGTCATAGTCGACGACTACACCAGATTCACATGGGTGTTCTTTCTAACCTCAAAGGATGAAACAAGCTCCCAACTGATCAAGATGTTCAGGCTGGTGATGAACGAAAAAGGAGATAATATCAAGTCGATAAGGAGTAATCATGGTAGAGAATTTGCCTTCTCAGAAATGGACCAGTTTTGCACATACAATGGCATCAGTTATAACTTCTCAGTTCCACGAACTCCTCAACAAAATGGAGTAGCTGAGAGAAAGAACAGAACGTTGATAGAGGCTGGAAGAACTTTACTAGCAGCAGCCCATCTACCTAAATACTTCTGGGCAGAAGCTGTCAACACTGCATGCTACACGCAGAACAGGTCACTGATACACTCTACGATCAAGAAGACACCCTACGAACTGTGGAAAGGAAGAAAGCCAAGTGTCAGCTACTTTCATGTATTCGGCTGTGCATGCTACATTCTCAACAATGGAAAGCAGTACTTGACAAAGTTTCAACCCAAGTCAGAAGAAGGAATCTTTCTTGGATATACCACAGACAGTAAGGCCTACAGAGTGTTCAACAAGAAGACACTGACTATTGAAGTCTCTATTCACATCATCTTTGATGAGACAGATTTAGACATAATAGTGCTTCAAGACACTACGACTGATAGTTCAAACACTACGAACGAGGTCGTCGAGCTCCACACTACGATCGTAGTGCCAGATAGTAAAATCTTTGAACAAGGAAATGAGATCGTAGAGAGGCCTATGCAAGACAACGAACCTCCACACCAAGAAGAAGAAATAGATCTTAAAGACCTAAGACAAGAAGGCATCAGGACAGACGTCCCAACAGGAAACAGATGGGCAAGAGATCACACTCAAGATTTAATCATTGGAGATCCGAGTGCAAGAGTCAAAACAAGAGCTGCCACTCAAAATGAATGTTTCTATCTAAGCTTCCTATCACAAATGGAACCTAAAAAGATAGAGGATGCTATGTAAGACTCCAGCTGGATAGAAGCCATGCAGGAAGAACATAATTAGTTTGAAAGAAGCAAAGTATGGAGATTGGTTCCAAGACCAAAAAGTCATCCTGTCATTAGAACCAAGTGGGTCTTCAAAAACAAGATGAATGAAGATGGAGTAATAACTAGGAATAAGGCAAGACTAGTAGCCAAGGGTTACTCTCTGGAAGAAAGCATTGACTATGATGAGACATTTTGTAAGACTCCAACTTTTATAAATAAAAATAAATTTTCTATAAATATCATTTTTGAATATTATGGAGTTAATTTGATATAATATTATAGTTGTGGGTAATATTTATAAATTTTGCAAAGTACGAAAGTTGTTATATAATATTCGATTGGTCGGGGAATATTCGTTTTAACAGGGAATATTCGTATAATGGCACAATCATTGGTGGACCCCACAACAAAATTATTGTCGGATTGAGAAAACGATAAAAATATTTTATTGAAAATAAGGACGGAAGTTTTACCATTGATACTGTTGAACTACTCGGTAGTAAAAGTACAGTAATACGTGTGGTTGCATAGTAGCACACGGTATTGATTATTAATGCTTATGTGAGAAGTCACTCAGTTTGATTCAATTATTGTCAGTTAATAATATAAATTATTTAGCGATAATGAAGTTTTGTTTTATTCGTATTATTAACGTAATAAAACAGAAACATCTTTTTATATAAAACAGAATACTTTATTAAAGTTATTCTATAAATAGAATATATTATATTTTATTTAAAAGATTTTTCTTTAAATATGGACCGTCAGATTAAAGTAATCAATCTGGACCGTTCATGAATTAGTTACTATGCATTCTATTTTTCTATAAATAGCAGCTCATTCCTTCATTATTTCTTACGAATTCACTGAACTCTAGAGAGAGAAACTATAGAGAGAGAGAAGAAAAGTATTCTGATACTTAACTACTTCCTTATTTCAGTTCTTCTTTAAAATGGTAAGGGGTGTTATTCTTTCTTATTCATGAAGTGAACTATTGTTATTCCATTTCTAATTATTCTGTTGGAATAACCTGTATATGCAGTCTACCCTATACTTGGTGACATTCTTCTGTTATTCTGTTGGAACATCCTGTCTGTGTGTTTTACACCGGACCTGGTTCCGTTTTTATTATTATTCTGTTGGAACATCCTGTCTGTGTGTTTTACATCGGACCTGGTTCCGTCTTGTTATTATTCTGTTGGAACATCTTGTCTGTGTGTTTTACACCGGACCTGGTTCCATTATTTATTATTCTGTCGGAATATCTTGTCTGTACGTTTACGCCGGACCTGGTTCCATTATTTGTTATTCTGTTTCTGTCAGAATATCCTGTCTGTGCATTTACGCCGGACCTGGTTCCATTATTTATTATTCTGTTGGAATAACCTTTCTGTGCGGTCAATCGCATGCCGGGTGATTTCTTTTGTTATTCCATTCTTTATTATACTCAGTTGGTTAAGTTTTAACTTCTATACTCCATAAAATTAGTGGAATATCCTTGATAATTGCGGTTCATCCAGTATCTTTTCATGAAAATATTCTTCTAAGCATTCTTGAATTTTACTCCACAAAGCAGTATCATGTTGACAATTTGGACGTTGTTAATTCTTGGATAAATTAATTCTTGAACTTGTTTTATTGAATTCTTATATCATTTTCATCATCCTCATGTTTATAAAATGTTGAAAGTCATCTATGGCATGTAATGCATAGATGGACTTGGTATGATTATAACCAGGGATTATTCGGTGTAATCATGACCGTAATATTACAAATGATGTGGTAAAAGTCATCATTGGCCCGTAGTGCATTGATGAACAGTTGTTGGCATGATCATGACCATTAATGAATACACGAATATCCTTGGCCGTAGTGCAGGGGTGATTCGATGATGTAGATTATTTTATTAAGCTGAGTCCCAGCGATAACAATGTTGAAAAACCTTTTAAATCATAGAAGATAGTAGATTTTATTTTCTACTTGACTCTTTTAATGGATTGCTTATTCCGCTGCAATTAAACTTGATGTTCGTTATATTTTATCAGTTTAACACTGTTGAAGGCTAATGATAATTTATTCTGCATTATCTTAGTCATAATATTTCTTACTGGGCTAGTTGAGCTCACCCTTTCTTTCACTGTTCTCTTCAGGAAATGAGAATATAGCTGGGACGAGTCGGGGAACGGAGTGATGGACCAGATGATAGTATTAGTAGTCCTCACTATTCTGTTAAATAGTGTGACAATAATTATAATGAGGACTCCTTTTGAGTTTGAATAGTCTCTAGTAGATAATAATTGTATTCAAACTCACAGTTATGTTTTGTCGTATTGTACACTACAGTTGTATTAGTAAGTTATATTTGTATTCTGTACCATGTATCTGACGACCCAAGATGGGTGATGTATACCTAATTTTGGGGGCGTCACAGTTGGTATCAGAGCTTAGGGATATGATCCCTGGCTAAGATGTGAGAATAGAACTAGGAGGAGAGAGATGGGGAATTCCTTCGCTAGTATGACCTACCTAAGTTTATTTGCATGGTATTTAATTGGTCGGTCAGAATATAAGGATAATATATGACATATCAATTAACTTTTGTTTTGTGATAGTATCTGAAAATGGCATCCAAAAATGTTGAGAATAGCAATGGAGCACAGGCGACTGGTGATTCACCATATATCAATAATCGGGATAATGTGCATCAGGAAGGTGACAATCCTCATGCAAACAACAATACTGACCAAATGATGAATGATGGAATATTCAGAAGCTTTATGCAGTTCATACAACAGCAGGCGAGAGCGGCTCTTGTTCAAAATGTAGGTGGAAACACTGAAAACTCTCGAACGGTCACCGCTAAACAGTTCAGGGAGCTAGGACCACCGGAGTTTAAGGGAGAGCCAAAACCACTCATAGCGGAAACATGGATAAAGCAGATCACCAAGATATTTGATGTATTGGGATGCTCCGAGGAGCAAAAGGTTCCCTTTGCTGCCTTTATGTTGCGAGGAGAGGCAGATTACTGGTGGGAATCGATTAAGCGTACTCAACCTGCCACACTGAAGATGTCTTGGGAGAAGTTCTAAGAGCTGTTCAATGACAAATACTTTCCCGAAAGTGTTCGACACATGAAGGAGGTGGAGTTCATCAAATTAGAGCAGAATAATATGACCGTGTCGCAGTATGAGGCTAAATTTGCTGAGTTGTCCCGGTTTGCGTCCCACTTGGTGGATAATGAAGAGCTAATGACGCGAATATTTTTGCAAGGTTTGAAACCTGAGATACGTCAACATCTTATTTCTCATAAACTGTGTTTGTATTCAGATGTTGTGAATAGGGCTCAGTTAGTGGAGCGCGATAACGAGTCAACGCCACCAAAAGAGAGCAGTCGGTAAAATGATAATGCCAATGAGAGCAGTCATCGAAGCGGTGACAACAAGCGTGGTGGGAATCAACAGGCCAGAAATGGTAACCACTTCGGTGGTAATCAAGGCCAAAACAATAAGAATGGTCATTTTAAGAAGAGGAGATTCAACAATGATGGAAAGACGTCAGCACCAGCACCCGTTGTTAAGGAAGGAGAACGACCACCTATCATATGTTTCAAATGCGGAGGGGAAGGGCACATCAGTCCAAACTGCGCGATGCCGTCTAAAGCATGTTATAATTATGGAAGAGAAGGTCATTTAGCTCGATTTTGTCATTTACTAAAAACAAGTTCAGCCAAGATGGAGACACCAAAGGCCGTCCCAGAAAAGTCAAAATCGGTAGTGCAAGGGAGAGCGTTTGTTGTGACCTCCCAGAAAGTAAGGAACCCGAATGAGGTCATCACGGGTAAGCTTATCATAAACTCTAACGAAGTCTATACTTTATTTGATACCGGTTCTACCCATTTTTTTATTTCTCCTACTTGCGCTCATCGATTAAATTTGACTCCGGAGAAATTAGACTTTGACTTATCTGTTGAAACTCCATTGGGAGGAACCTTCATTACATCCACGGTTTATAAGTCCTGTTTGGTTCAAGTTGGTACCCACACATTACCTGTCGATCTTATTTCATTAAAAATATTTGCATTTGACGTGATTCTAGGGATTGATTGGTTAACTACTCATCATACAAAAATTGATTGTTTTCGTAAGGTTGTTAGCTTTCATATTCCTAATCGACCTATTATGCGAATTCAAGCAACCAAACCATTAAAATCAATCGCTGTCATCTCAAGCCATAAAGCTATTCGTTTATTGAAAAACGGATGTCAAGCTTTCTTAGCCCATGTCACAGATCTAAACAAAAATACGTCAGTTTTGAATGATATTTCTATTGTTAATAAATTCCCTGATGTATTCTCCGAAGAACTTCCTGGCCTACCCCCAGAGCGTGAAATTGAATTTTGTATCGACCTTGAACCCGGTACAAAACCCATTTTCAAAGCCCCATATCGAATGGCTCCTATTGAACTTCAGGAGTTAAAGATCCAACTGCAGGAATTGTTAGACATTGACTTTATTCGTCCTAGTACTTCTCCTTGGGGTGCTCCTGTGCTATTCGTGAAGAAGAAAGATGGAAGTATGCGACTTTGTATTGATTATCGAGAGTTGAATCATGTCACCATCAAAAATAGGTACCCATTGCCACGTATTGATGACCTGTTTGACCAGTTGCAAGGAGCACAATTCTTTTCAAAGATCGATCTTCGTTCTGGATATCATCAGCTGAAGGTTAGAACTGAGGATATTCCAAAGACGGCTTTTAGAACTCGGTACGGGTATTATGAATTTCTAGTCATGTCCTTTGGATTGACTAATGCTCCTGCTGCCTTCATGGATATGATGAACTGGGTATTCAAGGAATATTTGGATCACTTTGTGGTCGTCTTTATTGATGACATCCTAATTTATTCCAAAAGCCGTAAAGATCATGAACAACACTTGAGGCTGGTACTCCAAAAGCTTCGTGAATACAAGCTTTATGCCAAGTTGAAGAAGTGTGAGTTCTGGCTGGAGGAGGTAGCATTCCTTGGGCACGTAGTATCAAGTCGTGGAATATCTGTTGACCCGGCCAAGATTGAAGCTATTCAAAGTTGGGAGCAACCTAAATCAGTGATCGAAGTACGTAGCTTTTTTGGTTTAGCTGGTTATTATCGGAGATTCGTGGAAGGATTTTCTCGAATTGCTACTCCACTAACTCAGCTGACTCGGAAAGATACAAAGTTCGGTTGGAGCGAAGAATGTGATAAGAGATTTTAAGAACTCAAGAGGAGACTCATTTCAGCACATGTTCTAACAATACCATCTGGCTCAGAGGGATATGTCATCTACAGTGATGCTTCGAGCAAAGGATTGGGATGCGTTCTCATGCAACATGGAAAAGTCATAGCCTATGCATCAAGACAACTCAAGGAATATGAGAGAAATTATCCTACTCATGATCTAGAGTTGGCAGCTGTTGTCTTTGCACTTAAAATTTGGAGGCATTACTTGTATGGGGAGAAGGTGGAGATCTTTACGGATCATAAAAGCCTCAAATATTTTTTCACTCAAAAGGAACTCAACATGCGACAATGACGTTGGCTTGAACTGTTGAAAGATTATGATCATACCATTCAATACCATCCTGAAAAAGCGAACGTGGTAGCTGACGCATTGAGTAGAAGATCATATGCAAGTACGAGTACGATATTGTCAACACAAAGGCCCATTTTGTGTGACTTGCAAAGGATGGAGATAGAGTTAAAGACTCCAGGGACCCATGTGATGATGGCGAATATACGAGTAGAACCGACTTTAATCGATAAAGTTAAAGTTGCTCAAGCTACAGACCTGGAGCTGATGCGTATGAGGAAGAAAGTGCAAGAAGGTGCTATGTCGGAAGCAAGAATCGATGAAGAAGGAATACTTCGAGTCAACTTCAGACTTTGTGTTCCTAACGACACTGATTTAAAGTATGAAATCATGATGGAGGCGCACAACACACCGTTTGCAATCCATCCTGGAAGTACCAAAATGTATCATGATCTTCGTCATACATTTTGGTGGAGCAATATGAAGAGAGAGATAGCGCTGTTTATCTCAAGGTGTCTAACTTGTCAACGAGTCAAAGCGGAGCATCAAGTACCAAAAGGTCCATTGCAACCACTTGAAATTCCAGAATGGAAGTGGGAGCACATTACCATGGATTTCGTTACCGGTCTTCCTAAGGTTTCTCAAGGTATAGATGCGATTTGGGTCATTGTTGATAGATTGACCAAGTCTGCTCATTTCTTACCGATACGAGAAACTTATACACTTGAACGTCTTGCTCGTATGTACATAAACGAGATTGGGGTTAGTTTACAAAAAGCTATGGGCACGAATTTACGATTTAGTTCGGCATATCATCCTCAGACGGACGGACAATCAGAGAGGACTATTCAAACTCTAGAAGATTTAGTAAGACTCTGTGTCCTTGACTTCAAGGGAAGTTGGGACAAGTTCTTACCATTGGTGGAGTTTTCCTACAACAACAGTTATCAAGCAAGTATTAGCATGGCTCCATTCGAAGCATTGTATGGAAGAAATGTCGTTCTCCAGTATGCTGGGATGAGGTGGGTGAAGCAATGTTGTTGGGTCCGGAGTTGGTACGTATGACTATCGAAAAGATTCAGACGATCCGACAACGTATAAAAATCTCACAAGATCGACAAAAGAGTTATGCTGATCTTCATCGAAAGGACGTGGAATTTGATATAGGAGATCATGTGTTCTTACGTGTTGCTCCATGGAAAGGAGTTATGAGATTTGAAAAGAGAGGAAAGCTCAATCCTCGATTCATCGGTCCATTTTTAATCCTCGATCGAGTAGGAACTGTGGCTTATAGACTCGCTTTACCGCCAAGTATGTCTCGTGTTCATAACGTTTTTCACATATCCATGTTACGTAAATATGTGGAAAACCCGAACCATATTATTGAGTTAGAACCGGACGAAATAGCAGAAGATTTGACGTATGAAGAAGTTCCTGTTCAAATCTTGGATAAGAAGGAACATATTCTACGCTCCAAGGTTATACCTCAAGTCAAAGTTTTGTGGAGAAACCACGATGTTGAGGAAATGACTTGGGAGTTAGAATCTGAAATGAAATCAAGGTATCCTTACCTCTTCGACATATCAGGTACGTACCCTAATTTCGAGGGCGAAATTTCATAAGAAGGGGAGGTTGTAAGACCCCAACTTTTATAAATAAAGATGAATTTTCTATAAATATCATTTTGAATATTATGGAGTTAATTTGATATAATGTTATAGTTGTGGGTAATATTTATAAATTTTACAAAGTACGCAAGTTACTATATAATATTCGATTGGTCGGAGAATATTCGTTTTAACAGGAAATATTCGTATAACGGCACAATCATTGGTGGACCCCACAACGGAATTATTGTCGGATTGAGAAAACGACAAAAATATTTTATTAAAAATAACGACGGAAGTTTTACCATTGATACTGTTGAACTACTCGGTAGTAAAAGTACAGTAATACGTGTGGTTGCATAGTAGCACACGGTATTGATTATTAATGCTTATGTGAGAAGTCACTCAGTTTGATTCAATTATTGTCAGTTAATAATATAAATTATTTAGCGATAATGAAGTTTTGTTTTATTCGTATTATTAACGTAATAAAACAGAAACATCTTTTTATATAAAATAGAATACTTTATTAAAGTTATTCTATAAATAGAATATATTATATTTTATTTATTTTTTTTTAAATATGGACCGTCAGATTAAAGTAATCAATCTGGACCGTTCATGGATTAGTTACTATGCATTCTATTTTTCTATAAATAGCAGCTCATTCCTTCATTATTTCTTACGAATTCACTGAACTCTAGAGAGAGAAACTATAGAGAGAAACTATAGAGAGAGAGAAGAAAAGTATTCTGATACTTAACTACTTTCTTATTTCAGTTCTTCTTTAAAACGATAAGTGGTGTTATTCTTTCTTATTCATGAAGAGAACTATTGTTATTCCATTTCTTATTATTCTGTTGGAATAACCTGTATACGCGGTCTACCCTATACTTGGTGACATTCTTCTGTTATTCTGTTGGAACATCCTGTCTGTGTGTTTTACACCGGACCTGGTTCCGTTTTTATTATTATCCTGTTGGAACATCCTGTCTGTGTGTTTTACACCGTACCTGGTTCCGTCTTGCTATTATTCTGTTGGAACATTCTGTCTGTGCGTTTACGCCGGACCTGGTTCCATTATTTATTATTCTGCCGAAATATCCTGTCTGTGCGTTTACGCCGGACCTGGTTCCATTATTTATTATTCTGTTGGAATAACCTGTCTGTGCGGTCTATCGCATGTCGGGTGATTTCTTTTGTTATTACATTCTTTATTATACTCAGTTGGTTAAGTTTTAACTTCTATACTCCATGAAATTAGTAGAATATCCTTGATAATTGCGGGTCATCCAGTATCTTTTCATGAAAATATTCTTCTAAGCATTCTTGAATTTTACTCCATAAAGCAGTATCATGTTAACAATTTGGCCGTTGTTAATTCTTGGATAAATTAATTCTTGAACTTGTTTTATTGAATTCTTATATCATTGTCATCATCCTCATGTTTATAAAATATTGAAGATGGACTTG
Organism: Panax notoginseng; assembly: GCA_016801055.1. Classification (NCBI taxonomy): domain Eukaryota; kingdom Viridiplantae; phylum Streptophyta; class Magnoliopsida; order Apiales; family Araliaceae; genus Panax; species Panax notoginseng. The sequence continues at coordinate 19,404,800 of CM029015.1, forward strand.
GTATGATTATAATCAGGGATTATTCGATGTAATCATGACCGTAATGTTACAAATGATGCGGTAAAAGTCCTCATTGGCCCGTAGTGCATTGATGGACAGTTGTTGGCATGATCATGACCATTAATGAATACACGAATATCCTTGGCCGTAGTGCAGGGGTGATTCGATGATGTGGATTATTTTATTAAGCTGAGTCCCAGCGATAACAGTGTTGAAAAACCTTTTAAATCATAGAAGATAGTAGATTTTATTTTCTACTTGACTCTTTTAATGGATTGCTTGTTCCACTGCAGTTAAACTTGATGTTCGTTATATTTTATCATTTTAACACTGTTGAAAGCTAATGATAATTTATTCTGCATTATCTTAGTCATAATATTTCTTACTGGGCTAGTTAAGCTCACTCTTTCTTTCACTATTCTCTTCAGGAAATGAGAATATAGCTGGGACGAGTCGGGAAACGGAGTGATGTACCAGATGATAGTATTAGTAGTCCTCACTATTCTGTTAAATAGTGTGACAATAATTGTAATAAGGACTCCTTTTGAGTTTGTATAGTCTCTAGTAGACAATAATTGTATTCAAACTCACAGTTATATTTTGTCGTATTGTACACGACAGTTGTATTAGTAAGTTGTATTTGTATTCTGTACCATGTATCTGACGACCCAAGATGGGTGATGTATACCTAATTTTGGGGGCGTCACACATTTGCACCTGTTGCCAGACTAGAAGCCATCAGAATATTCCTTGCCTTTGCTGCTCACATAAAATTCAAAGTCTTCCAGATGGATGTCGAAAGTGCATTCCTGAATAGAGAACTTCAAGAAGAAGTCTATGTAGAGCAACCTCCAGGTTTCATCAAACCATCTCTTTCCAATTATGTTTATAGATTAGACAAAGCCTTATATGGTCTTAAACAAGCACCTAGAGCATGGTATGAAACACTAACTAACTTTCTTATTGAAAATGGGTTCACTAGAGGTAGAGTATATACTACATTATTTCTTAAAAAGCATAAAGACAAAGTCCTATTGGTTCAAATATATGTTTATGATATTATTTTTGGTTCTACTGATGAAAAGCTATGTAAGAGATTCTTCAAGCTTATGCAGAGCAAGTTTGAGATGAGTATGATGGGTGAGCTGAATTTTTTCCTTGGACTGCAAGTAAAGCAGACTGATGAAGGAATCTTCATAAACCAAGCCAAGTACATTAAAGATTTACTTAAGAAGTATGGCATGGAATCAGCCTCTCCCATGAAAACCCAATTACTCCTGCCACCAAGCTTGACAAAGATGAAAAAGGTAAAAGTATTGATATAACTCAATACAGAGGTATGATAGGCTCTCTTCTATATCTAACTGCCAGTAGACCAGATATAATGTTTACAACATGCATATGTGCTAGATTTCAAAAGAATCACATTTAACTGCTATAAAGAGAATTTTCAGGTATCTCAAGGGTACACCTCACTTGGGACTTTGGTATCCTAAGGAGTACTCATTTGAACTAACAGGATACACAAATGCTGATTTTACAGGCTGCAAAATAGATAGAAAGAGTACTAGTGGCACCTGTCAATTGCTAGGAAACAGACTTGTGTCCTGGTTTAGCAAGAAGCAAAATTCAGTATCTACTTTAACTGCAGAAGCTGAATACATTGCTGCTGGCAGCTCCTGTGCTCAGATCTTATGGATGAAAAATCAGCTAGCATATTATGGGTTTGAATTCAAATCAATATCTATTCACTGTGATAACACAAGTGCCATACCAATAACTCATAATCCTGTCATGCATTCTAGGACTAAGCATATAGAAATAAGGTATCACTTCATTAGGGATCATGTGCAAAATGGAACTATATCTTTACAATATTTCCCTACTGAAAATCAACTTACTGATGTCTTTACAAAGCCTCTAGATGAATTCAGATTTAACAAGTTAATAAGTGAACTAGGCATGCTTAATTTATAACCATGAAATATATGCTCTAGTGTGTGCTAACCATACAGATATAAAGGCTATGGTTGAAATCATAGACATGATCAAGGGAAGTCCACGATCGTAGAGCTGCAGTGACATAAAAAACAACGATCGCAGCACAGACTCAACGATCGTAGCACAGACTCAGCGATCGTAGTACAGACTCAACAATAGCAGAGCCCCATCAACAAAACAAAAGGAGCATCCTGTGATGATAAAGTTCAAAACAAAGCAATCTCTCTAATAAGCGCCTCAGGAACAAACCTAACCCTTAACTCACTCTATGAGGTTGGCCCTTCCTGAGTTACCTTAAATCGAGAAGACTGCTAAGTCAAAAGTTCATCACAAGGACTCGGTCAGACTCGACGATTGTAGTTCAGACACGACGATTGCTGAGCAGACACGACGATCGCAGTTAAGACTCGACGAATGTAAAGCAGGCTCAACAATCACAAAGGCTACCTCAACGATCGTGGTCCCTCCTAAGGACACATTAGCTCAGAAGGATCTAAGGGAAAATCAGTACAATCCTCCTCAGTCAGATTCGTAGAGCCAAGCAAAATTTGACACCTGCCCCACTAAGCAAAATGGAGAGAGAGAAGTTACAAGTATAATTTAAAAATGCCTTTTTGAAATCAGAAGTTCAAAAAGCTTATCTCTCTCTTTCTCTTTTCAAGAAGAAACCCTAACTCCTAAGAAAACTCAGACAACCATACTCCTTACAAAGAAATCAAATGGCAGCCTCTAACATCATCTCCGGCTACAGACTCTGCTTCGATGAGTTCAAAACTACTGAACCCAAGTTTCACAAAACTCTGACATTGATAAAAAAGGATGGTCTTGAAGACGCTCTGGGTACGAGCACATGGATCTACCCGAAGCTATTAAAAGAGTTCTACAAGAATGGGGTATTCGAAAATGAAGTCTTCATAATGAAAGTCAAGGACGTGGAAATCAAGCTAAAGGCTGAGGACATCAACTTAGCCCTAGGCTTCAAATCTAAAGGGTTTTGGTTTTTAGATGGCATCGATTTCCATGAAGGACTTAAGAAGATGCATCACAAGAAATTTTCCACTGGCAAAGGATACAAGAAGAAGGAGTTTCCTCAGAGGTATAAATTTTTGGCCGATATTATTAGGAAGTGCATATGCTGCAAAAGCTCTGGCCACGATTCTGTAAATGAGGTGCAGCTAAAACTCATGACTGCCATAAGTTGTGGGATATAGCTTAACTATAGAGCTTTACTGCTTGAATGGATTGAAAATGGATTCTCAGCTCGAAGAAGACAAAGAGCCCTCAAAAGATGCTCTACGGGCAATTTATAAGCATCATCCTACAGTCTGCTCTGGGTGATAAGATTGGGGACGATGAAGGAGAGTCCATCAATCCAAACAGACGGATGACCCAACAACTATTTGAAAACTGGAAAAGGAACCCAACTGAGAATGTACGTATGATGACTGAGTCCAGTGGAAGAACTGGTGATATAAAGGAATCAGGGATTCCAGGAAACATGTCAGTCGTCAAAGAGACTGAAGAAGAAGAGGAAGAGATCAACAAGGAAGAACCCACTGCCCTAGTCAGAAAAAGCAAGGGCAAGAGAAAGCTAAATACTAGAATGGCAGAAGAACCTCAAGGGTCTACCACTGATATACCTGTAGAGTCCTCTAACCTTAAGACTCTGAGGATCTTAAGAAGAAAAGAACAGCAGACTGAGGTAGATGAAGACAGAGCTACTATATCACAGCTGCTAAAGAAAAATAAAATCAGTCACAAGTCCAAGAGGCCATCTGTCTCTTCGATCGTAGAATCTCTACCGATCGTAAATACCAGACCAAACACCTCTAGCAAGGAAGTTACTGCACCAGATGTTCTGGCTGATCAACAGGACAGAGCTGAAGCTCAAGGAAGTCCTGAGGCTGTGGCTCAGCCTAGAAAACCAAGACAAAAATTGGTTAAAAAGTACATCCTTGTCAATGAAGGAATACTCAAAGAAGAAGATAAAAATATGGCTTCTGAAAAGGAACTATCCAAAGAAAGCCAAAAGGACATAGCTCAAACTGAGGGGGAGATACCTGAAGTTCTCACCATAGAAAATGCTTCAGTTGACGGGGAGCTACCAGTCCTACAGATGGATGATCATGTTGAGGGGGAGCCTCATGATATCCCCATGACAGAAGAAGCTGCTCCTATAGAAAATGAGGGAGAGCCTGAGCAAGAACGTCAAAAGGAAGTCATTGATATAGTGGAATCCTTAAAAGAAGATAGAGAAGAAGAAGAAGATGAATATGATGATGAACTTGAGATCACAGGTGTGGGCCGTGATGGGTATAAGAGTTTTCTCTATAATCAGCTGTTCTTTTATCTCCCCATGATGCCCTTTCATCAAGCTCAAATTCTAAACTCTTGGAATCACATATTTTAGAGCTTCAAAGAATATCCAACCATCTCTGTGCTAGCTCATGGATTTCCAAGCAACTTCAACTTTGCCAAACAGCTACTCACAAATGGCCCCTCTTCCAAAATTGTGCATGAGGTATTATGTAAGACCCTAACTTATTATAAATAAAATTGAATTTCCTCTATTCATTATCTTGAAATAATAAGGAGTTAATTTGATATAATGTTGTGGTTATGGGTGAAATGTGCAAATTTTATAAAATAAGCAAGTGGTTATAAAATATTCATTGTTGTCGGCGAATATTTGTTTGGTCGTGGAATATTCTTACTGCTGGGAAATATTCGTACGACGGCGCAGCTATTTGTAGGGCCCATAACGGAAAACGGTTGGATGAAGAAAATGACAAGTTTGAGTTTTTATAAATAACGGCGTAATTGTTACCGTTAACACTGTTGGAATACCCGGTGGTTAAAATACAGTAATACGCGTGGTTGCACAGTAGCTCACGGTATTGCACAGTATTGTTGAATTATTGATCCTTACGTAAGAAGGCACTACTCAATAATAGTTACAGTAATTATTGTTCAATATTTTATTTTATTGGTTCAATAATTACTGCGTTGATATTTTATATTATTGTTGTTTCAATAATTGTCACTGCACAATATTTCCCATTATCAGATCAATAATTCATATTATTTGAATAATATTATTAGATAGCATTAATGGCAATGTCTAAAGAAGTTCTGTCTAAGGAGAGGTTTGGTCACCTAATTACGCGTCAGTAAGGAGAAATCTTTATCGAAAAGTCCCCTCTTTCCTGGGAACAACCTGGTCGTCATAATTGTGATTTTATAATATTATTTGTGAATAATTAATTATTGATTTATATGATAAGGAAATAATTATTTTATGTGGATATAAATGATGGATATATTTATTTTATGTGGATACAAATGAAGAAATTAATGCTGAGGTATTTTATCAGTATTTTTGGCAGAATAGAGGTACTGAAAATCATCCGTATATGAATTTCGGACATTTTTTGTTTGGAATTTGGAAAAACTTTCTTCTACAAAGTTGTAGAGAATTAAATTTTCTATGGAAAACACATGAGATTCGAATTTTTCTGATAAAAGAGCTATTTATTATGAATTATTGAAGTTTCAGAAATTAAATATTTTTTTATTAAAATTGGGTGGGACCTACTTTTGTTTTAAAGCATGTGGGCTGCAAATATGTTTTCCAAGATGGCATGCTGGATGATTCAAATGGTTGGTGGGTAGAAGAAAAGAAAAGAAATAATATTATTTTATTATTTTCGTCTCCTTTGGAGTTCTAGCATTTTCCTATAAATAGGTACTTAGGTTAGAATTGAAAATCACACCAGAATTCATAAGTTTTCTCTCTATATTATCGAGCGTATTTTAGTGAGTATTTAGATACTTTGAGAGTTGCTATTCAGTGTAAGTTTCTTTTGGCTTTACATTCAATATTCTGATCAAAAATACTGTTATTTTGAGGTAAGGGATGCTATTTTCTTCGTAAATGATATTATTTTCTTCAATATTATTATGCTGAAATGTTGATATGAACTTTATTGTGGAATTTCTATTTTTTTTGTGTCGGGGTTACTATTCACGTATACGGTACTATTCACGTATACGACATTATTAACCGAAAAATAAAATTTTCTCTTCTTTGTCCCAGATGTCTATTATGATTACTATCTTTGATTGTATCCATGTTTTGCTCTTCGTTCTTGAATTTTACTCCATTATGGTTTATTATAGAGTATTTTTAAACTTGAATTATCTAAAGTATGAATCTCTAATCTTTGTCCTTTTATCTTACTGGATTCGTTCTCTAAAATGTTTTTCATCATCCTCAGTCCTTAATGATGATACTTGATGAATATCTTTGGCCTGTAGTGCAAAGATGAATGATTAACTGATGAATATCTTTGGCCCGTAGTGCAAAGATGAACAAGTGTTGAGATGAACATGACCAACTGGTGATATAAATGAATATCTTTGGCCTGTAGTGCAAAGATGAATATTTGATTCAAGATGTATATTGATTGATATTTCAGGGATAAAATATTGATGATGGACTTTTAAATCTTAGAAGATAGTAGAATTCATTCTCTACTTGACTCTTCTAATGGATTGCTATTTCCGCTGCAGTTGTTGATCTAAAATCTGTTGTCTATTATATTCTATCAGATTTTTCCCTGTTGAAGACTAATGATAATTTGTTGTATATTATCTTAGTCATAATATTCTTTACTGGGCTAGTTGAGCTCACCCTTTTTCTTTTTTGTTCCATTTTTCTTCTCAGGAGTTGAGAACATAGCAGGAACTAGCCGGGGTATGGAGTGATGGTTCAAGAAAGTTATTTTAGCAATCCTCACTATTTTTATAAAATAGTGTATCAATAATTGTAATAAGGACTCCTTTTGAGTTTTAATATTGTCTATTAGACAATATTTGTATTTAAACTCATAGTTTATGTATTGTCGTATTTTGCACGACAATTGTAGTAATGAATTTGTATTTGTTTCTGTACCATGTATTTGGCGACTCAGAATGGGTGTTGTATACCTATTTTGGGGGCGTCACATATTATCTATCCCAACCTTTTTCAGAGTTAATCACTATCCACTATCCTTTTCCAGCCAATTTTATGAATTCCCAAGCTGGTTGGAAGTGGTCCTTACTCCATTAAATCAATTCCCAGTTGCAGAATCCCAAAATTCTGTAACTGATGAACCAAATTTTCCCAACTTCATATTGATCCCAACTCCCATCATCTCTACGATTGAGGACTCTAGCCCCATCGTAGAGTCCCAAGCTTAAATCATAGAGCCACCCACTCCAGACACCCAAAAATAGGCCCCTCCATCAGATATCCCCTCTTCGTCCACCAATGAATACTTCAACCTTGATCTTTCCCTCTAGTCCTTGCAAGATCAATACAAGAAAACATCCCCTCTTCCAAACAATCCACAACTCTGTGAACTATTTTCAGATCTGCCCACCAAAGCTGAGTTGACAGAAGTGTCGAAGAAAGTGATCAAGGACATCGATGATAGTCTTGTAGCTCACACAGAACTCATTCATCTCAGACTGACAAAAATGATCACTGCTGCAAATAATATCCCAAGCACCCTAAACTCTGAGCTTACAAAGAAGCTAAAGGAGATCATCAAGGAAATGGTTAAAAGCATAAAGGATAGGGTTGATATTCATTTCCTAGCAGCTAAAAGACACAGAGATGCTGTTCTTTCCTTACAAACAACTCAAGACGCCCAGAATAAACTTGTTGGAGAGCATCATCAATCTGCAAACTGCCGTAAAAGAATTCCAACAATTCTACGTCACCCAAGGACAACAAATTGACAATGTTCTAACCATCCTTCGACACAGGGAAGCTCGATCTGATGCTCTGATCAAGGAAAATCGAGAGGACATTACTCAAACCCAAAGCCAACTCAACGAGCTCGTCTAAGGAGTGACTCGTCTTTTCGAAGACATTCGAACCCTTGATGTTGACATAAAGGGGAAAAATGAAAGGAAAGGAGATCAAGGCAAGGGCAGAGGCAAAGGACAATTCCAAACTCAATCTTCAAGAAGTCCTCCTACAAGGCAGCCTCACCAACAGACTCCACGATCCGGTCATCAGACTCAACGATCTGATCAGCAGGAAGTTTTATTGGCTCAGCCAATAAGGAGTCTAGGGCCAGCTACCAGCTCACAAATTGTGACCACCACAGGCCTTAGAATGCCAATTGGAGATCCTGCATTCATGAATAGGCATGATCACAATCTTAGTCTAAGCCCAAGTGAGCTGGAAGATCTAGCCAGAAGGGATGAAACAAGCAGGAAAAGAAGGGCTGAGGAGTATGCCAATCCTCCACGAAAAAGATCAAAGAAATAGAGATAAGTTGAAACTTAAATTCTTATTGATGTAAAGCTTAACTGTAATATCTATCCTTCAAACATCAATAAATTCATGCTTATTCTCTAGAAATTTCAGCTGCTCACTAAAATATTAAGTCATATTTACTTTCCTGTAAATGCATCTAGAAACTAACAATCATGACAACAAAACTCCTTTTTTATGTCAACATCAAATAGGGGGAGATTGTTGGGAGAGTACATATTTTGATTTGATGTTTAAAGTAAAAGCTCATGATTATATGTAAAGTCCTTCAAGGAATATATGTACAAGGACTTAGTGATAGATCAAATTTATTAGGTTGATCTAAACTCTTAATGTGTATCATTCTATAAATGAATGTATAGATAAAGAGATCAAAGCTGTTAGGTTGATCTTGAGATGTAATAGATAGGCTTCGAAGAGATCGTAGTGTATCAAGCTGACCAAGATTACAGAAGCCAAGGCAGAAACGTAGAGCATCGAGGATCGTAGTGTGCCTGCCTTGACGGACCTCTTCGGAAATCATAGAGTGGTCCTAACATTTGCCGAGCCAACTCAGAGATCGTAGTGTGCTCTCGAAAATATAGAGCTTGCAAAACAAGCAAGTGAAGATCGCAGTGTGCAAGTCTTTAAAAGAAATCGTAGTGCTCTTATTTGATAGCATCAGACCAAGCACCAAGGTGACAAGACACCACGATCTGGATCGTAAAGTATCATCTGCCTTGTGTCAGAAGCATCGAGCCCCACCTTTTATTTAGAGACAAATTCCAATAAATGTGGAATGGGTTTTAAACGTTGAAGTCCTCACCAGTCCCAACGGTACAAAAGATATCCTTAGTATACAACGAAAGAAACGTATTGAAGAAGCTAAGGAAAGGACCATAGGACAGAGGAAAATATCTTTTCAGGCGTTAGGTGAGAAAGCAGTCTGCTGTGTCAGTGGGCCATAATGCAATTCAGAAGATGTGCAGAAACGTCTCCATCAAAGTTCAAAAATGTCAAACGCATTTAATGCTTCAACAAATGGCTTCAACAGATAGATTTCAAAGATCACATATATGAGAAACATCTGCAGATGAGAGAAGTAAGCAAGCGTTGAACAAAACGCACAAGAACACTCAACGCTCAACTCTACGATCTGAGAAAAAGAGAAAGCTTGATCAGCTACTCAGTACTATCGAACAAGTGCTTAATGGCAACTGAGTAGCATCCATCAAGAACTCAACAACTACCAATCAACTGAAGTAAGAGTTCCAAGTCAAAAGGACTTGAAGAGTTCTAAGTGAACTGTGAAGAACCAAGTCTGCTGGACTTGAAGAGTTCAAGAGTGAACTGAGAAGTGCCTAGACTGCTGGCCTAGAAGGAATCTGTGAGATTCAAAAAGTGTAAGAGACATCTTTAGTGGATTTCCTACTCAAGGATTAGAAGAGTGGACTAGGAGCTTTAAGTGCTCTAAACCACTTAAAACTGCTGTGTCTATTACATTTTTGCTATAACTGCTATAACTGCCATAACTGCTATAACTGTCCCACTCTCATCAATTCACTATATCTTAAGGGAGATTAAAACAAATATTAATCCCGCTGTGTTTTAATCATTATCAACTAACAAGTTAAAACGAAAAGATTTTTAAATATCTATTCAACCCCCCCTTCTAGATAACTATTGTGCCTCCGGGAACTAACACAATTAAATAACAAATAAGCTTAGGTAGGTCATAATAGCGAAGGATTTACCCATCTCTCCCCTCCTAGTTCTAGTCTCACATCTCAGCTAGGGATCATATCCCTAAGCTTTGCTACCAACTGTGACTCCCCCAAAATAGGTATACAACACCCATTCAAAATCGCCAAGTACATGATACAGAAAATAAATACAAACTTAATTATACAATTGTAGTGTAACATAAGCTGAGAGTTTTGACACGAATATTTTCTTCTAGACAATATCCAAACTCAAATGGAGTTCTCATTACAATTATTATCACACTATTTTAATAAATAGTGAGGACTACTATAGCCATCATTTCGGTCCCTCACTCCATTCCCCGACTAGTTCTGGCTACGTTCTCATTTCCTAAAGAGAACAATAAAAACAAAAGGGTGAGCTCAACTAACCCAGTAAGAAATATTATGACTAAGATAATGCAGAATAAATTTTCGTTAGCCTTCAACAGTGTTAAACTGATAGAATATAATAAACAACAAGTTTAACTACAGCGGAACAAACAATCCATTAGAAGAGTCAAGTAGAGCATGATATCTACGATCTTCTATGATTTAAAAAGTTTATCATCAGTTTTATCGATGAGACTCAGCTCAATAAATAATCCACATCACTGAATTATCCATACCCTGCGGGCCAAAGATATTCATTAGTATCATATCCACGAATTATCCATGCACTACGGGCAAGGATAATCGTGTTATCACCAATGATCATGATCATGCCAACAACTGTCCATCAATGCACTACGGGCCAATGAGGACTTTTACCACATCATTTCTAACATTATAAGTCATGATTATACTGAATAATCCCTGGTCATAATCATACAAATCAACAGTCCATCTATGCACTACGGGCCAAAGATGACTTTCATCACAATATAAGCATGAGGATGATGACAATGATATAAGAATTCAATTAAATGAGAGCAATGATAAATTTTAAAGATTTATAATTCAATTTATCCAGAATTTAATCATTGTCCAAATTATCAACATGATACTATTTTGTGGAGTAAAATTCAAGAATAATATTGTATCAAAAATAATTTGGACCGAAAAGAAATTAATTTTTGTCATGAATAGTACTCCGGGTGAATATTACCCGAGTAAATAGTATCCCGTGAATAGTACTTCGGGAATAGTACCCCATGAATAGTACCCCGACATAAAAAGATTAAAAATTATCAAGAATGCTCAGAATAATATTTTCACGAAAAAATACTAGATGAAGCGTAAATTTTAAGGATATTTTACTAATTTCAAGGAGAATAGAAGCAATACTTTAATAAAATGAGTGTAGAATTCAGAATCTGAAACGAAATAATATTACTTACATACTACAGAGTATGGAAAAAAATATTATTTCTTACGAATATTGAATAAAAATAATATCTCTTACCTTAAAAGGAGAGTATTTTTAACTGGTAGGGTGAGGATATTCTTGAAGAAAACTTATACTGTTTTCTACGCTCAAAACTTCATTAAACTCTAAAGAAATACGCTCAATATTATAAAGAAGAATTCTCTGATTCTGGTGTGATTTTTATTTTTAAACTGAGCTTCATATTTATAGGAGAATGACAGGATACTATTTAGGAAAAAATCACGGACTGCACAGTACTTTATCACGGACGAACCGATGAAAATTTTGAATTCACATGATTTTACTATGCAGACTTTATGTAGACACTATGCATAATAAAATATAATATATTCTATTTTTCATAAAAAAACAAAATTATTATTATTATATATATATATATATATATATATATATATATATATATATATATATATAGCAAGGATCAAGTGCATACCCCTTATCTTACTTACCTGTGCTAGGATCAAGTGCATACCCCTTATCTTACTTACCTGTGCTCACCCCCTTTTAGGCGACGGTTTCGGTCATACAACTGTCGTCTATACTTTTAGCGACGCTATATGTTGTCCGCCGCTAAAAGTATAGACGACGGTTGTATGACAGACACTGTCGCCTAAAGGGGGGTGAGCACGGATGAGTAAGTTAAGAGGTATGCACTTAATCCGGACCGTATATATATATATATATATATATATATATATATATATATATATATATATATAAACAAAATTGAGATAATTTTTACCGACTGTTTTGAAAAATAGATAAATAGGGGGTCTAAATAATAAGTCAAATTTATAATAAATACTTCATAAAAATTCCCTCAATATTTTTAACAACATTTATTCATCAATAATATAACTTGTAATATTAACAACCAGATCATTCTCAGGAAAGAGGGGGCTTTTCGATAAGGATTTCTCTCTATTGGCGCGTAATTAGGTGACCAAACCCCTTTTCTTGACAGAACTTTCTAGATATTGTCAACAATATAAATAATAATATGAATAACTTTGTTGTCTCAATTATTGATTTAATAATATAAAATATTGTGACAATAATTGAATCAATAACGTGAGATACTAAGCAACAATTATTGTGGTAATAATTGAAATAAACTGAGTGACTTCTCACGTAAGCATCAATAATCAATACCGTGTGTTACTATGCAACCACGTGTATTACTGTACTTTTATTACTGGGTATTTCAACAGTTAACGGTAAAACTTTCGCCGTTATTTTTATAAAAAAAAAATTCTGTCGTTTTCTAACTCCGACAATCATTCCGTTGTGGGGTCCACTAATAATTGTGTTGTACGAATATTTCCTGTTAAAACGAATATTCCTTGACCAATCGAATATTTTATAACAACTTGCTTACTTTGTAAAATTTATAAATATTACCCACAACTATAACATTATATTAAATCCACACCATAATATCAAAAATACATTTCGAAGAAAAATTTATCTTTATTCATAAAAGTTGGGGTCTTACAACTTTACTTCCCTACATCTAACTAATAGACCCTGTATAATTTTTAGTGTTTTGAGTATAAATTTTGGATGGTTTATTTCTCTTATTTCAAGTAAAACTTATTTGAAACTTATAAAAAGATATCAAAATTAATTTATGATTTGAAATTAATTCATGATTTTGTTTGAATATAGAAAGTAAATTTAGTTTGAGGCATTGAGCGTTTGGAAAATCATTCAAATTGAACTATGACAAGTAACCGATCGAAGTAAATTTTTAAATATTTTTTATTTAAAATTTATTTTTTAGTTTGAATTATGAATATTTATTGTAATTTATAAATATTATTATGATTAGCTCAAAATTTTTTATTTAATTTTAAAAAACATTAATTAAAATACTTCGGTGCTGAAAAAAAATATTGGATCCGCCACGCCACGTTGTTTAATTTCTATTCAGCAAGTTTAACAAATAGTACTAGATACGTACATACATAGTAACAATTGTAAATTAATAAAAAAAAGAATTTAAAAATAAAAAGAGACAATGACCGTTTGCCTTCCTAGCTTGACCCTTTTGAATTCAACTTGCTAGCGTGGACTTTGACCATTACTTTTCTAACCTAACCCCTTGCATGGTTGGCTGCTTAATATATATATATATATATATATATATATATATATATATACATACATGGGGGTCTTACTGTTTTCCTATCTCCTTTTTGAATATCATCCTATATACTTTTCAAACTGTCTAGCTAGCTCTAATATATAGTTGGAATGGTTCCTTTGATTTGCAGGCTCACCTTCTTTTCATTAACTCGATCATGATCTAGAGCTAGTCTTTTACCCATAATTAAATATATAACCACCATGCCATATACTTGTTCAATAAAAACAGCTCCCAATTTGGACTCTTTCTTATAGTACTTCATCATCTATATCTAATTACAATGTACTCTTTCTGTACATATTTCTTCATATATATATATATGGAACATATGCATGTATACGGACGAAAAGCCAACAAACAATATCATGATCATGGTCATCAACACAAATAGAGAGTACTGGAATATAATTTGCTATCTATAGATGATCTCATGCAGCAGCAAATATAGCTTAATTAGCTAGCTGCCTGCTATAACTATCTATGGACTCCATCTTCCACCTTAGTGAAGGTGACCGTGTCGCCTTTCTCCAGCACCTATCCCACTCTTTTGGCTGCACTTTCATTTGCCTTTGGTCTTACTTGCCTCAGCCATCCAAGTAATTACGTACTACTTAATTCTCACTTCTCTTTCTCAATATACATATACATACATACTTGCGTATTAATTTAAATAATAGTGTACGCTTAAATTTTAACTATAAGTGATCGATGAATCCATCTGCAGCTGCTTGCTCTTTATGGATGGAATCTACCATGGAGAAAACAAACAATTACCCAGCTCATCATCCGGAAATACTCGCGCTCAGACCCTTTTCGAGGAGTATCAAAAATCTGTATTCATAGTTGATAATAGGTATATATATATATATAGAGTCCGGATCCAGTCCGAGATCCTGAACTTTTTTAAAATACGGACTTTATTTTTTTGCTTTTTTGCGTTTTTTTTAAACAACTAAATTTTTTTTTAATATTTTATGGAATTGGAATTTTTTCATAATACAGTGTTTTGGGTGTGATTTGTATGTATTCATCCAAATCACACCCAAAACACTGTATTATGTAAAAATTCTAGTTCCATAAAATATTAAAAAAAAAATTAGTTCTTTTTAAAAAAAAAAAAAAAAAAAATTGGGATCCGAATTTTAACTCCAGACCTGATCCGCTTCTATATATATATATATATATATATATATATATATATATATATATATATATATATATGCATGTGAATACTTACTATACATGCATAAACAAAGTTTCATGTTCATGTTTGAATGATTTTATGTTTTTCGACTTTTTTAGCAGTGCTCCGGGATTTGCTTTCAAGAATAGTCTTCCTTACATTGAGTTCAAGGAATTAGAACTTCAAACACTAGCATCCACCAAAACACAGTTGCAATTCTATCAGGTAATCATAATATGTATAATTATTAATTTCATATATAATTATCATATATAATTAATGATCACATTATATATATGGAATTGTTTTTGATTTTCTGGAAACAATATTGAGTAACTAATTAATTGTTAAATTTTTATACATGCAGGAAGCTCGGATCAAGGTTTGTTAATCAACAAAAAATCATGTTTTCCTTAATTTAATTTGAAATGTTAACCTTACAACCAAGAAATCTTTACCTTCTTGTGTTTTACTATATATGTCCGTACAGACTGCTATATTCATGGGGTGCAAAACTGGAGAGATTGAGCTAGGCATGTCCATTGACACCCAAGTAAGAATTACAGTTCATGTGGTTTAATTCATCGAGTATGTATATATATATATATATGCATTAATTGTTAGCTCGACCTCTATGTAATAGCTTAAGCTTTGAAAGTCATTGATAACTAATTAATTAACAATATATGTACAAATTAATTCGCAGGCTGATTTTGAAATGAAAATGAGGAATTGTTTTCCGGAAGATTTTTCTCAACTACAATCCATTCCAATCCAGCAGCTCCCCCAGCCAACTGATCAAAATCCACCATCTTCATCTTCATCCTCATTGAGATCACTATCCATTGATAGCCCCAGTAGCGCCATGCCTAATTTTTTATTTAACAACAACAATATAAGCACTAATCCCTATCCCTTAGAACCTTCTGTTAAACCAGTTCAAACCTTGAGCCAAATCCGAAACAACATTCAATTCCCAACATTATTACAAAGTACTGAGGAAGATGATGCAATGAGACGAGCCATTCTGGCGGTGATTTCTTCTTCTTCTTCTTCGCCTTCTTCTTCTACTAATTCGTCGCAAAAACCACAGCAAAATTCCAGTGCATTCAAGAGTTACAGATCAGTTTTAGCCCCCACAAGCAGAGTAGCTCAAAAGCAGAATATGTTGATACGAGCAATCGCATTTGTCACAAGTACTTCGAATACTCTAATGCGAAATCAAGAACAAACCCAAAATGGAAATCGACCCGCCAGCAATCAGTTGCATCATATGATATCTGAGCGAAGAAGGAGAGAAAAGCTTAATGAAAGCTTTCAAGCATTGAGATCACTACTTCCTCCGGGATCTAAGGTATGAAATATATTCATTCTACACCAACTTCCTCTTATATAATTGATATATATATCTTAATGTCAGAATCGGATCACACGCACGCAAACGACACTAAAAAATTAACACAAAGATTTACGTGATTCCCAATTCGGTCGCTTCACTTCCCTAATTAACTCCGGCACTGACTTTTTTTTAGAAACTTCTCAATACCTCTCATACACACCATATGAGCCACAAATTCCAACTCTTGATTAATTTTATAGAAAATTGCAGTCACTGCAATTCCAGTATCTTTAAAGTATGGATACTGTGTTTTTAATTATTCTGTTTGTAAATTCTGTATAAATATTCTCTGTGTGTTGTATATATATATATATATTCTTGATTTATGGCTTGTGTGAGTACGTACAGAAAGACAAAGCATCAGTACTTAATAGCACAAAGGAGTACGTGAACTCTCTGAAAGCTGAAGTTGAGGAGCTAAGTAGAAAAAACCAGATTTTGGAGGCACAACTGCTACAAAATGATGACCAAGAATTAGGGCAGATGATTACTGGTACTGCCTCCTCAACTACTGATCAAAGGGTCGTCGATGTTCGGATTACAAACATTATTAATGCCGAAACAACCAGCTCGGAGGCGGCGCGAATCTTGGACTTGAGAGTGATTGTAAGATCAGGAGGAGAATATTATTGCAGCATGTTGGACTTGGCAATTAGGGTTCTTGAGTTCTTGAAACAACTTAGGAATGTGATCACCTTAATATCTGTAGAAGCCGATACGCCCATGCTACTTGAAACAACTTCAGTTAATCGCTTAGTTTTGAGATTGAAGATTGAGGTATGTATAGTATGTAGTTGATTGATTAAATTTAAGCACAAACATTACTAACATTGCATGCATGCCACATATATAATAGAGAGTGGTTAGTATAAAGTTAATTTTGGTCAATTGATCAATACATGACACGCATGTTGGAAGGTGATTTTTCCTTTCTTCTACGTGTCAGTATTGTATTGATCAATTGACCAACTTACCATAAAGTTAATTTTATGATAATTAAATCCCACGTAATAGGTGCACAAATTAAAAGGAGATATCTATTAATTAGTCTAAGATCACTTTTGGACTAACACATGCATATTTACCAATTAAAGTCTAATTTATTTGTTCTGGTCTTACTTAGGGAGATGAATGGGACGACACCACCTTCCAAGAAGCAGTGAGAAGGGTAGTTGCTGACCTGGCACAATGACAATATATATACTATAATTAATTGGACCATCTGCCACGTGTCAAAAAGAGAGCGAGCAAGCTAGCTAGCTAGTACGGGCGCCT
This sequence comes from Panax notoginseng, assembly GCA_016801055.1. Taxonomy (NCBI): domain Eukaryota; kingdom Viridiplantae; phylum Streptophyta; class Magnoliopsida; order Apiales; family Araliaceae; genus Panax; species Panax notoginseng. The sequence continues at coordinate 19,422,249 of CM029015.1, forward strand.
CATCATCATCTTTCATGTGGTTGAGCCAATCATGGTCACATCAACGGTTGTAAACCACATTAAATTTTGAGTCTTTAGCCACCACCTGCAACATCTATTCTTTTAAATGATTGAGATACATCAGGTACTGTCGCCCTTATTGAATATTGACTAACCACAAATTATACTACTACTACATATTATTTGTTGACTATGATATATATATGGTCCAACTTGTGGAAAAGTGGTAATTTTATTTTCTACTGCCTGAACCCACCATATCAATTAATCAATCTACCTTTTTTTACGTACATTTGTGTATATATAGGGATATACTATTTTAACTAATTAATTTATGGTCGTCTATTATATAATTTAATTAAGAAATGAGATTGAATAAAACTTGAGTCTAGTCGTTGGTAGAATCTGTGGCCACTACATCTCTTCATAGTTATCAGACTAATGATTATTATGCCTTTATTTTAATTTTTCGAACTGACCGCTAGTAAAATTTGCATGCGATCAAATACAGAGAAATAAAAAGAAAATAGGTCTGGCCGTAGATGAGTCTGACTGCCAGAATAGAACGCTTACTAGTTATGAACATATCATACAAATCGACATACTAGTTGATCATAATTATAATTACAAGAATAGTGGAGTAGTGATAAATTTGTTACGTGATTGTGGTCGCGGGATGGTGTAGTAAACTGTTCACCATTATTATATCTTCAAAAGAAATATCGTCCAAAGAAATTTAATCAATACAACTGTTCAAACTTGAATTGATTTACAAATCTAATGAGACAAATTTTGGAAGAATCAATCAAAATATTGAGGATGGAACAAATGAATAATATATTTAGTATACTCCAATATTGATTATTGTGTTGTATTCTAACCGCATGTCCTACATGCGGCCAGATCTATCTACTTTTTATTTTTATATATTCTGATCACAGATCCTACTAATAATAAAATTTAAATTTTATTCAATCTAATCTCTTAAATCATATTATCTCACTGTAAATTAATTATACTTACATTAAGAGTGTAATGTATAATTAAAATGTTGTTTTAATTCCATGTCATGTTGGGGTATGACTTATAATAAGACTAGTCAAGTTTCCTCAGTGGAATTCAATTCAAATAGCTTCGAGACGAAACCTTTGACCCAAGACTGATGTTTAATGTAATACTTAGTAAAATAAAGAAGAAGAATATAATTGAGAGGCAATCCGTTCATGTTCAAGTAAATTTATACGTCATAACTTTTTAAATTTATTTTACATCCCACTCAAAAACTTGCATGTTCATTTGGATATGTCAATACACAATCATTTCGGAAATAATTTATAAGTTAGGCAAACTGAACTTATAAGTCATTTATTAATATTCACATGTTCATAAATGATTTATTTTTCTACTTATAAGTTGAGTTTGAAGTCAAAAAAATAAATACGTATTTGTAACTTATTTGAAAATGACTTATAAGTCATTTTAAAATAAGTTAGTTTGACCAAATGTAATATCTATTTTGTCCATATTCTATTTTATCCATCTTTTTATTAATTTTCTTTTACATTTATTTTAACTTATAAGTCATTATAAGCCGAAAACCTTCATAAATTGTTTTAACTTAATTTTTGACTTATAAATAAATTGATGTGGAACACTTTTATCTATAAGTTCAACTTAAGCCATTCCGGAATTCAACTTAATTTTTTGTAGGAGAAAACTAACTTATAATAATGATTGAATAATTACCTAATTAATAAGAGTTTTTTATATTGATCAAAATCCAGTTTGAAAAACATGCAGAATGATAAAGTTAGGAATTACTAATTAAGTGAAAATTACTAATGATAAAACTAAATTTTTTTTTAATATTTTAATAATTACCCTCTATATAATAAATTAAGAAAGCCGATGGAAAAGTGTCTCATTTACAAATATCTAACTAAAAAAAACTACTTATTTGTTAGTTTAGTAATTGGGTATGATAATAAAGATATGATAACAAATATTATGTTATTTTATATAACTATCTCAAAAAGAAATTGGTAAATGAGAATTTTTTTTTTGGGTGGGTGGGAAGAGAGAGAGTATAAAGGTAAATAAGAATATAAGAGTAGAAGGACAGGGTTCCAAGAAGGAGAGGACAGCAGCCATCAACGGCAAAAGAAAATCATTATTTGCCGATCAATCACAAAGACAGAGGAAGCAGGCAAGAAATGACTGGAAATTAACTTAAATAAGAAACTAACTTCAAGACTGATGAAGAAGAAAGTGGAAGTAGTCTCTCTCTTTCTCTAAATTATGCAAGAATAAGAATTTCATCACGTGGTATATATAATGTTTGCACGACCAGGAAATTGAATTCACCAACTTTCTTGACCAACATATATATATATATATATATATATATATATATATATATATATATATAGTCCGCTTTTCTAGCGAACTGAAATGAACATAGAAAGTTAATTTTTTATACTATAGCGATGAAAAAAATCGTCGCTATAGTTGGTTCGCTCCTTCCAGTTCGCTGGAGAGAGCCGGGTGGGATAGCGATTATCATGTGGGCTTGTAAACAATTGAATTCACAAATAAGGAACAAGAGATTCACCAGATAAACACAGAGAAATCTCTCTAATGTGTATGATATATTTTATCAAAATTCAAGTTATCCAATTCAACCCACAAGCCGGGTTTATATAGATAATAAACTTTATTCCCAAGTCACTCTAGAATATTCCTAGAGATATGAAATAAAATCTTTCTAGGGATGTAAAAAATATTCTAACAAACTTCCTAAATTTACGAAAAAAATAACAACCTAACAAATAACAAAAATTACTTAACAACAAAAATAGGAAAGAAAACAATTTAAACTATGTGATCTGTCGAGCTTTGAAGTAAAGATGCCCTTCTTTCTCCCGAAGTCGAAGGTGAAAGTATTCCCGAAGCTGAATAAATTGATGCCGAACTTTTGACGCCGAACTTTTGACCTACCGAACGCTTGTCCCGAAGCGGAAAGGATTAATGTTGAAGGTGGCCTCGTCGTTTGTGACGATCATCCCGTTCATGGTACTCCATGGCATTCATCATATTATCCGATAGCTCGGCTTCTTCGGTCTTGGACCATCCTGCATCAGTCACCCGAGGTTGAGAAGAACTCGTCCTCGAGTTCTCAGTTTGTTCAGCAGACTGCTCGAAGTAGGGGCTCAAATGCTTAACGTTGAAAACATCTGAAGTTCTCAGATGATTCGGAATATGTAACTGATAGGCATTATCGTTGATTCGCTGCAGAATTTTGTAAGGGCCAATTTTTCGATCTTTAAGTTTATTATAATCGCCAACAGGAAAACGATCTCGGGTAAGTACAGCCCAAACAAGATCTTCAACTTTAAAAACAACTCTACGCCGATGATTGTCAACCCGAGCCTTGTACTTAGCATTGTTGTCCAAGATAGACTGGTGTACTTGATCATGAATAACCCAAAGATGATCTGCCATTTCTTTCGCTTTGGGATGTACTCGACCAATCCGAGGAACATGAATTAAGTCCAAGACTCCACAAGGGTTCTGACCATAAACTATTTTAAATGGGCTCATGTTGGTGGTTCGATTTTTCAAACGGTTATAAGCCAATTCTGCTTGAGGAAGTGCTAGATCCCATTGCTTCGGTTTATTCCCGGCCAAACACCTCAGAATATTGCCCAAGCTTCGATTTACCACTTCGGTTTGACCATCGGTCTAGGGATGGTAAGCATTGCTGAAGTTCAATTGCGTTTCGAGCTTTTCCCATAGACTCTTTCAAAAATTACTCATAAATTTAGTATCTCGGTCAGATGTGATATATTGTGGAATGCCAAGTAAGCGTACAATCTCCCGAAAATAGAGATGGGCAATTCGAACAACATCCATGGTCTTTCGACAAGCTATGACATGAGCCATTTTAGAGAATCGGTCGACGACAACCATAATAGAATCTGAAGTTCTTTGAGTTCGGGGTAGGCCTAAGACAAAGTCCACGCTAACATCACACTAAGGCTTTTCAAGAACAGGTAAGGGAGTGTATAATCCTGCATTGGTGAAAACTCCTTTTGACTTCTGACAAGTAGAACACCCTTTTACAAAGCACTTCACATCACTCTAGATTTTTGGCCAGTAATAGTCAGCTCCGATTAAGGCCAATGTTTTATCTTGTCCGAAGTGTCCTTCTTTGTGAAGTTCACTCATTATCTTTTGCCGAAGCGAACAATCAAGAATACACAGCTGAAGTTCTCGAAACAAATACCCTTTATGTAAGATAAAATTAGATCGTCGACCTTCCTGTATGTCTTGAACTATCTTACCAAAGGAATGGTCTCCTTCATACATCTCAGTGAATACGTCAAACCTTACAATCGTATTTTGCATAGTACTAAAGAGTAAAGCTCTTGGGCTTAGCGCACACTATAAAAAAATGGGCCTTTAGCAACAATTTTTCGGGCAACAATTTTATAAGTCGTTGCTAAAAGTATATGTTTAGCAACGAAATTTGTCCTTCGTTGCAGATTGTGTCAGGCTTTCACTTTTTGCAACGAAATTTATAAGTCGCTGCAAAATTTCGTTGCTAATTCATTGGCAGGAAAAAAATTCGTTAGAAATTCGTTGTAAAATTTTCGATCACTTGATTTCCCGTCATTGTGAGCAACGAAAGTTTTTTTGTTGCTAAAAATGGGGCTTTAGCAACGATTTTTCAGGCAACGATGTAAGACCCCAATTTTTTTTAATAAAGATGAGTTTTCTATAAATATCATTTTTAAATATTATGGAATGAATTTGATATAATGTTATAGTTGTGGGTAATATTTATAAATTGTGCAAAGTACGCAAGTTGTTGTATAATATTCGATTGGTCGGGAAATATTCGTTTTAACAGGGAATATTCGTACGACGGCACAATCATTGGTGGACCCCACAACGGAATTATTGTCGGATTGAGAAAACGACAAAAATATTTTATGAAAATAACGGCGAAAGTTTTACCGTTAGTACTATTGAACTACTCGGTAATAAAAGTACAGTAATACACGTGGTTGCATAGTAGCACACGGTATTGATTATCGATGCTTATGTGATAAGTCACTCAGTTTTGTTTATTAGTATTATTAATGTAATAAAACAGAAAAGCTTTTTATATAAAACATAATACTTTTATAAAGTTATCTGTTTTATTAGACTATAAATAGAATATATTATATTATATTATGCATAGTATTTTGCATAATAAAATCTTTTTATATAAAACAGAATATTTTTATAAAATTATTTGTTTTATTAGATTTTAAATAGAATATATTATATTTTATTATGCATAGTATTTGCATAGTGCCTGCATAGTATTTGCATAGTAAAATCTTTTGATATAAAACAGAATACTCTTATAAAGTTATTCGTTTTATTAGATTATAAATAGAATATATTATATTTTATTTAAAAGATTTTGCTTTAAATATGGATCGTCCGATTAAAAGTAAATCAATCTAGACCGTTCATGAATTAGTTACTATGCAGTCCATTCTTCTATAAATAGAAGCTCATTCCTTCATTATTTCTTACGAATTCACTGAAACTCTAGAGAGAGAAATTATAGAGAAAAAGAAGAAAAGTATTCTGCTACTACACTACTCATATATCCAGTACTCTTCTTCTTAAGGTAAGGGGTATTATTTCTTTTGTATTCATGAAGAGAACTTCTGTTATTCCATTATTTATTATTCTGTTGGAATAACCTGTATACGCGGGCTACCCTATACTTGGTGAACTTATTCTATTATTCCATTATTTATTATTCTGTTAAAATATCATGTCTGTGCGTTTTACGCCGGACCTGGTTCCGTCTTTATTATTCTGTTGGAATATCCTGTCTGTGCGTTTTACGCCGGACCTGGTTCCGTCTTTATTATTCTGTTTGAATATCCTGTCTGTGCGTTTTACGCCAGACCTGGTTCCGTCTTTATTATCCTGTTGGAATATCCTGTCTGTGCTTTTTATGCCGGACCTGGTTCCATTATTTATTTTTTTATTAGAATAACTTGTCTGTGCGGTCTATCGCATGCTTGGTGAATTCTTTTGTTATTTCATTCTTTATTATATTCAGTTGGTTAAAGTTTTGGCTTTTATACTCCATGAAATTAGTGAAATATCTTTTATATTTGCGCTTCATCCAGTATCTTTTCATGAAAATATTCTTTTGAGCATTCTTAAATTTTACTCTATAAAGCAGTATCATGTTGACAATTTAGACGTTGTTGGTTCCTGGATAAATTAATTCTTGAACCTGTTTTATTGAATTCTTATATCATTGTCATCATCCTCATGTTTATATTTTGTTGAAAGTCATCTGTGGCATGTAGTGCATAGATGGACTTGGTATGATTATAATCAGGGATTATTCGGTGTCATCATGACTGTAATGTTACAAATGAAGTGATAAAAGTCCTCATTGGCCCGTAGTGCATTGATGGACAGTTGTTGGAATGATCATGACCATTGATGAATACACAAATATCCTTGGCCCGTAGTGCATGGATAATTTGTGGTCGTGATACTAATGAATATCCTTGGTCGTAGTGCACGGATGATGTAGATTATTTATTAAGCTGAGTCTCAGCGATAAAAGTGTTGAAAAACCTTTTAAACCATAAAAGATAGGTGATTTTATTCTCTACTTGACTCTTTTAATGGATTGCTTATTCCGCTGCAGTTAAACTTGATGTCTATTGTATTTTATCAGTTTAACATTGTTGAAGACTAATGATAATTTATTCTGCATTATCTTAGTCATAATATTTCTTACTGGGCTAGTTGAGCTCACCCTTTCTTTCACTGTTCTATTTAGGAAATGAAAACGTAGCCGGGACTAGTCGGGGAACGGAGTGACGATCCAGATGATAGTAATAGTAGTCCTCACTATTCTGTTAAATAGTGTGACAATAAATATAATGAGGACTTATTCTGAGAGTGGATATTATCTAGAAGACAATATTTATATTAAAACTTATAGCTCTCTTGTTGTATATTAAAAATAGTATTTGTATTCTATACCATGTATTTGGCGACTCAGAATAGGTGATGTATACCTATTTTGTGGGCGTCACAGTTGGTATCAAAGCTTAGGGATATGACCCCTGGCTAAGATGTGAGACTAGAACTAGGAGGGGAGAGACGGGGAATTCCTTCGCTAGTATGACCTGAGTTTATTTGGTATTTAATTGGTCGGTCAGAGTATAGGAATATTATGTTAGATGTCAATTAACCTTTATTTTGTGGCAGTATCTGAAAATGACATCCGAGAATGTTGAGAATAGCAATGGAGCACAGGAGACCGTTGAGGTTCCACATATCAATAATCAGGATAATGTACATCAGGAAGGCGACAATCTTCATGCAAACAACAACACTGACCAAATGATGAATGATGAAATGTTCAGAGGCTTTATGCAATTCATGCAACATCAGGCGAGAGAGGCTTCTGTCCAAAATGTAGGTGAAAACACTGAAAACTCTCGGATGGTCACCACTAAGCAGTTTAAGGAGCTGGGACCACCGGAGTTTATTGGAGAGAAAAAACCACTTAAGGCAGAAACGTGGATCAAGCAGATCACCAAGATATTTGATGTCTTGGGATGTGCCGAGGAGCAAAAGGTTCCCTTTTCCACCTTTATGTTGCGAGGAGAGGCAGATTACTGGTGGGAATCGGTAAAGCGTACTCAACCTGCCGCATTGAAGATGCCTTGGGAAAAATTTCAAGAACTATTCAATGACAAGTACTTTCCCGAAAGTATTCGTCACATGAAGGAGGTAGAGTTCATCAAGTTGAAGCAGAATAATATGACCGTGTCACAGTACGAAGCTAAGTTTGCTGAGTTGTCCCGATTTGCGTCCCACTTGGTTGATAATGAGGAAAGAATGACGCAGATGTTTTTAAGAGGTTTGAAACCGGAGATACGTCAATATCTTATTTCTCATAAACTATGTTTGTATTCAGATGTTGTAAATAGGGCTCAGTTATTGGAACGAGATAACGAGTCAATGCAACCAAGAGAAAGCAGCCAGCAGAATGAAAATACAAGTGGTAACAGCCATCGAAGCGGTGACAACAAACGTGGAGATAATCAACATGCCAGAAATGGTAACCAACACCCGTTGTTAAGGAAGGAGAACGACCACCTATCATATGCTTCAAATGCGGAGGGGAGGGACATAACAGTCCAAACTGCGCGATGCCATCAAAAGCGTGTTATAATTATGGAAGAGAAGGTCACCTAGCCCAATTTTGTCATGCACCGAAGACAAGTCCAGTTGGAACGGTGACACAAAATACCGTCCCAGACAAGTCAAAACCAGTAGTTTAAGAGAGAGCATTTGTTGTGACCTCCCAGAAAGCAAGGAAACCAAACGAGGTCATCACGAGTAAGCTTATCATAAACTCTAGCGAAGCTTATACCTTATTTGATACCGGTTCGACCCATTCTTTTATTTTTCCTACTTACGCTCAACGATTAATTTGACTCCGGAGAAATTAGACTTTGACTTATCTGTGAAAACTTCATTGGGAGAAACCTTCATTACATCCATTGTTTATAAGTCTTGTTTGGTTCAAATCGGTACCCTAACATTACCTGTCGATCTTATTTCATTGAAAATACTTACATTTGATGTGATTCTAGGGATTGATTGGTTAACTACTCATCATGCTAAAATTGATTGTTTGTGTAAGGTTGTTAGCTTTCATATTCCTAATCAACCTATTATGCGAATTCAAGCGACCAAACCATTAAAATCAATCACGGTCATCTCAAGCCATAAAGTTATTCGTTTATTGAAAAACGGATGTCAAGCTTTCTTAGCTCATGTCACAGATCTAAACAAAAATACGTCAGTTTTGAATGATATTTCTATTGTTAATGAATTTCCTGACATATTCCCTGAAGAACTTCATGGCCTACCCCCAGAGCATGAAATTGAATTTTGTATTGACCTTGAACCCGGTACAAAACCCATTTCCAAAGCCCCATATCGGATGGCTCCTATTGAACTTCAGGAGTTAAAGACCCAATTGCAGGAATTGTTAGATATCGGTTTCATTCGACCTAGTACTTCTCCTTGGGGTGCTCCTGTTCTATTCGTGAAGAAGAAAGATAGAAGTATGCGACTTTGTATTGATTATCGGGAGTTGAATCATGTCACCATAAAAAATAAGTACCCGTTGCCTCGCATTGATGACCTGTTTGACTAGTTACAAGGAGCACAATTCTTTTCAAAGATCGATCTTCGTTCTGGATATCATCAGCTGAAGGTTAGAACTGAGGATATTCCAAAGACTGCCTTCAGAACTCGGTACGGACATTATAAATTCTTAGTCATGTCTTTTGGATTGACTAATGCTCCTACTGGCTTCATGGATATGATGAACTGAGTATTTAAGGAATATTTGGATCACTTTGTGGTCGTCTTTATTAATGACATCCTTATTTATTATAAAAGTCGTGAAGATCATGAGCAACACTTGAGGCTGATACTCCAAAAGCTTCATGAAAACAACCTTTATGCCAAGTTGAAGAAATGCGAGTTCTGGCTTGAAGAAGTGGCATTCCTTGGGCACGTAGTATCAAGTCATGGAATATCTGTTGACCCAGCAAAGATTGAAGCTATTCAAAGCTGGGAAAAACCCAAATCAGTGACCGAAGTACGTAGCTTTCTTGGCTTAGCTGGTTATTATCGGAGATTCGTGGAAGGATTTTCTCGAATCGCTACTCCACTAACTCAGCTGAGTCGAAAAGATACAAAATTCGGTTGGAACGAGGAATGTGAGAATAGTTTTCAAGAACTCAAGAGAAGACTCATTTCAGCACCTGTTCTGACCATACCATCTGGCTCGGAGGGATTTGTCATCTACAGTGATGCTTCGGGCAAAGAGTTAGGATGTGTTCTCATGCAACATGGGAAAGTCATAGCATATGCCTCTCGACAACTCAAAGAATATAAGAGGAATTATCCTACTCATGATCTAGAGTTGGCAGCAGTCATTTTTGCACTAAAGATTTGGAGGCATTACTTGTATGGGGAGAAAGTGGAGATCTTTACAGATCATAAAAGCCTCAAATATTTCTTCACCCAAAAGGAACTTAACATGCGGCAACGACGTTGGCTTGAACTGTTGAAAGATTATGATCATACCCTCCAATACCATCCTGAAAAAGCGAATGTGGTAGCTGACGCATTGAGTAGAAGATCATATGCGGGTACGAGTTCGATATTGTCAACGCAAAGGCCCATTTTGTGTAACTTGCAAAGGATGGAGATAGAGTTAAAGACTCCGGGGGCCCATGTGATGATGGCGAATATACGAGTAGAACCGACTTTAATTGATAAAGTTAAAGCTGGTCAAGCTACAGAACTGGAGCTGATGCGTATGAGGAAGAAAGTGCAAGAAGGTGCTATGTCGGAAGCAAAAATCGATGAGGAAGGAATACTTCAAGTCAACTCCAGACTTTGTGTTCTTAACGACCCTGATTTAAAGTATAACATCATGATGGAGGCGCACAACACACCGTTTGCAATCCATCCCGGGAGTACCAAAATGTATCATGATCTTCGACATACATTTTGGTGGGGCAATATAAAGAGAGAGATAGCGCTGTTTATCTCAAGGTGTCTAACGTGTCAACGAGTCAAGGCGGAGCATCAAGTACCAAAAGGTCCATTGCAACCGCTTAAAATTCCAGAATGGAAGTGGGAGCACATTAACATGGATTTCGTTACCGATCTTCCCAAGATTTCTTAAGGCATAGATGCGATTTGGGTCATTGTTGATAGATTGACCAAGACGGCTCATTTCTTACCTATACGAGAAACTTATACACTTGAGCGTCTTGCTCGTATGTACATAAACGAGATTGTAAGATTGCATGGTATGCCAGTATCCATAATTTCTGATCGAGACCCAAGATTCACTTCATAATTTTGAGTGAGTTTGCAGAAAGCTATGGGTACGGATTTACGACTTAGTTCGGCATATCATCCTCAAACGGACGGGTAGTCAGAGAAGACTATTCAAACTCTTAAAGATCTATTAAGACTCTGTGTCCTTGATTTCAAGGGAAGTTGGGGCAAGTTCTTACCATTGGTGGAGTTTTCCTACAACAATAGCTATCATGCAAGTATTGGCATGGCTCCATTCGAAGTGTTGTATGGAAGAAAGTGTCGTTCTCTAGTATGCTGGGATGAGGTGGGTGAAGCAACGTTGTTGGGACTGGAGTTGGTACGTATGACTACAGAAAAGATTCAAACGATCCGACAACGTATAAAAACCTCACAAGATCGACAAAAGAGTTATGCTGATCTTCATCGAAAGGACGTAGAATTTGATATTGGAGATCATGCGTTATTACATGTTGCTCCATTAAAAGAAGTTACGAGATTTGGAAAGAAAGGAAAGCTCAATCCTAGATTCATTGGCCCATTTTTAATCCTTAATCGAGTAGGAATTGTGGCCGTGAAGATCATGAGCAACACTTGAGGCTGGTACTCCAAAAGCTTCGTGAATACAAGCTTTATGCCAAGTTGAAAAAATACGAGTTCTGGCTGGAGGAGGTAGCATTTCTTGGGCACGTAGTATCAAGTCGTGGAATATCGGTTGACCTGGCAAAGATTGAAGCTATTCAAAGCTGGGAGCAACCTAAATCAGTGACTGAAGTACGTAGCTTTCTTGGTTTAGCTGGTTATTATCGGAGATTCGTGGAAGGATTTTCTCGAATCGCTACTCCATTAACTCAGCTGACTCGGAAAGATACAAAGTTCGGTTGGAGCGAAGAATGTGAGCAGAGTTTTCAAGAACTCAAGAGGAGACTCATTTCAGCACCTGTTCTAACAATACCATCTGGCTCGGAGGGATTTGTCATCTATAGTGATGCTTCGAGCAAAGGGTTGAGATGCGTTCTCATGCAACATGGAAAAGTCATAGCCTATACATCAAGACAACTCAAGGAATATGAGAGAAATTATCCTACTCATGATCTAGAGTTGGCAGCTGTTGTCTTTGCACTTAAAATTTGGAGGCATTACTTGTATGGGGAGAAGGTGGAGATCTTTATGGATCATAAAAGCCTCAAATATTTCTTCACTCAAAAGGAACTCAATATGCGACAACGACGTTGGCTTGAACTGTTGAAAGATTATGATCATACCATTCAATACCATCCTGGAAAAGCGAACGTAGTAGCTGACGCATTGAGTAGAAGATCATATGCAAGTACGAGTGCGATATTGTCAACACAAAGGCCCATTTTGTGTGACTTGCAAAAGATGGAGATAGAGTTAAAGACTCCAGGGACCCATGTGATGATGGCAAATATACGAGTAGAACCAACTTTAATCGATAAAGTTAAAGCTACTCAAGCTACAGACTTGGAGCTGATGCGCATGAGGAAGAAAGTGCAAGAAGGTGCTATGCCGGAAGCAAGAATCGATGAAGAAGGAATACTTCGAGTCAACTCCAAACTTTGTGTTCCTAACGACCCTGATTTAAAGTATGGAATCATGATGGAGGCGCACAACAATCCATTTGCAATCCATCCTGGAAGTACCAAAATGTATCATGATCTTCGTCATACATTTTAGTGGAGCAATATGAAGAGAGAGATAGCGCTGTTTATCTCAAGGTGTCTAACTTGTCAACGAGTCAAAGCGGAGCATCAAGTACCAAAAGGTCCATTGCAACCACTTGAAATTCCAGAATGGAAGTGGGAGCACATTACCATGGATTTTGTTACCGGTCTTCCTAAGGTTTCTCAAGGTATAAATGCGATTTGGGTCATTGTTGATAGATTAACCAAGTCTGCTCATTTCTTACCGATACGAGAAACTTATACACTTGAACGTCTTGCTCGTATGTACATGAACGAGATTGTAAGACTGCATGGTATGCCAGTATCCATAGTTTCTGACCGAGACCCAAGATTCACTTCACGATTTTGGGTTAGCTTACAAAAAGCTATGGGTGCGGATTTACGATTTAGTTCGGCATATCATCCTCAAACGGACGGACAATCAGAGAGGACTATTCAAACTCTGGAAGATTTATTAAGACTCTGTGTCCTTGACTTCAAGGAAAGTTTGGATAAGTTCTTATCATTGGTGGAGTTTTCCTACAATAACAGTTATCAAGCAAGTATTGGCATGGCTCCATTCGAAGCATTGTATGGAAGAAAATGTCATTCTCCAGTATGCTGGGATGAGGTGGGTGAAGCAACGTTGTTGGGACTGGAGTTGGTACGTATGACTACAGAAAAGATTCAAAAGATCCGACAACGTATAAAAACCTCACAAGATCGACAAAAGAGTTATGCTGATCTTCATCGAAAGGACGTGGAAGCTCATTCCTTCATTATTTCTTACGAATTCACTGAAACTCTAGAGAGAGAAATTATAGAGGAAAAGAAGAAAAGTATTCTGCTACTGCACTACTCATATATCCAGTACTCTTCTTCTTAAGGTAAGGGGTATTATTTCTTTTGTATTCATGAAGAGAACTTCTGTTATTCCATTATTTATTATTCTGTTGGAATAACCTGTATACGTGGGCTACCCTATACTTGGTGAAATTATTCTGTTATTCAATTATTTATTATTCTGTTAGAATATCATGTCTGTGCATTTTACGCCGGACCTGGTTCCATCCTTATTATTCTGTTGGAATATCCTGTCTGTGCATTTTACGTCGGACCTGGTTCCGTCTTTATTATTCTGTTAGAATATCTTGTCTGTGCGTTTTACGCCGGACCTGGTTCCATTATTTATTTTTCTGTTGGAATAACCTGTCTGTGCGGTGAATTCTTTTGTTATTCCATTCTTTATTATACTCAGTTGGTTAAAGTTTTGGCTTTTATACTCCATGAAATTAGTGGAATATCTTTGATATTTGCGCTTCATCCAGTATCTTTTCATGAAAATATTCTTTTGAGCATTCTTAAATTTTACTCTACAAATCAGTATCATGTTGACAATTTGGACGTTGTTGGTTCCTGGATAAATTAATTCTTGAACTTGTTTTATTGAATTCCTATATCATTGTCATCATCCTCATGTTTATATTTTATTGAAAGTCATCTGTGGCATGTAGTGCATAAATGGACTTGGTATGATTATAACCAGGGATTATTCGATGTAATCATGACCGTAATATTATAAATAATGTGATAAAAGTTCTCATTGGTCCGTAGTACATTGATGGACAGTTGTTGGCATGATCATGACCATTAATGAATACACAAATATCCTTGGCCTGTAGTGCATGGATAATTTGTGGTCGTGATACTAATGAATATCCTTGGCCGTAGTGCAGGGATGATGTGGATTATTTATTAAGCTGAGTCTCAGCGATAAAAGTGATGAAAAACCTTTTAAACCATAAAAGATAGTAGATTTTATTCTCTACTTGACTCTTTTAATGGATTGCTTGTTCCGTTGCAGTTAAACTTGATGTCTATTATATTTTATCAGTTTAACATTGTTAAAGACTAATGATAATTTATTCTGCATTTTCTTAGTCATAATATTTCTTACTGGGCTAGTTGAGCTCACCCTTTCTTTCACTGTTCTCTTCAGGAAATGAGAACGTAGCCGGGACTAGTCGGGAAGCGGAGTGACGGTCCAGATGATAGTAGTAGTAGTCCTCACTATTCTGTTAAATAGTGTGACAATAAATGTAATGAGGACTTATTCTGAGAGTGGATATTGTCTAGAAGACAGTATTTGTATTAAAACTCACAGCTCTCTTGTTGTATATTAAAGATTGTATTTGTATTCTATACCATGTATTTGACGACTCGGAATAGGTGATGTATACCTATTTTGGGGGCGTCACAGTAAAAATAATAATAGTACTAATAATAATAATAATAATAACAACAACAATCATAATAATAATAGTACTAATAATAATAATAACAATAACAATAATAATAATAATAATAATAATAATAATAATAATAATAATAATAATAATAATAATAATAATAATAATAATAATAATAATAATAACAATAATAATAATTATACTAATAATAATAACAATAACAATAACATAATAATAATAATAATAATAATAATAATAATAATAATAATAATAATAATAATAATAATAATAATAATAATAATAATAATAATAATAACATCAACAACAACAACATACGTTTGTATAAACCTGTTAAGTTAAACATAATTAAAATTCTAAATAAATTGCAACTCAGACAGGACTTAACATCAAAAAATTGAAGTTTTAGAAACCAAGGAATTCTATAATGGTGGAACCATTCATCTTACATTAGACATTATAGAAAAGCCAACGGTGTTTCATAATAGCAAAGGCAATTATGCGGGCTTATATATATTATTATATATTTATAATAATATATATATATATATATTATTATTATATATAAATTTATAAATATATATATATATATATATATATTAAAATATTTATAGTTACGTTATATAAATATTCATAGTTACTTTATATATATTTAGTTTAATGTGGAGATTTAAGATAGGTATATATATAGATGGTAATAGAATTTATCTAATACACAAAAAATATAACATAAGAAGCAAAAATATCAAAACTAGGTTTCAAACCTAAGACCTATGGGTTATTGGGCCATTAAGCTACCATTGAGCCATTTTAATTTTTTAGTTAACTAAACTACCGCTATAACTTGTAGTGGTAGACAGTGTAGCACATGAGCAAATGAGGGGCAAATGAGTAATTTCTCATGTCACTACAGCCTGTAGCGGCTGGAGAAAATCCATTTCAATCCGTGTCATCAAATGTTGTGATCAACGGTATAGATTATGGTTGTTGAAATAGTACATATGACAACCGATTACCAAACATGTTAGTTCCGGGTCTCCGACCTAAATAAACCCAACCGCATCAAACCTGATTATTATATTTATACTTCCCAATGTTTCCTATTTCTAGATAGAAGTAAGATATACTTACAAGTACTCCCTCACTCCGAGAATAAAAGTGATGATTGATTTTATACGAATTTAAAATAAAATGTCAAATTATAAAATTAGTCATATTTAAATTCTCATCTAATTACATATTTTTCTATACATGACTAGTGCTATTATATAAATATTTATAAATAATAAAAATATGACATTTAATATTAAGGATATTACGCATAAATTACTGTAAAAAAATAAATTATTTAATATAAGTAAATATTTAACTTGAGATTACATAAAATAATAAGAACTTTTATCCTTAGACGGAAGGAGTAACTTAAATCATGAACATATTTTTAAGTCTAAAAATAAAACATAAAAAGAAGAATAGTAATGGTATACCCCTAGCTATTTCTAGTTCTCCTTTTATCTTTTTTTCAAATATATTATAAAATTAAATTATAATACTATCAGTTCTAAGAGAAAACATAAAAGAGGAAGAAAAATTTATTATATTTTATGAACTAAAACATAATAAAGTTACTTAAAAATGACTTATGAGTCATTCCTAATAAGTTAGTTTGACCCATATTAATGTAATATAAATTTTATCCCTATTTTATTTAAATTTTTTTAAAAAAAACGAATTTGTAAAAAAGAAGAGTAAGATGCAACGTCACTTTAATTGTCGTTAAATTTTTTATTTTTTTGTTTTTATAGCTGAAGTCTTATATATTCTTTCATTTCCAACGCCGATGACAGAGAATAAACATAAAAAAATATTGATGTTTGTAAACAAGTACAAGAGATCAAAGAAATTAAAAAAAAAAGATTCCAACGTCAGTTAAAGTGATGTTACATCTTACTCTCTTTTTTACAAATTTGCTTTATAAAAAAATTACAATGCCGGTTAGTTTGGCATTGGATCACATTTTTATTTTTTTTAAATTTCTTTAAAAAAAGAAAATTGTTTAAAAAAATTAAGATATTTTTTTAAATTCATTTTTAAAAACAATATTTTTTAAAGTGGCGTTGGTTGCGTTTCTGATTTTTAGCCCAAAAAAATATCAAAAAATTCAACGCCATTTCAAATAGCGTCCAGACTTCCTGCTTGACGCTGAAGTGTGAAAGTGAACTCTTGCAAGTTTGCTACCCACTTAGCATGCCTTCGTGTAAGACCCCAAATTATTAATAAATAAAATTTAATTTCCTCTATTTATTATTCTGAAATAGTAAGGGTTGATTTGATTAATGTGGTTAGTTATGGGTAAAATGCGCAAATATTTTAAATAAGCAAGTGGTTATAAAATATTCATTGTTGTCGGGAAATATTCGCTTGGTCGTGGAATATTCTTACTGTCGGAGAATATTCGTACGACGGCGCAGTCTTTTGTGGGCCCCATAACGGAAAGCGATTGGATGAAGAAAACGACAAAAATAAGTTATTTATAAATAACGGCGTAGTTGTTACCGTTAATACTGTTGGAATACCCGGTGGTTAAAACGCAGTAATACGCGTTGTTGCACAGTAGCACACGGTATTGTACTAATTATTGATTCTTACGCAAGAAGGCACTACTCAATAATTGTTACAGTAATTACTGTTCAATATTGTATTTTATTGATTCAATAATCGCTGCGTTGATATTTTATATTACTGTTGTTTTAATAATTGTCACTACACAGTATTTTCTATTATCGGAACAATAATTCATATTATCTGAATAATATTATTAGATAACATTATTGGTAATGTCTAGAAAGTTCTGTCTAAGGAGAGGTTTGGCCATCTAATTGCGCGCCAGTAAGGAGATATCCTTAGTGGAAAGCCCCCTCTTTCCTGGGAACGGCCTGGTTGCCAGTACTGTAGTTCTGTAAAATTATTTGTGTATAATTAATTATTGATTTATATGATGAGAAAAATAGTGATTTTATGTGGATATAGATGGAGAAAATTTTTAATGTGACAATTGTTGAAAATTAATATTTTATCTTTTTCTGATAAAATAATTCATTTAAATATATTATTTTAATAATATATTGATGGTGATATTTTTACAATGAATGTGAGATATATGAGTATATGAGGAGGAAGAATATTTTTGTGACATTAAATGATTAACACATATTTTGTGTGTTGGTGGACACAATTCTTGACCGAAAATTTATTATTGACTGTAAAATCGTCCGTTTGTGGATTTCGGTCAATTTCTATTTGGAATTTGGAAAAACTTTCTTCTGCAAAGTTGTAGAGAATTGAGTTTCCTATAAAAACTCGCGAGATTCGAATTTTCTGAATAAAGGGCTATTTATTATGAATTATTGAAGTTCCGAAGTTCCGAAATAATTAATTTTTGGGAGTTTAGGTTAATTATTTTGAGAAAAACGTTTTTTCTTACTTTTTTTAGAAGGTTAGCATGTGTGAATTGCTGAAATTCAGATTCAAGAGGCGGGCTTGACAATTATATAAATATATTATTATTTTATTAAATTTTCTGCTTTGGTGTTCTAAGCATTTTCCTATAAATAGGGTGCTTAGGTTAGAATTAAAAATTACACCAGAAACTGAAGTTTCTCTCTCTTTCTCTCTCTATATCGAGCGTATTCTTGTGAGTATTTGATACTTTGAGTGTTGCTATACGGTGCAAGTTTTCTTCAGCACTATATCTAGTATTCCAGTCAGAAGTACCTTATTTCCGAGGTAAGGGATGTTATTTCTTCTTAAATGATATTATTTTCTTTAATATCATTATGCCGAAGTATTGATCTGAACTTTTTATCAAATTTGGAACTTTTCATGTTGGAGTTACTATTCACGAGTTACTATTCACGAGTTACTATTCACCAAAAAATAAAATTTTCTTCTTTTCGTCCAAAATATCTATTCTGGATACTAGCTTTGATTGTATCCATGTTTTGATCATTCTTGAATTTTACTCCACTATGATTATTTATGAGGTATTTTTGGACATGGAATAGTTGAAATAAGAATACTTAATATTTGTTCTTTTGTTTCACTGGATTCGTTTCTTTAAAATATTTTTCATCATCCTCAGTCTTAAATGATGATATAACTGAATATCTTTGGCCTGTAGTGCAAAGATGAATGATTTCTGATGAATATCTTTGGCCTGTAGTGCAAAGATGAATGATTTCTGATGAATATCTTTGGCCCGTAGTGCAAAGATGAACAGGTGTTGAGATGAACATGATCGACTGGTGATACAAATGAATATCTTTGGCCTGTAGTGCAAAGATGAATATTTGATTAAAGATGGTTATTGATTGTTGTTACAGGGATAAAATATTGATGATGGACTTTTAAATCTTAGAAGATAGTAGAACTCATTCTCTACTTGACTCTTCTAATGGTTTGCTGTTTCCGCTGCGAATATTGATTTAAAACTTGTTGTCTATTGTATTCTATTAAATTTTTCCCTGTTGAAGACTAACGATAATTTGTTGTATATTATCTTAGTCATAATATTCTTTACTGGGCTAGTTGAGCTCACCCTTTTCCTTGTTGTTCCATTTTCTTCTCAGGAGGCGAGAATATAGCGAGTACTAGTCGGGGTATGGAATGATGGTTCAAGACAGTTATTTTAGTAGTCCTCACTATTTTGTAAAATAGTGTATCAATAAGTATAATGAGTACTTAATTGGGTATGAATACTGTCTAGATGACAATATTTGTATTTAAACTCACAGTATATGTGTTGTCGTATTTTGCACGACAAATGTATTAATAAAGTTGTAGTTATTTCTGTACCATGTATTTGGCGACTCAGAATGGGTTGGGTGGAATGGACCTGTTTTGGGGGCGTCAAAGTTGGTATCAGAGCTTAGGGATATGATCTCTGGCGAAGATCGGGGAATAGAACTAGGAGGGGAGAGACGAGTAAATCCTTCGCTAGTGTGTCCTATCTAAGCTTAATTGTTGGTCGGTCATAATATAGGGATATTATGTGATATGTTAATTTGTTAAATTAACCCTTGTTTTATGGCAGTATTTGAGAATGTCGACTGAGAATGTTAATAATGGAGTGAATGAGATCGTGGAAACACTTCTAATCACCAACCAGGATAATGTGATGTCAGGCGAAGAAGGAATTAGAGATATCCATGTGGTGAGTGAAGAATTAATAGTTGCACCCGAAATAGTCACAGAGGTAACAGCCGAGAGTGAGGAAGAAGAGGAAGAAGAGGTACCTGAGGAGAGTTTATTAGAGGTATTATATGATCAAAATGTAGAATTAAAAAATCGTATTCATGAGTTAGAAGAGCAGGCTGAAGAACGACAGGCGGTCGTGGAGCAAAAGGATGCAACAATTCAAGCTTGTGTTACCCGATATGTGATGCTTGAACAGAAGCACTCTTTGGCAGAGTATAAGATGATAAAGCTAGAATCTGAGCTGAAAGAAGCAATAACGGAACGAGTGAGAATGAGTGATGCATGGGTAAAAGCCGCACGACGCGTTGATATTGTGGAAAGAGATGCCCGATCTAATAAGAGAAGATTTAACGATGACGGGAAGACGTCGGCAGCAGCATCAGCATCAGCACCAGCAATAAATTCTAGTGGAGGAGAACGACCGCCAATTAGATGTTACAGATGCGGAGAGGAGGGACACATAAGTCCAAACTGTTCACAGCCTTCCAAGGTATGTTTTAGTTGTGGAAAGGAAGGACATATCGCTCGAGATTGTACGATAGCGAAACCAAGTTCAGCGGGGACGGTGACTCAACAGGCTGCCCCAAAAAAGTCAAAGTCAACGGTTCCTGGAAGAGCGTTTTTCGTGACTGGTCAGAATGCGAGGAACCCGAACGAAGTTAGCACGGGTTAGTTAATTATAAATTTTTGCGAAGTATATACCTTATTAGATACCGGTTCTACCCATTCATTTATTTCTCCTGCTTGTGCTCAACGTTTAAACTTGACTCCGGAGAAATTAGACTTTGACTTATCTGTTGAAACTCTGTTAGGAGAAATTTTCATCACATCCATTGTTTATAAATCTTGTTTGATCCAAGTTGGCACCATCACATTACCTGTTGACCTTATCTCTTTAAAGATACTTGCTTTTGATGTGATTTTAGAAATTGATTGGTTAACTACTCATCATGCCAAAATTGATTGCTTTCGTAAGGTTGTTAGTCTTCATATTCCTAAGCAACCTGTTATTCAAATTCAAGCAACCAAACCATTGAAGTCAAACACTTTCATATCAAGCCATAAAGTCATTCGTTTATTGAAAAACGGATGTCAAGCTTTCTTAGCTATGTTATGGACTTGAACAAAAATACGTCAGATTTGAATGATATTTCTATTGTTAGTAAATCCCTGACGTATTTCCTGAAAAATTTCTTGGCTTACTCCCAGAGCGTGATATTGAATTTTGTATCGACTTTGAACCCGGTACAAAACCCATTTCTAAAATCTCATATCGAATGGCTCCTATTGAACTTCAGGAGTTAAAAACCCAACTATAGAAGTTGATAACCGAGCCTCTATCTGGTGACTTCCTTTGTGGAATGCACTGAAGCCAGACTCTCCGTAAGGGATACCATATTCGTGTGGTAGTAAACTGATAGGTGTCATTGTGACGTGCTATCCAAGATTGGGATATGAGTCACAGTTGAGAGCAACCTAAGTCAGTAATCGAAATACGTAGCTTTCTAGTTATTATCGGAGATTCGTAAAAGGATTTTCTCGAATCGCTACTCCATTAACTCAGCTGACTCGAAAAGATACAAACTTCGAATGGACCGAGGAATGCGAGAAGAGCTTCCAAGAATTCAACATGCGACACCGACGTTGGCTCGAGCTGTTGAAAGATTTCGATCACACCATCCAATACTATCCTAGAAAAGTAAACGTGGTAGCTGACGCATTGATCGTATACGAGTACGAGTGCGATATTGTTGAACACAAAGACCTATTTTGTATAATTTATAAATGATAGAGATAGAGTTAATGACTCTAGGGACCCACGTGATGATATACGCGTAAAATCGACTTTAATCAATAACGTTAAAGCCGCTCAAGCTACAGACCTGGAGCTGATGAATATAAAGAAGAAGGTGCAAGAATGTGTTATTCTAGAAGTAAGAGTCGATGAAGAGAAGAAAGCTCAAGCCTTCAATTTATTTGAAATCCTCGATCGAGTAGGAACTGTGGCCTATAGACTCGCCTTAACGCTAAGTATGTCACGTGTTCATAACGTTATTTACGTATCGATGTTACGTAAATATGTGGACGACCCGAACCACGTTATTGAGTTAGAACCAAACGAGATAGCTAAAGACTTAACGTACGAAGAGGTACCTGTCAAGATCTTGGATAGGAAGGAGCATGTCCTACGCACGAAGGTCATACCACAAGTTAAAGTTTTGTGGAGAAACCATGCTATTGAGGAAATGACCTGGGAGTTGGAAACGGAAATGAAAGCGAGGTATCCTCATCTTTTCGAAACACCAGGTACGTATGTCAATTTCGAGGACGAAATTTCATAAGGAGGGGAGGTTGTAAGACCCCAAATTATTAATAAATGAAATTTAATTTCCTCTATTTATTATTCTGAAATAGTAAGGGTTGATTTGATTAATGTGGTTAGTTATGGGTAAAATGCGCAAATATTTTAAATAAGCAAGTGGTTATAAAATATTCATTGTTGTCGGGAAATATTCGCTTGGTCGTGGAATATTCTTACTGTCGGAGAATATTCGTACGACGACGCAGTCTTTTGTGGGCCCCATAACGGAAAGCGATTGGATGAAGAAAACGACAAAAATAAGTTATTTATAAATAACGGCGTAGTTGTTACCGTTAATACTGTTGGAATACCCGGTGGTTAAAACGCAGTAATACACGTTGTTGCACAGTAGCACACGGTATTGCACCAATTATTGATTCTTACGCAAGAAGGCACTACTCGATAATTGTTACAGTAATTACTGTTCAATATTATATTTTATTGATTCAATAATTGCTGCGTTGATATTTTATATTACTGTTGTTTTAATAATTGTCACTACACAGTATTTTCTATTATCGGAACAATAATTCATATTATCTGAATAATATTATTAGATAACATTATTGGCAATGTCTAGAAAGTTCTGTCTAAGGAGAGGTTTGGTCATCTAATTGCGCGCCAGTAAGGAGATATCCTTAGTGGAAAGCCCCCTCTTTCCTGGGAACGGCCTGGTTGCCAGTACTGTGGTTCTGTAAAATTATTTGTGTATAATTAATTATTGATTTATATGATGAGGAAAATAATGATTTTATGTGGATATAGATGGAGAAAATTTTTAATGTGACAATTGTTGAAAATTAATATTTTATCTTTTTCTGATAAAATAATTCATTTAAATATATTATTTTAATAATATATTGATGGTGATATTTTTACAATGAATGTGGGATATATGAGTATATGAGAGGAAGAGTATTTTTGTGACATTAAATGATTAACACATGTTTTGTGTGTTGGTGGACACAATTCTTGACTGAAAATTTATTATTGACTGTAAAATCGTCCGTTTGTGGATTTCGGTCAATTTTTGTTTGGAATTTGGAAAAACTTTCTTCTGCAAAGTTGTAGAGAATTGAATTTTCTATAAAAACTCGCGAGATTCGAATTTTCTGAATAAAGGGCTATTTATTATGAATTATTGAAGTTCCGAAGTTCCGAAATAATTGATTTTTGGGAGTTTAAGTTAATTATTTTGAGAAAAACGTTTTTTCTTACTTTTTCTAGAAGGTTAGCATGTGTGAATTGCTGAAATTCAGATTCAAGAGGTGGGCTTGACAATTATATAAATATATTATTATTTTATTAAATTTTCTGCTTTGGTGTTCTAAGCATTTTCCTATAAATAGGGTGCTTAGGTTAGAATTGAAAATCGCACCAGAAACTGAAGTTTCTCTCTCTTTCTCTCTCTATATCGAGCGTATTCTTGTGAGTATTTGATACTTTGAGTGTTGCTATACGGTGCAAATTTTCTTCAGCACTATATCTAGTATTCCAGTCAGAAGTACCTTATTTCCGAGGTAAGGGATGTTATTTCTTCTTAAATGATATTATTTTCTTTAATATCATTATGCCGAAGTATTGATCTGAACTTTTTATCAAATTTGGAACTTTTCATGTCGGGGTTACTATTCATGAGTTACTATTCATGAGTTACTATTCACGAGTTACTATTCACGAGTTACTATTCACCAAAAAATAAAATTTTCTTCTTTTCGTCCAAAATATCTATTCTGGATACTAGCTTTGATTGTATCCATGTTTTGATCATTCTTGAATTTTACTCCACTATGATTATTTATGAGGTATTTTTGGACATGGAATAGTTGAAATACGAATCCTTAATATTTGTTCTTTTGTTTCACTGGATTCGTTTCTTTAAAATATTTTTCATTATCCTCAGTCTTAAATGATGATATAACTGAATATCTTTGGCCTGTAGTGCAAAGATGAATGATTTCTGATGAATATCTTTGGCCTGTAGTGCAAAGATGAATGATTTCTGATGAATATCTTTGGCCCGTAGTGCAAAGATGAACAGGTGTTGAGATGAACATGATCGACTGGTGATACAAATGAATATCTTTGGCCTGTAGTGCAAAGATGAATATTTGATTAAAGATGGTTATTGATTGTTGTTACAGGGATAAAATATTGATGATGGATTTTTAAATCTTAGAAGATAGTAGAACTCATTCTCTACTTGACTCTTCTAATGGTTTGCTGTTTCCGCTGCGAATATTGATTTAAAACTTGTTGTCTATTGTATTCTATTAAATGTTTCCCTGTTGAAGACTAACGATAATTTGTTGTATATTATCTTAGTCATAATATTCTTTACTGGGCTAGTTGAGCTCATCCTTTTCCTTGTTGTTCCATTTTCTTCTCAGGAGGCGAGAATATAGCGAGTACTAGTCGGGGTATGGAATGATGGTTCAAGACAGTTATTTTAGTAGTCCTCACTATTTTGTAAAATAATGTATCAATAAGTATAATGAGTACTTAATTGGGTATGAATACTGTCTAGATGACAATATTTGTATTTAAACTCACAGTATATGTGTTGTCGTATTTTGCACGACAAATGTATTAATAAAGTTGTAGTTGTTTCTGTACCATGTATTTGGCGACTCAGAATGGGTTGGGTGGAATGGACCTGTTTTGGGGGCGTCACACTTCGGCTAAGCTTATGTTGACCATTAATATACTTTAAGGGTTCATGATCAGTAAAGAGAATGAATTCCTTCTGTATTAAGTAATGATGTAAGATCCCAACTTTTTTTAAATAAAATTGAATTTCTCTATTTATTATTTTGAAATAGTAAGGGGTTGATTTGATTAATGTGATTAGTTATGGGTAAAATGCACAAATATTTTTAAAAAAGTAAGTGGTTATAAAATATTTATTTTTGTCGGAGAATATTCGTTTGGTCGTGGAATATTCTTACTGTCGGAGAATATTCGTACGATGGCGCAGTCATTTGTGGTCCCCATAACGGAACACTGTCGGATGAAGAAAACAATAAGTTTAAGTTTTTTTATAAATAATGACGTAGTTGTTACCATTAACACTGTTGGAATACCCCGTGGTTAAAATACAGTAATACGCGATGTTGCACAGTAGCACACGGTATTGCACAATAATTCTAATTATTAATTCTAACGTAAAAAGGCACTACTCAATAATTGTTATAGTAATTACTGTTCAATATTTTATTTTATTGATTCAGTAATTGCTACGTTGATATTTTATATTATTGTTGTTTCAATAAATTTCACTGCACAGTATTTTCTATTATCAGATCAATAATTAATATTATTTGAATGATATTATTAGATAGCATTATTGACAATGTCTAAGGAAGTTCTGTCTAGAAAATATGTTTGATCACCTAATTACGCGCCAGTAAGGAGAAATCCTTATCAGAAAGCTCCATCTTTTCAGTGAACGACCCGGTTGTCATTATTGTGATTCTATAATATTATTTGTGAATAATTAATTATTGATAAAAATGATAAGAAAATATTTATTTTATGTGGATAAATGAAGAAATTAATACTTAGGTATTTTATCAGTAATTTGTCGGAATAGAGGTGTTGAAAATCATCCGTATGTAGATTTCGATCATTTTCTGTTTAGAATTTGGAAAAAAATTCTTCTATAAAGTTTTAGAAAATTATTGAAGTTCCGGAATAATTGATTTTTGGAGTTAAAAATATTTTTTTAAGAAAAATGTTTTTTGTGAGGTGGGCTCCACTTGGGGAGTGCTGAGATGATGATGTGGTATGCGTAGGAATTTTTTTTAAAATATTAATATTTTATTAAATTTTCTGCTTTAGTGTTCTAAACATTTTCCTATAAATAGCGTGCTTAGGTTAGAATTGAAAATCACATCAGAATATGAAGTTTTCTCTGTCTATAATATCAAGCGTATTTTTGTGAGTATTTAGATACTTTGAGTATTGCTATACGGGACAAGTTTCCTTCAGCATTATATTCGATATTCCAGTCAGAAGTACTATTCTTTTGAGGCAAGGGATGTTATTTTTTCGTAAATGATATTATTTCTTTCAATATCATTATACCGAAATATTGGTATGAATTTTATTATAAAATTCTTACCTTTTCATGTCGAGGTTACTATTCACGCATACGACACTATTCACGTATACGATAATATTCACGAATACGGTACTATTCACAAGTACTATTCACGAAGTATGATTTTTCTTATGAAATTTTTTACCTTTTTGTGTCGGGGTTACTATACACGTATATGGCAATATTTACGTATAATTCACAGAAAAATTAAGTTTTCTTTTCTTTGTCCAAGTTGTCTATTATGGTTACTATCTTTGATTGTATCCATGTTTTGATCTTCATTCTTGAATTTTACTCCACAATTGATTATTATGGAGTATTTTTGAACTTAGATAAACTAATTTACGAATCCCTAATCTTTGTTTTTTTATCTCACTAAATTCATTTTCTTTAAAATATGTTTTATCATCCTCAGTCCTAAATGGTGATATAACTAAATATCTTTGGCTGTAGTGCAAAGATGAATGATTACTTGATGAATATCTTTGGCTCGTAGTGCAAAGATAGACAGGTGTTGAGATGAACATGACCAACTGGTGATACGAATGAATATCTTTGGCCCGTAGTGCAAAGATGAATATTTGATTCAAGATGTATATTAATTGATGTTACAGGGATAAAATATTGATGATGTACTTTTAAATCATAGAAGATAGTAGATTTCATTCTCTACTTAACTATTACAATGAATTGTTATTTTCGCTGTGAATATTGATTTAAAACTTGTTCTCCATTATATTTTATCTGATTTATTGAATACTAACGATAATTTGTTCTACATTATCTTAGTCATAATATTCTTTACTGGGCTAGTTGAGCTCACCCTTTTCCTTTTTGTTCCATTTTTCTTCTCAGGAGGAGAGAATATAGCGGGAACTAGTCGGGGTGTGGATTGATGTTTCAAGGCAGTTGTTCTAGCAATCCTTACTATTTTGTAAAATAGTGTATCAATAATTGTAATGAGGACTTATTTGAGTTTGGATATTGTCTAGAAGACAATATTTGTATTTAAACTCACAGTATATGTGTTGTCGTATTTTGCACGATAATTGTAATAATAAAGTTGTAGTTATTTTCTGTACCATGTATTTGGCGACTCAGAATGGGCTGTGTGGACCTATTTTGGGGTCGTCACAAATGACGCCAATGTTTCAATTTTTGTACTAGGGCATAGAATTCCAGATCATAAGTAGAATAATTCTTTCTTGACCCTGATAATTTTTCACTTAAGAAAACCACTGGCCGATCTTTTTGACTAAGAACACCACCAATACCAACTCTTGATGCATCACAGTTTACTTCGAAGACCTTCTCGAAGTCAAGAGTGCTAGTACAGGTGCTTCAGTCATCTTCTTTTTGATCAGCTGAAAGCTATCTTCGAATTCCTAGGACCATTGAAATGATTTCCCCTTAAGGCATTCAGTGATAGGCATGACCAACGTGCTGAAGACTTGGATGAACCGTCTGTAAAAAGATGCTAATCCATGGAAGTTTCTGACGTCATGTATGGTCTTCGGTGTTGGCCATGGTGAGATTGCTTTGATCTTGGTTGGATCAACGTGAATACCTTAGGTGGAAACAACAAAATCGAGGAAGGTTACTGATGTGACGCCCCCAAAATAGGTATACACAACTCATTCTGAGTCGCCAAATACATGGTACATAATTCAAATACTAACTTAATTTACACAATTATTAATTGTCGTGCAGAATACGACAAAACATAAGCTGAGAGTTTTAACACGAATATTGTCTCATAGACAATATCCAAAATCAAATGAAGTCCTCATTACAATTATTATCACACTATTTTATAGAATAGTGAGGATTACTATAACCACCATCTTGGACCATCACTCCATTCTCCGATTACTATTAGTCCCAATTATATTCTCATTTCCTGAAGAGAACAATGAAAGCAAAGGGTGAGCTCAACTATCCCAGTAAAGAATACTATGACTAAGATAATGTAGAATAAATTATCCTTAGTCTTCAACAGTATAAAAACTAATAGAATACAATAGACAACAAGTTTATCTGTAACGGAACAAGCAATCCATTGGAAGAGTCAAGTAGAGCATGATATATACTATCTTCTATGATTTAAAAGTTCATCATCAATATTTTATCTCTGCAACACATCTCAATAAATAATCCACATCACCGAATTATCCATGCACTACGGGCCAAGGATATTCGTTAGTATCACATCCACGAATTATCCATACACTACATGCCAAGGATATTTGTTAGTATCATCAATAGTCATGATCATGCCAAACAACTATCTATCAATGCACTACGGACCAATGAGAACTTTTACCATATCATTTGTAACATTACAGGTCATAATTATACCGATACATAATTCCTGGTCATAATCATATTAATCAACAGTCCATCTATGCATTACGGGCCAAAGATAATTTTCATCACAATATAAGCGTGAGGATGATGACAATGATATAAAAATTTAATTAAGTGAGATCAAGGATAAATTTTAAGGATTTATAATTCAATTTATTCAGAGTTTAAGAATCTCCAAATTGTCAACATGATAACTGCTTTGTGGAGTAAAATTCAAGAATAATATTCATGTATCAAAAATAATTTAGACAGAAAAGAAATCAAATTTTTTTCTTGAATAGTATCCCAGGTGAATAGTATCCTAGTGAATAGTATCCCGTGAATAGTATCGTATGTATGAATAGTACCGTATGTATGAATAGTACCCATAAATAGTACTCCGGCGTGAAAGGATTAAAATTTAACAAGAATATCTAAAAAAATATTTCAGTGAAACGATATTAAATGAAGCACAAATTTCAAGGATATTCTACTAATTTCAAGGAGTAAAAAAGCAATACTTATCAAAATAAGTGTAGAATTAAGAATATGAAACGAAATAATATTACTTACATACTACAGAGTATGGAAGAAAATATTATTTCTTACGAATATTGAATGAAAATAATATCCCTTACGAATATTAAACGAAAATAATATTCTTTACGAATATTGAACGAAAACAATATCCCTTATGAATATTGAACGAAAATAATATTCCTTACGAATAATGAACGAAAATAATATTCTTACGAAAACAAAAAATAATATATCTTCTGAATATGAAATAATTAATACCCCTTACCTTAGTACGAGAGTAATTCTGACTAGTATTACGGAGATATTCTTGAAGAAAATTTATATTATTTTCTACACTCAAAGCTTCCTTAAACTCAAAAGAAATACGCCCAATATTATAGAAGAAGAATTATCGAATTCTGGTGTGATTTTATTTCTAAACTAAGCATCCTATTTATAGGAGAATGGCAGGATACTATTTAGGAAAAAAATTACGGACTGCACAGTAAGGAATCACGGACGCCGAATTCTTCAGTGAATTTTTTTTGATTATACTATGCAACACTATACAAACACTATGCAGTACTATGCAATAAAATAAAATATAATATATTCTATTTATAAAAAGTATTTTGTTTTATATAAAAAGTTTTCTATTTTATTCCTATTATAATAATAATAAAACAAAAACAGAGATAACTTTCTATCGACGATTTTGAAAAATGAGTAAGTGGGGGTCCATGTAATAAGCCAAATTTATAAAAAATACTTTATGACAAACCCCTTTTATTTACCACAAATCACTTGACAAACCACATTTTTAATCTTTCAACAATTATTCATCAATAATATTATAATTCACAATATTAACAACCAGATCATTTTCAAGAAAGAGAGGGCTTTCTGATAAAGACTTCTTCTTATTGGCGCGCAATTAGATGACCAAACTCCTTTCCTCGACAGAACTTTCTAGACATTATCAATAATACAAATAATAACATGAATAATTGTGTCGTCTCATTTATTGATTTAATAATATAAAATATTGTGCAGATGATACAGTGGCAATAATTGAATTAATAATGTGAGATACTATGCATCAACTACTGTTGTAATAATTGAATAAAACTGAGTGACTTCTCACGTAAGGATCAATAATCAAAGATATTGTACAATACCGTGTGCTACTGTGCAACCACGCGTATTACTGTACTTTTATCACCGGGTATTTCAACAGTTAACGGTAAAAGTCTTACCGTTATTTTTATAAAAAAATTATTTCTGTCGCTTTCTAAATCTGACAGTAATTCTGTTGTGGGGTCCACCAATGATTGTGTCTTCGTACGAATATTTTCTGATAAAACCAATATTCCCCGACCAAATGAATATTTTATGACAACTTTCTTACTTTGCAAAATTTGTAAATATTACCCATGATTATAACATTATATCAAATCCATACCTTATTATTCAAAATAACATTTAAAAAAATTAAATCTTTATTCATAAAAGTTGGGGTCTTACAACTGAAGTTGTGAAATAAGAACTCTTCTTCTGATTTATGAACAACCGTTCCTTCCTTAAGGTTTCAAATATAGTTCGGAGGTGCTCATGATGTAATTCTGATGTCTTGTTGTATATAAGGATGTCATCAAAGTAAACAACAACAAATTTTCCCATATAAGGTCATAGCACTTGATGCATAAAGCTCATAAAGGTATTGGGCGTATTGGAGAGGCCGAAGGGTGTAACCAGCCATTCATATAAGCCTTGTTGTGTTTTGAAGGCTGTCTTCCATTCATCTTCAGGTCTTACCCGAACTTGATGATACCCATTCTTCAGGTCAATTTTTGAGAAGAACTTTGCACCAGACAGCTGATCTAGCATATCATCCAGACGAGGTATTGAGAAACTATACTTCACTGTGATTTTATTGATTGCTCTACTATCGATGCACATTCTCCATGAGCCGTCCTTCTTCAGAACTAATAGAGCTGGTACTGCACAATGGCTCATACTTTCTCGAATGTACCCCTTCTCCATTAAGTCCATTACCTAGTTTTGTAGTTCTTCGAACTCCTTGGGGCTGAGTCTATAGGCTGGTCTGTTTGGTAGACTTGATCCTAGGATAAGATCTATTTCATGTTGAATATCCCTTAATGGTGGTAATCCCGATGGAAGTTGTGATAACCCAAAAATTCATAAAATCTTAAATGATTAGAATAAAGGTTAAATAATAAAACCTAGATGAGAATTTGAGGATTTATTTAAAATTTTCAAGTAAAACCTATATGGTTTGCTATTTAAATGAGAATAGAGAAAATATGGGTTACAAAATTCTAAAACCCTATAAATGAATTAATATATAATCGAAGGAATATCAAGAATAAGGTATTACGATACCTGTAAATTCGATGTGAACTGAATAGTCTAAGAAATGTTATATAAGTACATATGAAAATTTTATTAAAGAGATAAGATTTCACATGAAGAGATGCTATGAGGTTAAACGAAGATGAGTATATGTATAGAAATATATATACTTAGTAAGGTGCTATATATATTTTAGCAAGAGGAATGATGAATTAAGTTAATGACATAAGGATCAAGATAAAATTATGTTAGTAATTAACATAGCTTGAACGTTGGCCTTGACTGTCAAATAAGAATTTGAATAAGTATAAAGTCGTTAGTTAATACGATTGACAATAAGAAGGGAGTAATTTAAAAACTCAAAATTTGAGTTAGAGATAAAATTTTGAAGCACGGACTGCTCGGTTGCGTCCGGAATGTCAAGTTTAGTCAGAATGGACAGTAAACGCAAAATGTGTAAATGTTGACTTTTGGTCAAAGTCAACAATTGACTTTTTATGGAGAAAAGTCAAAATAAGTGTGAGAAGTGAAATATGTTATGATTATGTGAATAATATGCTATAGTATTTAAAGAAAGTCTCACTAATAAGTTATATAAGTTAGTTGTAAGACCCCAACTTTTATAAATAAAGATGAATTTTCTATAAATATCATTTTTGAATATTATGGAGTTAATTTGATATAATGTTATAGTTGTGGGTAATATTTATAAATTTTGCAAAGTACGCAAGTTGTTATATAATATTCGATTGGTCGGGGAATATTCGTTTTAACAGGGAATATTCGTACAACGGCACAATCATTGGTGGACCCCACAACGGAATTATTGTCGGATTGAGAAAACGATAAAAATATTTTATTAAAAATAACGGCGGAAGTTTTACCATTGATACTGTTGAACAACTTGGTAGTAAAAGTACAGTAATACGTGTGGTTGCATAGTAGCACACGGTATTGATTATTAATACTTATGTGAGAAGTCACTCAGTTTGATTCAATTATTGTCAGTTAATAATATGAATTATTTAGCGATAATGACGTTTTGTTTTATTCGTATTATTAACGTAATAAAACAGAAACATCTTTTTATATAAAACAAAATACTTTATTAAAGTTATTCTATAAATAGAATATATTATATTTTATTTAAAAGATTTTTCTTTAAATATGGACCGTCAGATTAAAGTAATCAATCTGGACCGTTCATGGATTAGTTACTATGCATTCTATTTTTTTATAAATAGCAGCTCATTCCTTCATTATTTCTTACGAATTCACTGAACTCTAGAGAGAGAAACTATAGAGAGAAACTATAGAGAGAGAGAAGAAGAGTATTCTACTACTTAACTACTTCCTTATTTCAGCTCTTCTTTAAAACGGTAAGGGGTGTTATTCTTTCTTATTCATGAAGAGAACTGTTGTTATTTCATTTCTTATTATTATGTTGGAATAACCTGTATACACGGTCTACCCTATACTTGGTGACATTCTTCTATTATTCTGTTGGAACATCCTGTCTGTGTGTTTTACACCGGACCTGGTTCCGTTTTTATTATTATTTTGTTGGAACATCCTGTCTGTGTGTTTTACACCGGACCTGGTTCCGTTTTTATTATTATTCTGTTGGAACATCCTGTCTGTGTGTTTTACACCGGACCTGGTTCCGTTTTTATTATTATTCTGTTGAAACATCCTGTCTATGTGTTTTACACCGGACCTGATTCCGTCTTGTTATTATTATGTTGGAACATCCTGTCTGTGTGTTTTACACCAGACCTGGTTCCATTATTTATTATTCTGTCGGAATATCCTGTCTGTGCGTTTACGCCGGACCTGGTTCCATTATTTATTATTCTGTTGGAATAACCTGTCTGTGCGGTCTATCGCATGCATGGTGATTTCTTTTGTTATTCCATTCTTTATTATACTCAGTTGGTTAAGTTTTGACTTCTATACTCCATAAAATTTGTGGAATATCCTTGATAATTGCGGTTCATCCAGTATCTTTTCATGAAAATATTCTTCTAAGCATTTTTGAATTTTACTCCACAAAGCAGTATCATGTTGACAATTTGGACGTTGTTAATTCTTGGATAAATTAATTCTTGAACTTGTTTTATTGAATTCTTATATCATTGTCATCATCCTCATGTTTATAAAATGTTGAAAGTCATCTGTGGCCTGTAGTGCATAGATGGACTTGGTATGATTATGACCAGGGATTATTCGGTATAATCATGACCGTAATGTTACAAATGATGTGGTAAAAGTCCTCATTGGCCCGTAGTGCATTGATGGACAGTTGTTGGCATGATCATGACCATTAATGAATACACGAATATCCTTGGCCGTAGTGCAGGGGTGATTCGATGATGTGGATTATTTTATTAAGCTGAGTCCCAGCGATCACAATGTTAAAAAATCTTTTAAATCATAAAAGATAGTAGAGTTTATTTTCTACTTGACTCTTTTAATGGATTGCTTGTTCCGCTGCAGTTAAACTTGATGTCTATTATATTTTATCAGTTTAACATTGTTGAAGGCTAATGATAATTTATTCTGCATTATCTTAGTCATAATATTTCTTACTGGGCAAGTTGAGCTCACCCTTTCTTTTACTGTTCTCTTCAGGAAATGAGAACGTAGCTGGGGCAAGTCGGAGAACGGAGTGATGGTCCGAATGATAGTATTAGTTAGTAGTCCTCACTATTCTATGTAATAGTGTGTTAATAAATGTAATAAGGACTCCTTTTGAGTATGAATACTCTCTAGAAGATAATATTTGTATTCAAACTCAGAATTTATGTTTTGTCGTACTGTACACGACAGTTGTATTAGTAAGTTGTATTTGTATTCTATACTATGTATCTGACGACCCAAGATGGGTGATGTATACCTAATTTTGGGGGCGTCACAGTTGGTATCAGAGCTTAGGGATATGATCCCTGGCTAAGATGTGAGAATAGAACTAGGAGGGATGAGACGGGGAATTCCTTCGCTAGTATGTCCTACCTAAGTTTATTTGCATGGTATTTAATTGGTCGGTCATAATATAAGGATAATATATGACATATCAATTAACTTTTATTTTGTGGCACTATCTGAAAATGGCATCTGAGAATGTTGAGAATAGCAATGGAGCACAGGCGACTGTTGATTCACCACATATCAATAATCAGGATAATGTGCATCAGGAAGGTGACAATCCTCATGCAAACAACAACACTGACCAGATGATGAATGATGGAATGTTCAGAAACTTTATGCAGTTCATGCAACAGCAGGCGAGAGCGGCTCCTGTCCAAAATATAGGTGAAAACACTGAAAACTCTCGGACGGTAACCGCTAAACAGTTCAAGGAGCTGGGACCACCAGAGTTTAAGGGAGAGCCAAAACCACTTATAGCGAAAACATGGATAAAGCAGATTACCAAGATATTTGATGTCTTGGGATGCTCCGAGGAGCAAAAGGTTCCCTTTGCCGCCTTTATGTTGCGAGGAGAGGCAGATTACTGGTGGAAATCGATTAAGCGTACTCAACCTGCCGCACTGAAGATGTCTTGGGAGAAGTTCCAAGAGCTGTTCAATGACAAATACTTTCCCGAAAGTGTTCGTCACATGAAGGAGGTGGAGTTCATCAAATTGGAGCAGAATAATATGACCGTGTCGCAGTATGAGGCTAAATTTCTTGAGTTATCCCAGTTTGCGTCCCACTTGGTGGATAATGAGGAGCGAATGACGCGAATATTTTTGCGAGGTTTGAAACCTGAGATACGTCAACATCTTATTTCTCATAAACTGTGTTTGTATTCAGATGTTGTGAATAGGGCTCAGTTAGAGGAGCGCGATAAGGAGTCAACGCAACCAAAAGAGAGCAGTCGGCAAAATGATAATACCAGTGAGAGCAGTCATCGAAGAGGTGACAACAAGCGTGGAGGGAATCAACAGGCCAGAAATGGTAACCACTTCGGTGGTAATCATGGCCAAAATAATAAGAATGGTCATTTCAGGAAGAGGAGATTCAACAATGATGGAAAGACGTCAGCACCAGCACCCGTTGTTAAGGAAGGAGAACGACCACCTATCATATGTTTCAAATGCGGAGGGGAGGGGCACATCAGTCCAAACTGCGCGATGCCGTCTAAAGCATGTTATAATTGTGGAAGAGAAGGTCATTTAGCTCGATTTTGTCGTTTACCAAAAAAAGTTCAGCCAAGATGGAGACACCAAAGGCCGTCCTAGAAAAGTTAAAATCGGTAGTGCAAGAGAGAGCGTTTGTTGTGACCTCCCAGAAAGCAAGGAACCCGAATGAGGTCATCACGGGTAAGCTTATCATAAACTCTAACGAAGTCTATACTTTATTTGATACCGGTTCTACCCATTCTTTTATTTCTCCTACTTGCGCTCATCGATTAAATTTGACTCCGGAGAAATTAGACTTTGATTTATCTATTGAAACTCCATTGGGAGAAACCTTCATTACATCCACGGTTTATAAGTCTTGTTTGGTTCAAGTTGGTACCCACACATTACCTGTCGATCTGATTTCATTAAAAATACTTGCATTTGACGTGATTCTAGGGATTGATTGGTTAACTACTCATCATGCAAAAATTGATTATTTTCGTAAGGTTGTTAGCTTTCATATTCCTAATCGACCTATTATGCGAATTCAAGCAACCAAACCATTAAAATCAATCGCTGTCATCTCAAGCCATAAAGCTATTCGTTTATTGAAAAACGGATGTCAAGCTTTCTTAGCTCATGTCACGGATCTAAACAAAAATACGTCAGTTTTGAATGATATTTCTATTGTTAATAAATTCCCTGACGTATTCCCTGAAGAACTTCCTGGCCTACCCCCAGAGCGTGAAATTGAATTTTGTATCGACCTTGAACCCGGTACAAAACCCATTTCCAAAGCCCCATATCGAATGGCTCCTATTGAACTTCAGGAGTTAAAGATCCAACTGCAGGAATTGTTAGACATTGGCTTTATTCGTTCTAGTACTTCTCCTTGGGGTGCTCCTGTGCTATTCGTGAAGAAGAAAGATGGAAGTATGCGACTTTGTATTGATTATCGGGAGTTGAATCATGTCACCATCAAAAACAGGTACCCATTGCCACGTATTGATGACCTGTTTGACCAGTTGCAAGGAGCACAATTCTTTTCAAAGATCGATCTTCGTTCTGGATATCATCAGCTGAAGGTTAGAACTGAGGATATTCCAAAGACGGCTTCAGAACTCGGTACGGGCATTATGAATTCCTAGTCATGTCCTTTGGATTGACTAATGCTCCTGCTGCCTTCATGGATATGATGAACCGGGTATTCAAAGGAATATTTGGATCACTTTGTGGTCGTCTTTATTGATGACATCCTTATTTATTCCAAAAGCCGTGAAGATCATGAGCAACACTTGAGGCTGGTACTCCAAAAGCTTCGTGAATACAAGCTTTATGCCAAGTTGAAGAAATGCGAGTTCTGGCTGGAGGAGGTAGCATTCCTTGGGCACGTAGTATCAAGTCGTGGAATATCGGTTGACCCGGCAAAGATTGAAGCTATTCAAAGCTGGGAGCAACCTAAATCAGTGACCGAAGTACGTAGCTTTCTTGGTTTAGCTGGTTATTATCGGAGATTCGTGGAAGGATTTTCTCGAATCGCTACTCCATTAACTCAGCTGACTCGGAAAGATACAAAGTTCGGTTGGAGCGAAGAATGTGAGCAGAGTTTTCAAGAACTCAAGAGGAGACTCATTTCAGCACCTGTTCTAACAATACCATCTGGCTCGGAGGGATTTGTCATCTACAGTGATGCTTCGAGCAAAGGGTTGGGATGCGTTCTCATGCAACATGGAAAAGTCATAGCCTATGCATCAAGACAACTCAAGGAATATGAGAGAAATTATCCTACTCATGATCTAGAGTTGGCAGCTGTTGTCTTTGCACTTAAAATTTGGAGGCATTACTTGTATGGGGAGAAGGTGGAGATCTTTACGGATCATAAAAGCCTCAAATATTTCTTCACTCAAAAGGAACTCAACATGCGACAACGACGTTGGCTTGAACTGTTGAAAGATTATGATCATACCATTCAATACCATCCTGAAAAAGCGAACGTGGTAGCTGACGCATTGAGTAGAAGATCATATGCAAGTACGAGTGCGATATTGTCAACACAAAGGCCCATTTTGTGTGACTTGCAAAGGATGGAGATAGAGTTAAAGACTCCAGGGACCCATGTGATGATGGCGAATATACGAGTAGAACCAACTTTAATCGATAAAGTTAAAGCTGCTCAAGCTACAGACCTGGAGCTGATGCGTATGAGGAAGAAAGTGCAAGAAGGTGCTATGCCGGAAGCAAGAATCGATGAAGAAGGAATACTTCGAGTCAACTCCAGACTTTGTGTTCCTAACAACCCTGATTTAAAGTATGAAATCATGATGGAGGCGCACAACACACCGTTTGCAATCCATCCTGGAAGTACCAAAATGTATCATGATCTTCGTCATACATTTTGGTGGAGCAATATGAAGAGAGAGATAGCGTTGTTTATCTCAAGGTGTCTAACTTGTCAACGAGTCAAAGCGGAGCATCAAGTACCAAAAGGTCCATTGCAACCACTTGAAATTCCAGAATGGAAGGAGCACATTACCATGGATTTCGTTACCGGTCTTCCTAAGGTTTCTCAAGGTATTGATGCGATTTGGGTCATTGTTGATAGATTGACCAAGTCTGCTCATTTCTTACCGATACGAGAAACTTATACACTTGAACGTCTTGCTCGTATGTACATAAACGAGATTGTAAGACTGCATGGTATGCCAGTATCCATAGTTTCTGACCGAGACCCAAGATTCACTTCACGATTTTGGGTTAGTTTACAAAAAGCTATGGGCACGGATTTACGATTTAGTTCGGCATATCATCCTCAGACGGACGGACAATCAGAGAGGACTATTCAAACTCTGGAAGATTTATTAAGACTCTGTGTCCTTGACTTCAAGGAAGTTGGGACAAGTTCTTACCATTGGTGGAGTTTTCCTACAACAACAGTTATCAAGCAAGTATTGGCATGGCTCCATTCGAAGCATTGTATGGAAGAAAATGTCGTTCTCCAGTATGCTGGGATGAGGTGGGTGAAGCAACGTTGTTGGGACCGGAGTTGGTACGTATGACTACAGAAAAGATTCAAACGATCCGACAACGTATAAAAACCTCACAAGATCGACAAAAGAGGTATGCTGATCTTCATCGAAAGGACGTGGAATTTGATATAGGAGATCATGTGTTCTTACGTGTTGCTCCATGGAAAGGAGTTACGAGATTTGGAAAAAGAGAAAAGCTCAATCCTCGATTCATCGGTCCATTTTTAATCCTCGATCGAGTAGGAACTGTGGCTTATAGACTCGCTTTACCGCCAAGTATGTCTCGTGTTCATAACGTTTTTCACATATCCATGTTACGCAAATATGTGGAAGACCCGAACCACATTATTGAGTTAGAACCGGACGAAATAGCAGAAGATTTGACGTATGAAGAAGTTCCTGTTCAAATCTTGGATAAGAAGGAACATATTCTACGCTCCAAGGTTATACCTCAAGTCAAAGTTTTGTGGAGAAACCACGATGTTGAGGAAATGACTTGGGAGTTAGAATCTGAAATGAAATCAAGGTATCCTTACCTCTTCGACATACCAGGTACGTACCCTAATTTCGAGGGCGAAATTTCATAAGAAGGGGAGGTTGTAAGACCCCAACTTTTATAAATAAAGATGAATTTTCTATAAATATCATTTTTGAATATTATGGAGTTAATTTGATATAATGTTATAGTTGTGGGTAATATTTATAAATTTTACAAAGTACGCAAGTTGTTATATAATATTCGATTGGTCGGGGAATATTCGTTTTAACAGGGAATATTCGTACAACGGCACAATCATTGGTGGACCCCACAACAGAATTATTGTCGGATTGAGAAAACGACAAAAATATTTTATTAAAAATAACGGCAGAAGTTTTACCATTGATACTGTTGAACTACTCGGTAGTAAAAGTACAGTAATACGTGTGGTTGCATAGTAGCACACGGTATTGATTATTAATGCTTATGTGAAAAGTCACTCAGTTTGATTCAATTATTGTCAGTTAATAATATGAATTATTTAGCGATAATGACGTTTTTTTTTATTCGTATTATTAACGTAATAAAACAGAAACATCTTTTTATATAAAACAAAATACTTTATTAAAGTTATTCTATAAATAGAATATATTATATTTTATTTAAAAGATTTTTCTTTAAATATGGACCGTCAGATTAAAGTAATCAATCTGGACCGTTCATGGATTAGTTACTATGCATTCTATTTTTCTATAAATAGCAGCTCATTCCTTCATTATTTCTTACGAATTCACTGAACTCTAGAGAGAGAAACTATAGAGAGAAACTATAGAGAGAGAGAGAAGAAGAGTATTCTGCTACTTAACTACTTCCTTATTTCAGCTCTTCTTTAAAACGGTAAGGGGTGTTATTCTTTCTTATTCATGAAGAGAACTGTTGTTATTCCATTTCTTATTATTCTGTTGGAATAACCTGTATACGCGGTCTACCCTATACTTGGTGACATTCTTCTATTATTCTGTTGGAACATCTTGTCTGTGTGTTTTACACCGGACCTGGTTCCGTTTTTATTATTATTCTGTTGGAACATCCTGTCTGTGTGTTTTACACCGGACCTGGTTCCGTTTTTATTATTATTCTGTTGAAACATCATGTCTGTGTGTTTTACACCGGACCTGATTCCGTCTTGTTATTATTATGTTGGAACATCCTGTCTGTGTGTTTTACACCGGACCTGGTTCCATTATTTATTATTCTGTCGGAATATCCCGTCTGTGCGTTTACGCCGGACCTGGTTCCATTATTTATTATTCTGTTGGAATAACCTGTCTGTGCGGTCTATCGCATGCATGGTGATTTCTTTTGTTATTCCATTCTTTATTATACTCAGTTGGTTAAGTTTTGACTTCTATACTCCATAAAATTTGTGGAATATCCTTGATAATTACGGTTTATCCAGTATCTTTTCATGAAAATATTCTTCTAAGCATTTTTGAATTTTACTCCACAAAGCAGTATCATGTTGACAATTTGGACGTTGTTAATTCTTGGATAAATTAATTCTTGAACTTGTTTTATTGAATTCTTATATCATTGTCATCATCCTCATGTTTATAAAATGTTGAAAGTCATCTGTGGCATGTAGTGCATAGATGGACTTGATATGATTATGAACAGGGATTATTCTGTATAATCATGACCGTAATGTTACAAATGATGTGGTAAAAGTCCTCATTGGCCCGTAGTGCATTGATGGACAGTTGTTGGCATGATCATGACCATTAATGAATACACGAATATCCTTGGCCGTAGTGCAGGGGTGATTCGATGATGTGGATTATTTTATTAAGCTGAGTCCCAGCGATCACAATGTTGAAAAACCTTTTAAATCATAAAAGATAGTAGAGTTTATTTTCTACTTGACTCTTTTAATGGATTGCTTGTTCCGCTGCAGTTAAACTTGATGTCTATTATATTTTATCAGTTTAACATTGTTGAAGGCTAATGATAATTTATTCTGCATTACCTTAGTCATAATATTTCTTACTGGGCTAGTTGAGCTCACCCTTTCTTTCACTGTTCTCTTCAAGAAATGAGAACGTAGCTGGGGCAAGTCGGGGAACGGTCCGAATGATAGTATTAGTTAGTAGTCCTCACTATTCTATGTAATAGTGTGTTAATAAATGTAATAAGGACTCCTTTTGAGTATGAATACTCTCTAGAAGATAATATTTGTATTCAAACTCACAATTTATGTTTTGTCGTACTGTACACGACAGTTGTATTAGTAAGTTGTATTTGTATTCTATACTATGTATTTGACGACCCAAGATGGGTGATGTATACCTAATTTTGGGGGTGTCACAGTTGGTATCAGAGCTTAAGGATATGATCCCTGGCTAAGATGTGAGAATAGAACTAGGAGGGATGAGACGGGGAATTCCTTCGCTAGTATGTCCTACCTAAGTTTATTTGTATGGTATTTAATTGGTCGGTCATAATATAAGGATAATATATGACATATCAATTAACTTTTATTTTGTGGCAGTATCTGAAAATGGCATATGAGAATGTTGAGAATAGCAATGGAGCACAGGCGACTGTTGATTCACCACATATCAATAATCAGGATAATGTGCATCAGGAAGGTGACAATCCTCATGCAAACAACAACACTGACCAGATGATGAATGATGGAATGTTCAGAAACTTTATGCAGTTCATGCAACAGCAGGCGAGAACGGCTCCTGTCCAAAAT
This sequence comes from Panax notoginseng, assembly GCA_016801055.1. Lineage (NCBI taxonomy): Eukaryota > Viridiplantae > Streptophyta > Magnoliopsida > Apiales > Araliaceae > Panax > Panax notoginseng. The sequence continues at coordinate 19,464,504 of CM029015.1, forward strand.
ATAGGTGAAAACACTGAAAACTCTCGGACGGTCACCGCTAAACAGTTCAAGGAGCTGGGACCACCAGAGTTTAAGGGAGAGCCAAAACCACTTATAGCGGAAACATGGATAAAGCAGATTACCAAGATATTTGATGTCTTGGGATGCTCCTAGGAGCAAAAGGTTCCCTTTGCCGCCTTTATGTTGCGAGGAGAGGCAGATTACTGGTGGGAATCGATTAAGCGTACTCAACCTGCCGCACTGAAGATGTCTTGGGAGAAGTTCCAAGAGCTGTTCAATGACAAATACTTTCCTGAAAGTGTTCGTCACATGAAGGAGGTGGAGTTCATCAAATTGGAGCAGAATAATATGACCGTGTCGCAGTATGAGGCTAAATTTGCTGAGTTATCCCGGTTTGCGTCCCACTTAGTGGATAATGAAGAGCGAATGACGCGAATATTTTTTGCGAGGTTTGAAACTTGAGATACGTCAACATCTTATTTCTCATAAACTGTGTTTGTATTCAGATGTTGTGAATAGGGCTCAGTTAGTGGAGCGCGATAACGAGTCAACGCAACCAAAAGAGAGCAGTCGGTAAAATGATAATACCAGTGAGAGCAGTCATCGAAGCGGTGACAACAAGCGTAGAGGGAATCAACAGGCCAGAAATGGTAACCACTTCGGTGGTAATCATGGCCAAAACAATAAGAATGGTCATTTCAAGAAGAGAAGATTCAACAATGATAGAAAGACGTCAGCACCAGCACCCGTTGTTAAGGAATGAGAACGACCACCTATCATATGTTTCAAATGCGGAGGGGAGGGGCACATCAGTCCAAACTGCGCGATGCCGTCTAAAGCATGTTATAATTATGGAAGAGAAGGTCATTTAGCTCGATTTTGTCATTTACGAAAAACAAGTTCAGCCAAGATGGAGACACCAAAGGCCGTCCCAGAAAAGTCAAAACCGGTAGTGCAAGGGAGAGCGTTTGTTGTGACCTCCCAGAAAGCAAGGAACCTGAATGAGGTCATCACGGGTAAGCTTATCATAAACTCTAACGAAGTCTATACTTTATTTGATACCGGTTCTACCCATTCTTTTATTTCTCCTACTTGCGCTCATCGATTAAATTTGACTCCGGAGAAATTAGACTTTGATTTATCTGTTGAAACTCCATTGGGAGAAGCCTTCATTACATCCACGGTTTATAAGTCTTGTTTGGTTCAAGTTGGTACCCACACATTACCTGTCGATCTGATTTCATTAAAAATATTTGTATTTGACGTGATTCTAAGGATTGATTGGTTAACTACTCATCATGCAAAAATTGATTGTTTTCGTAAAGTTGTTAGCTTTCATATTCTTAATCGACCTATTATACGAAGTCAAGCAACCAAACCATTAAAATCAATCGCTGTCATCTCAAGCCATAAAGCTATTCGTTTATTGAAAAACGGCTGTCAAGCTTTCTTAGCTCATGTCACCGATCTAAACAAAAATACGTCAGTTTTGAATGATATTTCTATTGTTAATAAATTCCCTGACGTATTCCCTGAAGAACTTCCTGGCCTACCCCCAGAGCGTGAAATTAAATTTTGTATCGACCTTGAACCCGGTACAAAACTCATTTCCAAAGCCCCATATCGAATGGCTCCTATTGAACTTCAGTAGTTAAAGATCCAACTGCAGGAATTGTTAGACATTGGCTTTATTCGTCCTAGTACTTCTCCTTGGGGTGCTCCTGTGCTATTCGTGAAGAAGAAAGATTGAAGTATGCGATTTTGTATTGATTATCGGGAGTTGAATCATGTCACCATCAAAAACAGGTACCCATTGCCACGTATTGATGACCTGTTTGACCAGTTACAAGAAGCACAATTCTTTTCAAAGATCGATCTTCGTTCTGGATATCATCAGCTGAAGGTTAGAACTGAGGATATTCCAAAGATGGCTTTCAGAACTCGGTACGGGCATTATGAATTCCTAGTCATGTCCTTTGGATTGACTAATGCTCCTGCTGCCTTCATGGATATGATGAACCGGGTATTCAAGGAATCTTTGGATCACTTTGTGGTCGTCTTTATTGATGACATCCTTATTTATTCCAAAAGCCGTGAAGATCATGAGCAACACTTGAGGCTGGTACTCCAAAAGCTTCATGAATACAAGCTTTATGCCAAGTTAAAGAAATGCAAGTTCTGGCTGGAGGAGGTAGCATTTCTTGGGCACGTAGTATCAAGTCGTGGAATATTGGTTGACCCGGCAAAGATTGAAGCTATTCAAAGCTGGGAGCAACCTAAATCAGTGATCGAAGTACGTAGCTTTCTTGGTTTAGCTGGTTATTATCGGAGATTCGTGGAAGGATTTTCTCGAATCGCTACTCCATTAACTCAGCTGACTCGGAAAGATACAAAGTTCGGTTGGAGCGAAGAATGTGAGCAGAGTTTTCAAGAACTCAATAGGAGACTCATTTCAGCACATGTTCTAACAATACCATCTGGCTCGGAGGGATTTGTCATCTACAGTGATGCTTCGAGCAAAGGGTTGGGATGCGTTCTCATGCAACATGGAAAAGTCATAGCCTATGCATCAAGAAAACTCAAGGAATATGAGAGGAATTATCCTACTCATGATCTAGAGTTGGCAGCTGTTGTCTTTGCACTTAAAATTTGGAGTCATTACTTGTATGGGGAGAAGGTGGAGATCTTTACGGATCATAAAAGCCTCAAATATTTCTTCACTCAAAAGGAACTCAACATGCGACAACGACGTTGGCTTCAACTGTTGAAAGATTATGATCATACCATTCAATACCATCCTGAAAAAGCGAACGTAGTAGCTGACGCATTGAGTAGAAGATCATATGCAAGTACGAGTGCGATATTGTCAACACAAAGGCCCATTTTGTGTGACTTGCAAAGGATGGAGATAGAGTTAAAGACTCCAGGGACCCATGTGATGATGGCGAATATACGAGTAGAACCAACTTTAATCGATAAAGTTAAAGCTGCTCAAGCTACAGACTTAGAGCTGATGCGTATGAGGAAGAAAGTGCAAGAAGGTGCTATGCCGGAAGCAAGAATCAATGAAGAATGAATACTTCGAGTCAACTCCAGACTTTGTGTTCCTAACAACCCTGATTTAAAGTATAAAATCATGATGGAGGCGCACAACACTCTATTTGCAATCCATCCTGGAAGTACCAAAATGTATCATGATCTTCGTCATACATTTTGGTGGAGCAATATGAAGAGAGAGATAGCGCTGTTTATCTCAAGGTGTCTAACTTGTCAACGAGTCAAAGCGGAGCATCAAGTACCAAAAGGTCCATTGCAACCACTTAAAATTCCAGAATGGAAGTTCCACATTACCATGGATTTCGTTACTGGTCTTCCTAAGGTTTCTCAAGGTATAAATGCGATTTGGGTCATTGTTGATAGATTGACCAAGTCTGCTCATTTCTTACCCCTATAATTTATGTGTTTTTCATGGATTCAAGTATGGATCTACCCGTAATGGGTGTTGATTTGGTTTGAATCAAAAAGAAAAGAAAAATAATTTTTCTAGTTTTGAAAATTCTAACTTTTGGGTGCTTTGAAAATCCACCGTTTTTGATCTATAAATTCTTTTCTCGATCCGTCTAAGAGAGGTGCTAGATATATGTGTTGACTAGTAAACACAAGTGGTAGAACTCAAAAATCACTTTTCTAAAAGTAGTGGTGTGAATTTTGGTGAAAACAGTCCCGTTTTTTCTATACTGTTTTGGACCAGTCAGCAACGGGAGTATTTTCGTCCACTTTTTGTGCTTTAAAAATTCTAGAAAAATTTGGAGTGTTAATATCAGAAGATATGAAGGTTTTTTAAAAATTTGAGAATTTTTGGCCATACGGTTTGAGAGTTATGGATTTTACGGTGATGGGCTATATTTATGAAGCCACCCGAATAACTCTCTGTGTAAAAGTCCTAAAATTACAAAATTTTTACTGGAAGTACATGTGTATAACAGGAACATACTGTAAATATTTCAAAAATTTTGGAGTTAATCTCGATTTATGAAAAATCTGTGAATATTTGGCTATTATGGGCTATTTAAATATAGTAAATGGACTTTAAAAATTTCGGGAAAAATATATGTTCAATATGGAACTATATTCTATCAAATCTCAGAAAAAAAATATTTTTGGGACTGTTTTGGTATTTTTCATCTAAATGATGATAAATAGATAAATGGATTTAATTAAATATATGATGTCCAAAAATATGAAAAATACAATTTTATGACTTGAGACCCTTGAGCATGGCTTATGCATATTTTTGATGAAGTTTTGGGTCGAGTGTGAAGTGTTGTGATGTTTATGGCATTTTAGAATGTTTAATGAGTTAATTAAGGAAAGGAAAACAATTGAACTAAATTGTTTATTAATGTGATTAATGACTTAAATTATTGTTATATGACTAATAATATTGGATTAAGATATTATTAGTAGTATTTGATTGGAATATTACTATAAGGTTAATAACCTTAGCGTAAAATATTATTACATAATTAATAATATTCGACGAGAAATTAAAATAAGATATTTATGTTTTTTTTCAATATAATTGTTGAATTTGGTATTCAATGAACTATATTATGCTTGTAATAGACTAAAATGAGAATTTAGTGTGCTGAATTGGATTTTGGATTGCTGAAATGGTTTCAGTCTACTGAAATATTTTGTGGTCTGCTGAAATAGTAATTTTAGGATGTTGAAATGTAATCCGGTTTACTGAAATAATATTTCAGTTTACTGAAAGGTTATCTAGGTTACTAAGATAACATATAAAGGGAAAACTAATAAGTATAAGTTATAAGTGATGAAAAGATTATCAACGTGTAATGGTAATACTAAGGTTATAGTGTAATGACTAATACTTAACTTTGTGAGTGAAGGTTAGACAAGTTAATATAAGGTGATGAGATTATAAGTAAGTAAATGAATATGGTATTAAGATTATCTAATATTTGACTATGTTATTAAGTATTAGATAGTATTATGAAATAAGGTATTATATGCTAATTGAAAGATCAATCTTATACCTGATAGGTCTTTTCAATAAAGAGAATAAATTAAATTGCGTAGTGGTAATCGACTATGCAGGCAAGTTTTCTTAACTCAAACTCGAGTTATATTTCAAAGCATGTTTGTGAATGATTATTGATGATTATTCACGTCTAAACTGATTATTGATTCACACTTACTGCATGTTGCATATGTTCATCAGGTATGAAAGGCTGATCACCTTCATTACCCTGAGGTTCAGATAAAGTTATTTCTAGTCCTTGTTGACTTTAAACATTATTGATTCAGTCATTCAATTATTGACATCTTGATTCATGTTCCTTCACAATTTTTAAATTGTTGAAAACTTGAAAGCTTATTATTATTTCAATCATGATATATCTTTATTGAATTTAAACTTGCTGGGCAAAGTAGTTGCTCACCCTTGCTATATCATGATAATAAATTTCAGATAAAGGCGAAGGCTTGAAGAAGGATAGAGACAAAAGCAAAATACAGTAATAGATTGTTATAAGAATAACTATTAAGTTATCTTATTGTAGACCTTTGTAATTTTGAAGGTATATATTCAGTTAAGGTTAATAAACCTGGAAAAATGTTATAGAATTATGTAAAATAAACAATTTATGTTTATTTGTTCCGCATTAGATGATAGAATATGTATGATGATGAAGTACAGTAACGTACAAAGTCTGAGGTTCTTGGGACCCGGATTTGGGGGCGTCACAGATTGGTATCAAAGCCGTAGGTTATAAACCTTAGGTAGGGGGTACCTTAGGCTATAACCGCAGAGATGAGTATAAGGAATAAGCTGAAATAGAGTTTAAGTGCTGAGAGATGAACTTTAGAAATTCATCATTAAAGTAAAGAGTAAGATAAAAGAAGATTCAAAGAAGAATCTTGAAGGGCTATAAAGATCAGAATCCAGAGTTACCTGACTCCTGTAATAAAGATGAAAAGTAAAATAAATAGACGATGTCTATAAGATGAAAAGTGTAAATAAAATCATAATATAATATGATTAAAGAGAAGAATAAGAAGATCGTAGTATAAAACGATCATAAGTATAAGGAGAAATGATTACGAAATAGGATCACGACGTGATCAGATTAAATTGTTGAATAACATATGATATGTTAAGTGATTGGAATAATATAGCTTAACACTATAAAGAGAAGGTACTATGAAATGGTACAATATAAACTCAGAAAAGAGTGGTAAATGTTTAGTTACGGATTAAAGAAAATTCGTATTAAGAAAAGAAAAAGTAAGAATTGTGTAGGATTTCAATTGAGGACTCATGTTAGCAGCTGAGTTGTATGATTCCTTGTATGGTTGGGGAATTTGTACTTGGTTTTAGAATCACTTAGCTTCCTGGTCGATATTATAGTTAGGTTGATAAATTCTTTGTATGGGCGGGGAATTGTCTGCTTAGCTTCCTGTATTGATTAGTGGTCGAGTTTGGTTTGACAACCACTTAGTTTCTGGCATTAATAATCATTGGAACATGATGTCACGCTATTTGCTATATGCATGTTGAGAAGGTGATTCTTTTCTCATGTGTATAACGAATAGGTAGAGAATATAAGGTTAGTTGCGAGTTCTTAAAACTCATACTTATGGTAAGTTCATGACTCATAATCATATGGTATATTTTGAATCCCTCGGCGAATGGACGCCTACGGTCTGACTAGGATAAGTTCTTAAACCCATATGATTGTGCCAAGTTACTGAACTCATAATGTGTGGTAAGTTTGATGAACTGGGTATAGGAAAGTGGTGAATGAAGCATTGGGGATTATAGGAATAGATAGATTTATTAAGCAATGGATCATTAGAGAAAGTGAAGTTGATGGTGGAAGCATAGGTATTCCAAATCTTCTAGCTATGCTAGACTTCAAAGTTTTTGACATCAAGCTTAATTCGCACTGATGTGCCTTTCGAAATAAAATAAATGTTTGTTATCCTCAACACATGGTGACAAGTGTGTAGGTATGGACTTTGAGCCACTAACACATCGTTACCTGTTGTGGTGTGATGACACCAATGATGATTTTCAAAGATTTTTGAACGGTTTAAAGAAGAGTCTATGCTAATTGATTCGGCTAGACAAAAATGATTTGAGATGTCAAAATGTATTTTATATATCATCAATGTATCGTGGAACCTAATGCAAAATGATAAAAATGATGGAGTTATCAATGCATAATTACCTAGTGTGGTATGTGATCTAAAGATCGTTAGCCCACTATGGAATGATGTAGTATGACAAAGTCACACAATGACGAAATCCTCAAACGAACTGTAAATACAATGCGGTATCATGACGTCATAAAATAATTTTTAGAATTTTAAAGAAAAGTTAAGTGCCAATTAAATTTGGACAGAAACATGTTTCGATTGAAATGCGAATTTTTTGATATGTGTCTAAGCTATTTGATTCAGCTAGACAAATGTTTATGAAAATTCAAAGTATTTTTGAGAATTTATTCCGAACCAAATTGTTTTGGTGCGGAATCCTATGATAAGACTGAGGTGAACTATGTTGATTGGATAAAATAATCTAATCTAGTAGCGTAAATATTCGCTAGACATGATTGATATGTTATGCATTACATAAGAGTACGATAGGCTAATCACCTAAAGTACTAGCAATGGTAGTTTACCTTCTTTGTGATTGTAAACATACCTAGTAATTTACTGTTTTGCGATATAAATATCATTAAAACTACGTGTCCATGGTCTATATGACCCCTCGGCATGATTTAAAAAGTTTTAACTCCTTAGACTGAAGTCATAAAAGAATCTGATAGTAGCAGAGCTCCTCATAGTAGGAAGCAAGATGTACTCATTAAATCAAGTAAAGGGTAATTTGAAAACTTAGTTTTGATGAATAAAAGGAGTGGTGATTAATAGACTGTAATTTCGAGGACGAAATTCTTAGATGAAGAGGTGAATGTGATAACCCAAAAATTCATAAAATCGTGAATGATTAGAATAAAAGTTAAATAATAAAACCTAGATGAGAATTTGAGGATTTATTTAAAATTTTCAAGTAAAACCTATATGGTTTGCTATTTAAATGAGAATAGAGAAAATATGGGTTACAAAATTCTAAAACCCTATAAATGAATTAATATATAATCGAAGGAATATCAAGAATAAGGTATTACGATACCTGTAAATTCGATGTGAACTGAATAGTCTAAGAAATGTTATATAAGTACATATGAAAATTTTATTAAAGAGATAAGATTTCACATGAAGAGATGCTATGAGGTTAAACGAAGATGAGTATATGTATAAAAATATATATACTTAGTAAGGTGCTATATATATTTTAGCAAGAGGAATGATGAATTAAGTTAATGATATAAGGATCAAGATATAACTATGTTAGTAATTAACATAGCTTGAACGTTGGCCTTGACTGGCAAATAAGAATTTGAATAAGTATAAAGTCGTTAGTTAATACGATTGGCAATAATAAGGGAGTAATTTAAAACTCAAAATTTGAGTTAGAGATAAAATTTTGAAGCACGGACTACTCGGTTGCGTACGGAACGTCAAGTTTAGTCAGAATGGACAGTAAACACAAAATGTGTAAAGGTTGACTTTTGATCAAAGTCAACAGTTGACTTTTTATGGAAAAAAGTCAAAATAAGTGTGAGAAGTGAAATATGTTATGATTATGTGAATAATATGTTATAGTATTTAAAGAAAGTCTCACTAATAAGTTAAATAAGTTAGTGAACTAACTTAAGTATTTTATTTATCTTGAAAATAGATGTAAGATGTTAAACCCTAATTAAATACTCAATAAACTTGAATAAGACAAGTCTAATTGGGTTATGTGAGTGAATTAATATTATTAATGGATAATAATATGGGAATATTAATAATAATGAGCATAAGCTGAAGAGATAATAATGAAAATAATAATAATAATTAAACAAGCTCAATTATATTTTTAGTGTGGGACTTGTAGATAAAATTAATTTAAGGGCAATTGGTTTATTAAATTAGCCCAAGAGGACATATATAAGATAAATATAATAATGGCCCAATTGAATTAATGGGGAAGCCCAAGTTCAAAATATTTAGTAAGCATGATAATAAAAATGCAAGCCCATTAAACATGTAACTGCAAGCCCAATTGTTAAGCCCACTTGGAGAGGTTATTATAGTCATTAATTAAGCTAGCTAATAAAAATAAAATTGGTAAATGAAGAGGGAATGTGGCCGAAAATTAGAGGAGTGGGAAAAGGAGTAGAATGTAATGATGAGCTAACTTTAGTAGGTAAACAACTTCTTTAGTTGGCAACTTATTATTTGGACTACACATTAAATGTTACTTGCAAGTTAGCTTTGCTATAATGAGAGAGTAGGTAAGATATGGATGAGATGCAATCTAATCCTTTGGATTATGCTAGCAAATTTAGGATATCAATTTTATTCTCATTTTATTTGTTAGAGAAAAAAAAGAATAGAGAGAGAAAAGGAAAATACTAAAGAGCGAGAGGATCTCGTGGGGAAGAAGAAGAAGAAAGGAAGAAGGCCTAAGTTCATGCACCCAAGATTTATAACCCACTTTGGGTATAGAAGGAAGGAAGCTAAAAAGTCAAGGTACAAAAAAATTAAATTTTAGACTTTATTTTCTTTTCTTTTTATGGATTTGATGGAGAAAAGGGTTTTTGATTTGGAAGTTCAAACCCCTATAATTTATGTGTTTTTCATGGATTCAAGTATGGATCTACCCATAATGGGTGTTGATTTGGTTTGAATCAAAAAGAAAAGAAAAATAATTTTTCTAGTTTTGAAAACCCTAACTTTTGGGTGCTTTGAAAATCCACCGTTTTTTATCTATGCATTCTTTTCTCAATCCGTCGAAAAGAAGTGCTAGATATATGTGTTAACTAGTAAACCCAAGTGGTAGAACTCAAAAATCACATTTCTAAAAGTCGTGGTGTGAATTTTGGTGAAAACAGTCCCGTTTTTTCTGTACTGTTTTGGACCAGTCAGCAACGGGGGTATTTTCATCCACTTTTTTTGCTTTAAAAATTCTGGAAAAATTTATAGTGTTAATATCAGAAGATATGAAGGTTGTGTAAAAATTTGATAATTTTTGGCTATATGGTTTGAGAGTTATGAATTTTACGGTGAAGGACTATATTTATGAAGCCACCCAAATAACTCTCTGTGTATAACTCTAAAAATTACAAAATATTTACTGGAAGTACATGTATATAACAGGAACATACTGTAAAAAGTTCAGAATTTTTAGAGTTAATCTCGATTTATGAAAAATCTAAGAATATTTGGCTATTATGGGTTATTTAAATATAGTAAATGGATTTTAAAAATTTCGGGAAAAATATATGTTCAATATGAAACTATATTCTATCAAATTTCAAAAAAGAAATATTTTTGGAACTGATTTGGTATTTTTCATCTAAATGATGATAAATAGATAAATGGATTTAATTAAATATTTGATGTCCAAAAATATGAAAAATACGATTTTATGACTTGAGACCCTTGAGCATGGCTTATGCATGTTTTTGATGAAGTTTTGGGTCGGGTGTGAAGTGTTGTGATGTTTATGGCATTTTAAAATGTTTAATGAGTTAATTAAGGAAAGGAAAACAATTGAACTAAATTGTTTATTAATGTGATTACTGACTTAAATTATTGTTATATGACTAATAATATTGGATTAAGATATTATTAGTAGTATTTTTGACTGGAATGTTATTATAAGGTTAATAACATTAGCGTAAAATATTATTACATAATTAATAATATTCGACGAGAGATTAAAATAAGATATTTATGTTATTTTTCAATATAATTGTTGAATTTGGTATTCAATGAACTATATTATGTTTGTAATAGACTAAAATGAGAATTCAGTGTGCTGAATTGGATTTTGGATTGCTGAAATGGTTTTAGTCTGCTGAAGTATTTTGTGGTCTGCTGAAATAGTAATTTCAGGATGCTGAAATGTAATTCGGTTTACTGAAATGATATTTCAGCTTACTGAAAGGTTATTTAGGTTACTAAGATAACATATAAAGGAAAAACTAATAAGTATAAGTTATAAGTGATGAAAAGATTATCAACGTGTAATGGTAATACTAAGGTTATAGTGTAATGTCTAATACTTAACTTTGTGAGTGAAGGTTAGACAAGTTAATATAAAGTGATGAGATTATAAGTAAGTAAATGAATATGGTGTTAAGATTATCTAATATTTGACTTTGTGATTAAGTGTTAGATAGTATTATGAAATAAGGTATGATATGCTAATTGAAAGATCAATCTTATGCCTGATAGGTCTTTTCAATAAAGAGAATAAATTAAATTGCGTAGCGGTAATCGACTATACAGGCAAGTTTCCTTAACTCAAACTCGAGTTATATTTCAAAGCATGTTAGTGAATGATTATTGATGATTATTCACGACTAAACTGATTATTAATTCGCACGTAGTGCATGTTGCATATGTTCATCAGGTATGAAAGGTTGATCACCTTCATTACCCTAAGGTTCAGATAAAGTTATTTCTAGTCCTTGTTGACTTTAAACATTATTGATTCAGTCATTCAATTATTGACATCTTGATTCATGTTCCTTCACAATTTTTAAATTGTTGAAAACTTGAAAGCTTATTATTCTTTCAATCATGATATATCTTTATTGAATTTAAACTTATTGGACAAAGTAGTTGCTCACCCTTGCTATATCATGATAATAAATTTTAGATAAAGGCGAAGGCTTGAAGAAGGACAGAGATAAAAGCAAAATACAGTAATAGATTGTTATAAGAATAACTATTTAGTTATCTTATTGTAAACCTTTGTAATTTTGAAAGTATGTATTCAGTTAAGGTTAATAAACCTGGGAAAATGATATAGAATTATGTAAAATAAACAATATATGTTTATTTGTTCTGCATTAGATGATAGAATATGTATAATGATGAAGTACCGTAACGTACCATGTCCGAAGTTATTGAGACCCAGATTTGGGGATGTCACAAAAGTTCTTCGGGCATTAAGTCAGCAAACTCTGTTAGCAGCTTCTGCACATCAGCTGACATTTATGCAATTCCACTTGCCGAACTATCTTCAAAAGGAAGTAATGCATACATAACTCCTTCATGCTTTACTTCTGTTAGGAACCTTGTCATGGACAGTAGGTTCGGATTCCCGACTGCTCGAGCCGAATTGTCTTCCTCTCGCTGAGGTGCTAGCACAACCTTCTTCCCTTTGATGTTGAGGGAGTAAGTATTCTTCCAACCATCATGGATGACGCTTCGGTCATATTGCCATGGTCTGCCTAATAGTATATGGCAAGCATCCATTTTTACTGCATCCCACCAAACGTTATCAAAGTATTTCTTTCCGATGAAAAAGGATATTAGACACCTTCTGTCAATGGTTACTTCACTGCCTTTATTCAACAAATACAACTTATATGGATTTGGATGCCGATCCGTTTTTAAATTTAACTTCTGAACAACCTCTTCGGACACCACATTCTCACAGCTGCCACTATCAATAATTACTTTGCAGACCTTCTCCGCCACTGTACAAGTAGTGTGGAAGATATTGTTCCTCAATCAATCCTCTTCGAATTCGTCTTTCGGAGTTAGCAAACTTTTACGAATGACTAGGGTCTCCTGCCTGTCTCCATACAATATGTCTTCGTCCTAGTACTCATCATATATAGGCTCTCCGAACTCCTCTGCTTCATCGATCATGCCTTCTTCAATAAAAAGGTTATTACCCTTCTGGTTAGCTGGCTTTCGACACTCTGTTGTCTTGTGACCTGGTTCTCCACATCTGAAGCACTTGATGTTGGGGTTAAAGTTACCCTGAGGTTGTGGTGTAGTAAGAAACTGGGGGGATGGGTTCGGTTTGTTGAGGGGATTGCTCCTTGACATAAATCTGCTATTCTGATGTTGCTCTACCTCCCGAGCTCACTGATATGCTTCAGAAATAGTCCAAAGTGAATGGAGACTGAGGGCATTCTGCAACGGTTGCTTTAATCCTCCTAGGTACCGTGCCGCCATTTGTTCTTCAGTTTCTAATAGATCATTCCTTACAATCAATTGGTAAAATTCTTCAGTATAATCATCCACAGATCGAGTACCTTGTCTTAACAGATGCAATCTCCTAAATAGAGACTAAGTATATCTAAAAGGAATAAAGTGACTCTGCATCTTCTTCTTTATCTTTTCCCAATTGGTGATTTTAGTATTTCCTTGTCTCTCACGTGAACGCCTCAATTGTTCCCACCAAGAAGATGATCAGCCCTTTAATTTTATGGCAACCAGTTTCACTTTAACATTATCTGGAACCTCCTTATAATCGAATATGCGCTAATTGAATATGCGCTCCACCTCGTTCAACCAATTGATGAATCCTTCTGCGTGTAGTGTACCAAAAATATCCGATAGCTCCATTCTGAAACCCAGATCACTACAACAGTCCTCACGGTCACGTCGTTCCCTTAACTGCCTCATATAGTGGTAGTTTTCATAACTAGATTCAGAATCTTAGGATTCTTTATCGTGTTCAAGATATGAGACTTCCTCCTCTGAAAACTGTCCACGGCGGCCTAGGTGTGGGACTTCCTCCTCCGGAACCTGTCCACGACTCCCTAGATTTTGCGATGCCAAACGTTGGGTTAGCTCTGTAACCTATCTCTGTAAATCCTCAATCATCACGTTCTGGATGCTACGATCACGATGTGGGATTTCCTCAGTCGAAATCTACCCTCTACGACTACGACCACGACCATCAACCATTAAAACCGATGAGTCTACTCCCAGAAAGATGTTTGAGCTTTGATACCAACTGACGCCTGGCGGGATAGCGATTATCCTGCGGGCTGATAAACAATTGAATTAACAAATAAGGAACAAGAGATTCACCATATAAACACAGAGAAATCTCTCTAATGTGTCTAATTTATTTTATCAAAATTCAAGTTATCCAATTCAACCCACAAGCCGGATTTATATAGATAGCAAACTTTATCCCCAAGTCACTCTAGAATATTCCTAGAGATATGGAAATAAAATCTTTCTAGGGATGTGAAAAAGATTCTAACAAACTTCCTAAATTTACGAAAAAAATAACAACCTAACAAATAATAAAAATTACTTAACAACAAAAATAGAAAAGAAAACAATTTAAACTATGTGATCTGTCGTGCTTTAAAGTAAAGACGCCCTTCTTTCTCCCGAAGTTGAAGGTGAAAGTATTCTCGAAGCGGAATGAATTAATGTCGAACTTTTGACCGACCGAACGCTTGTCCCGAAGCTCTTGTCCCGAAGCGGAAAGGATTAATGTTGAAGGTGGCCTCATCGTTTGTGACGATCATCCCGTTCATGATACTCCATGGCAATCATCATATTATTCGATAGCTCGATTTCTTCGGTCTCGGACCATCCCATATATATATATATATATATATATATATATATATATATATATATATATATATGGACTGATCCATAGCTAACGTTGTCAACTTAAGGTTATCCTTACAACACATTATAATCGTCCATCAATAAATCAAATGGTTAAATAGAGTATTGTCCGCAGTTTAGTTTTTAGTATTCCGCAGTTTAATATTGCGGAGGGGCCAGATAACTAAAATATCACTCCTAGTATAAGCTCCTCATCCGCGGTATTAAACTGCGGACGCTAGGTAAAAAAATAATTCAGCATCTGCAGTATTATCCTGCGGAGCCTAAAAACTATTAAAAAAATTTTGAATTTTCCATTCCAATGTATTCAACACAAAAAGCTTCATCCTCTGTATCACTTTCCCTTCAAAGTTGTAATCTTCCACTGAAAAATCTAACAACAAAGGAACTTTGCATTCCTTCATTTTTGCAGCCAGAGATAAACATGTCACTGATAGTAATCTAATGGCCCAATATTTCTCATTCTTCAAAAAAAATTGATATGATAATTCTAAACTCTCATTAATTACAAATGATTTCATAATCAAATCGATAACTTACAACTCATATTCTTTACAATTTCATCTTCTTGAAATTTATTTAAACAAACAGAGTACTTTGTTCCTTCCACAAAACTTTCACCCCTTTTATAGTTACAAATTGTGATGGCACTGATGACTGATGGTTGAAGCCCAATAGTTCTGATGTACCAAATCGGATGATCTAATACAGCCCCATGAACTTCATCACGAAATTCATCATGATTTTTTTCCCTAATTTTGTCTGTGGACTTGATCTTTGCCTTGATCTGCATCTATACCAAGCTATAAAACACTTGTAATTAGAGGGGTTGAGATTTTGCTAGGTTCGTATGGAGGATCCATTGGAGGAATGATTAATATAGGTGGCGGCAACGATGGGAGATGGGATTTGGGATAAGATTTTTTGGAGGATACATTGAAATCATCTTTTGGTAAAGAGGGGCAACCACCCTCAGAAACTTCCCATCTCTCTTCTCTGAGCCTCATTCAATTATTGAGCTTATGGCTTTTACCCCTTTTCTCATTCTTTGTGTTATAACCCATTATTATTAATTACTTTTAGGCTCCGCAGTTTAAGACTACGGATGATAATTTTTTTTAAAAAAAAATTAGGCTCTGCAGTTTAATATCGCGGACAAAAAATTTATAGTAGGAAGGGTATTTTGGTCATCTATCCCGTCCACAGTATTAAACTGCAGAATACTAGAAACTAAACTGCGAACGAGACTCTATTTAACTGTTCGATCTACTGATGGACGGTCACAATATGTTATAAAGATAACCTTAAGTTGACAACGTTTGCTATGAATCGGTTCCCTATATATATATATATATATATATATATATATATATATATATATATATATATATTATAGTTTATTGGTAAATAAAGGAAGCTTTATTGTACAAAGGTTGTACTTTTTTAGACCAATATTGTGAAATTT
Organism: Panax notoginseng; assembly: GCA_016801055.1. Taxonomy (NCBI): domain Eukaryota; kingdom Viridiplantae; phylum Streptophyta; class Magnoliopsida; order Apiales; family Araliaceae; genus Panax; species Panax notoginseng. The sequence goes on from CM029015.1 coordinate 19,480,513, forward strand.
GGACCGGATCGACGGTTAAACCGGTTAAAATCGAAATCGATCGGCACTCCGATCCGGATTAGACCAATTACCCAGTTTTGATTAAAACGGGTGAACCGTAAAATCGGTTAAATTGACCTGATGAGCCGATTTTTAATTTTTTAAAATATTTTTTTGTATCAAAATTTTTTTATTATTTAAATTAACCACTTTTAATAATATTGTAACTCAACTTTATTATATTTTAGTTCATAAAAAATGAGATTTTTTTAAACTTTATTAATTGCTAATAATATATAATTTTATATATTTATGACGTCACCGGTTCAGTAACGGTTTAACTATTGATTGAATCAATTACTCATCCGTCCGATAACTTTTTCAATTTGATAATTGGTTCGAGTTTGAAAACATTGTTCTAAACTACTTGTATCTTTTCTCTATTCTTCTTACCGCATCATCTAACTTAACCTTAGGCATCGCAGCCATAGTGCCAAGGTCAGCACTTAGCACAAGAAATGAATGTGAAAAGTGTGACGCCCCCAAATCCTAAATTTTATTAATGTAAAAATGATTTTTCTAATAAGCTGTTGTGCATATAGATATTCTACCCGAATATTCAAATAATCAATTAAGAATATGATTAGAGTTACATCTAACACTCCAAGGAAACAATATATGAGTTACCAAAACTTAATGAACTCTTTAATTTACAATTAATTATTTATTCATTAAAAAAAATTAATTTTTCAAAAGAAATAAGGAATAAATTAATTAATTAATAGCTTATCTTTTTAATTCAATTGTATTTTTAAGAAAAACAAATAAATATTTAAGTTTTTAAAATATGGGTTAATACATAAGGAATTGATATTTTCACATGTATTATTAATATTTTCACATGGTCTTCTCTCACATGAACATAAATTGGGTCACACCTTCATGCGAGAAAAAAATGTGGAAATATCAAAAAACTCATATGGAAATTATTGGGTTTGTACGCAGCGTGATCATGTAATCAAATTACATAAAAAGTGCGGAAGCAAAATAAAATAGAAATTTAAAATTTTCATACAAACCCATCATCATGAACATGCTTTGTGCTTAATTATCAATCACATAGAAAAGAGAAGGAGATCATATTCATACCCATGTAGAAACTACATTCCTCATGTACAAGTTCACCTCCAATTCCTTTTCACGTTCAAATTCACCGGGCTTGATTCTTTCTTTTGATTAATATTAGCCACACAAGTGTTTGGCCTCTAAAGGTGATCCATCAAGGAAGAACAAGTATTCAAGAAGATGGGTGTTTGACAAAATCCTAATTTTCTATCTCTAGAGAATTATGTGTACTCTCCCAATTCTTAAAATTGACATTAATCCCAAATCAAAATAAGACTCGTCTTATTTATAGATCCAGGAAATCCTCCTAAACAATTTAGGAATATATTTTTATTTTAATTAATTAAACTCCTTTAATTAATTATATTCCTAATCTTATTAGGAATTATGAGAGTAATTTATTAATTAATTCTCAAACTACTTTAGGAATTAAACTAATAATAATAATAAGACTCCTCTTATTAATTTATATTTAATATTTTCAAAATATTAAGTTATTTAATTTATTTTATCACCATAGATTAAATTAAATATACTTATTTATTATCACGATTATGTCATTTACTTCTTGAATAAATATTTTCCCTTTTATGGTGTGACCCTTTAGGTTCTCCATATTAAACCGATTGTGAATAAATCAATTAGAACAATTCTAATCTTATTTAAATAAATAAATTAAACTATTTAATTCATTTAAATAAATAACATTTATTCTACAATAAGGATAAGCCTCCTTAGCGATCAACGTCTTTCCTAATAATATAGATTTCAACATAAATCATAAAAGAACCCTTGAGTAAATAGTTACCGTACAATTCAATCCTTCCACCATACAATGTCCCAATTAAATATAAGACATAGAATTACTGTCAAGTACTATTTTATTTAATTATATGTATTTCGATTTTTAAATGCACAACTCCTAATTAATACAAATTAAAAACTCCTTTCTAATCTTATTTTGCCTTGGCCAAGAACTATTGGGTTATCATTTATCGAATCACATAGGACATTCTCTTCTTTTACTAGAAGCGATAGACTACTTATTAATCATACATTATCTCCATATATAAATTATTACACTCAAGCATACCGTTTGATATACCCTAAGTGTCTTAAGAAATATGTTAAAGTATAACTCATCATACATAAGATACTATGATGATCTCAAGTCTAATGATCACTTGTACTACAATCACTACAGGAGTTCATATTGACAGGCAAGTAAAACTCCATTAGATATTTTTTAGCGAGCCACGTTGTAAGACCCCAACTTTTTATGAATAAAGATTTAATTTTCTCTAAATATTATTTTGAATAGTAAGGTGTTGATTTGATATAATGTTATAGTTATGGGTGATATGTGTAAATTTTGCAAAGTAAGCAAGTTGTTATAAAATATTCGTTTGGTCAGAGAATATTCGTACGAGATGCACTCATTGGTGGACCCCACAACGGAATAACTGTCGGATATAGAAAGCAACAAAAATAATATTTTCATAAAATAACGATAAGACTTTTACTGTTAAACTGTTGAAATACCCGGTGATAAAAGTACAGTAATACGCGTTGTTCCGTAGTGGTATGCGGTATTGCACAGTAGCACACGGTATTGTACAGTATCTCTGATTATTGATGCTTACGTAAGAAGTCACTCAGTTTCATTCAATAATTACCACAGTAGTTGTTGCATAGTATCTCATATTATTGATTCAATTATTGTCACAGTATCATGTGCATAATATTTTATATTATTAAATCAATAATTGAGATGACACCGTTATTCATATTATTATTTTTATTATTGACAATGTCTAGAAAGTTATGTCGAGTAAAGGGGTTAGGTTATTTAATTGCGCACCAATAAGGAGAAATTCTTATCGGAAAGCCCCCTCTTTCCTGGGAATGATCTGGTTGTCAATATTGTGAGTTATAATATTAATGATAAATTATTGTTGAAAGAATAAAAATGTGTTGATTGAAGATAAGTGATTTGTGGTAGATATTTATTCAATTTTTGATATAAATAGAGGGGTTTGTCATGAATCGTTTGTTGTAAGTTTAGCTTATTATTCTATGGACCCCCATGTGCCAATTTGTCAAATCGTCGGTAGAAAATTATCTCAGTTTTATTTTATTATTATTATAATAATAATAAAATATAAAACATTTTATATAAAAAAGAATACTTTTATAATATATATATATATATATATATATATATATATATAAAGTTATTTATTTTATTAGAATATATTATATTTTATATAAAGTTTTTGTTTTATTAGAACATTTTATTACATAATGCTGCATAGTGAAAATCAGATTTCGCCCTCAAAATCGTCCGTGAAAAACTTTCTGTTCATTCTTGATTATTTTCTTAAATAATGCTTTGTCATTCTCCTATAAATAGAAAATCACACCAAAATTAGAAAATTCTTCTTCTATAATATTGTGCGTATTTCTTTCTTGTATAAGAATACTTTGTATAGCTAATAGTGCAAGATTTTCTCAAGATAATCTCCGCTATACCAATCAAGTTTAATCTCATACTAAGGTAAAGGATGTTATTTTTTTCATACTCATAAGGGTTGTCATTCTATTCCTTAATAATTTGTGGGAATAACCTGTCAATGTGGATTATCGCATGCCTAGTGAATAACCCTTCGTATTCATTCTTTATTAAGTTGTGGAAATGATCTGTCTATGCAGATTATCGCATGACGGGTGAAAATCTATTTGCAGTTTCGTATATTCTTTCATAATCGTATGAGATATCATTTTTTTTGTACTCGTTAAGGGATATCATTTTCTTTCATATTTTTTTCCATTTATGGTACAAATTTATTGTTTGTTTTCATAACCTTATTGTTAAATGGTGAAAATCTCTGAAATTAGTATAATATCCATAATATTTTGCGATTCATCTAATATCATTTCACTGGAATATTGGTCTAAGCATTCTTATTAAAGTTTAATCTTTTCATTTCGGAGTACTATTCATCCGGGGTGCTATTCATGCCGGAGTACTTACTATTCATGACAAAATTAGTTTTTTCTTTCTTTGTCCAAATTATCTTTGAAATATGAATCTTGAATATAATTCTTGAATTTTACTCCACAATTGGTGATCATGTTGACAATTTGGACATTCTTGAACTCTGAATTAATTAAATTATAAATCTCTAATATTTATCATTGATCTCACTTGATTCATTCTTTATATCATTGTCATCATCCTCATACTTAAATTTGTGATGGAAAGTCATCTTTGCCCCGTAATTTATAGATAGACTGTTGATTGGTATGATTATGACAAAAAATTATGTATTAGTATAATCATGACATTTAATGTTACAAGAAAAGGTTTATGATGAAAGTTCTCTTTGGCCCATAGTGCAAAGATGGACAGGTGTTTGGCATGATTATGACCACTGGTGACGCAAACGATTATCTTTGGCCCGTAGTGCATAGATAATTCGTTGATTGAAAATAATTATTGATTGGTGTTACAGAGATAAAATATTGATGATGGACTTTTAAATCATCGAAAATAGTAGACATCATGCTCTACTTGACTCTTCTAATGAATTGTTATTTCCGTTGCAGTTGTTGATCTAAAACTTGTTGTCAATTGTATTCAATAAGATTTTTCCCTGTTGAGGACTAAGGATAATTTATTCTACATTATTGTAGTCATAATATTCTCTACTGGGCTAGTTGAGCTCACCCTTTTCTTTCATTGTTCTCTTCAGAAAATGAGAATATAGCTGGGATTAGTCGAGAAATAGAGTGACGATTCAAGATAGTCACTATAGCAGTTTTCATTATGTTATAAAATAGTGTGACAATAATTATAATGAAGACATAATTTAAGTATGGATATTGTCGTATTATGTACGGTGTAATATTTGTATTCATACTCACAGCTTATGTGTTATCGTATTTTGCACGACAGTTGTCATGAGATCAATCATCCTCATCCAATGAGCAAGCAACGTATGTACAAATCTATCCGGATTCACTAATTCTCTTTTTAGTAATCCAACGATTAGGAACATTTTAGTTTTTAAGTTATCTAAGAATTTAGATCTCATTAGCATGATCATCATCATGATTATAAAAGTATTGTTCAAAACTATGGGTTTATCACATATTATAAAACAGTACCATGTAGATAAAGTAATGCCTTTGATTAATAAATGAATAAGATTGTTACAAAGTATATGCTTTATCATCAAACATAAATGGCTTGTGTGCATACTACTTTCAGAAATAATATTCCCCTATTACAAAGGGACAACATGATATCCATCTTAACTTAAACGAGAATAACCAATGGTTCAGCAACTCTAGAGACTCTCATTTACTATGGGTAAACATTTATAGTTAAACACTAAATTGAAAAGGTTTAGACAAATATCATATAAATCTACTGAGCTGAGAGTAATTTCTAACTAAATTAGTAAAATTCCAATTATAGACATATATTTTCCATTGATTAATATTTTTTTTTCATTTTTAGGGTATATGCCCCATAAATAAATATACAATATGTAGAGATTGAAGAAACTCATCCATGCCAATCTCCAGTGTTCCCTCGTCCATCTCAATATTGTTTTCAGCACCCATACTTAGACATACATAACAGGTCGTCTTGTCTAGATCTTGAATTTTGACCAGGTCGATATATCAGGTCAGGTTGTTGGCTTAGGCCCGCCAAGCTAGGTCTTGGTTGCTGGACTATGGTCTGGTTAGGCCTACAGGCTAGGCCTAGGCCAGTTTGATCCGCCTTTTTTTAATGTTAAATATTAAAAGTAAAAATTATAAAACATAAATTAATAAAATTTTGTAAAAAATGATACAAGATTTTTTAAATCTATTTTATTTGAACATTCTATTCTACGTCAATATAAGTTGAATGATTAGAACAAAAATAAATATATTTCTCTTAAATTAAAGGAAAATGTAATTTAGGTGAAACTGGAATATAAAGTAAATTGATTTCCTAATCGTGTGTCCAATATGCACAGTTTGTCTTCGAAAAAAATATAATTTGAATTCAATCTACTACGATACATGTGACTATAGATGCGAAATAAAATAATCTTACTGTAAATTACACTTTTAAATTTTGAACGTAAAGTTAGTTATTATTATTATTATTATAAGTAATATGATCAGTTAGACATATATTTTGTAAAGTTTAAATACACATAAATTTTTTCTTTTATGGTCATTAAACATAGTTATATCTCAAGTATTATTTCAATTAGTTTTCTAATTGCTTCATGGAGTTATTCTTTAAATTGCTACAACAGAATACCTAAAAAATAACCAAAATCATAAATCCCCCTTGTTGGGACATAATTTTATGGGTTCGGTTGATTCAGTGGGACTTATCCTACGTGGTGAAATTTTCCCACGTGGCGATGTATTCTAGTAAGGAGATTCGATTTTAAAGAATCTACGGTCCTGATTTTAATTGACTTCTTACTTTTATGAAAACAGTCCGGATTAATTTCAACTTCCCATTTTTAAGGAGATTGACTTCTATCTCAGTATGATAACTAATTAATAAGGAGTCTTATTCCTACCCGGGGACGAACGTTTTAAGGCGATGTGTGCACTATAAATACAAGGTTGTACTCTAATTTACAAGGTAATAATACTTTGTCTCACATAAGCACTAAAACAATAACGCCTCCATTGTTAACCTTTTCTCCAGTCTGTAATTATTTTCACACAGGAGTTATCCCTCAATGGCTCCGACCGTTAGGTTCCTCAGTGTGTTTGTTTATTTTTTGTGCAGAATTTGGCTTGCAGTTTAGTGATTGGGCGAGCAGACGAATCTTTGCGTTAACACCCCTAAAAATTTAGCATATCTAAATTAATGAAGAACTTGAGTATTTACAATAAACTAACTTATTATTAATGTTTAACATAAAAAATTAGTTTATTGATGTATTAATTAATGTTAATATTTAACATTAAAAGTATCAAAGAATATTAATAAAACTTTAATGTTAAATATTAGTATTTACAATAAACTAGTTTATTATTAATATTTAATCAATTAACTTATTATTAATATTAAATACAGTAACTAATTCTATACATTGAAGATGTATATTAATTAAATATATTTATAAGAAATCAAGAATGAATAATTGAAACTTCAAACTTTATTGATATATTAATTAAAACTAATGTATTACAATTTACAATAAAGAATAATTAAAAATTATACTTCATTAATGAATAATTATAACTTTAAAATTCAAAAATTACAAATGACTAGATAAAAAATCAAGTCATGCCTTAGGCTGAACCAGATCATACCAAACCAAAGTTCAGGTTAGGTCAGACTTTTTTGTAGGCCAAATCAAACCCGATTTCTGTCTCAAAAGAGTGGCATTTTTAAAATTTTCAAGTCAGACTTGACCGGTCCAGACTTTGACCAGGCCGAACCAAGGCCATGTCATAGGTCGCAAGCATTTTGTGCATATACATACTTGCCTAAATAAAATTTAAGAAATTCACAAAGAAAGCTACATAGTCAATAATATGACCAATATATAACATAGGCTTCTCCGCTCATTGAAGAGTTACAATTAAATTATGAATTCTCTCCACAAATTTGTTATATATGAATGATATAAACAAGTAGAAGAAAAATTATATAAATAACTAAAAAACTAACAAAAAAATAATGATATTAAAACTCGTAGGCCCAATTAGCGTCTACCCAGCCCAAATCGAGAACTACTAATAAAGATGTGCAGATGTTAATCTATTTTGGGTTTGTATTAATTCACTGTAGTGTGCCTAGGATTGCTCATGTATTTATATTATACTAGTTGATAGCCCGTGCAATGCACGGGCAAGTTTATTTTTTGATTGTATAATTTCTAAAATTGGAATGAGAAAGATTTTTTACCATTATATATTCATCATATATGTACTTTACTGTCTTTCCTTTTTTTTGTTTAGATTTCATTTTTCCCATTCATTGTAGGGATGAATTCAAATTAAGTATTATTTGTAATTTCAGAATTCACCAACAAAAAAGTTAAATTTCTTCAAAAACTAAAACTAAATTTCATTCAAAAAAAAGAGAAAAACCTCAAAAAAAAATCAATAAAACAAAGGAAATAATCAACAATTATCTGATTTGTTCTCGAAATCGAATAAATCGGATCGAAAAACACTACAAATTACATCAAAAATTTTCAATAAAATAAAAGAAATAATCATCAATTACCTGATATGTTCTCGAAATCTAATAAATCGGATCGATCGAGCCATTTTGAGCCCACAAAACCAAAATCGAGTGTGGTTCAGGAAAGAGAAGGACAAAGCGATGTCATATCTGTAACAAAAGAGTAAAATTTAACAGAATATAGAGCCAATAAATCCACATAAACATATATATATATATATATATATATATATATATATATATAAGTGGAATAATATAGGGGGAAGTGAAACTCTATGGAAGTGGAAGTGGAAGTGGAAGAGGAAGAGGAGAAGGGGAAGAAACTGAAGTGAAGAGGAGGAGGAGAAGGGGAAGAAACTGAAGTGAAGAGGAGGAGGAGAAAAGGAAGAGACAACTGAAATTAATATCAAGTAAAGTGAATTTGTATTTCATTTTATTGCAGGACCATTTTTCTCCTTTAGTTTTTTTTCCATTTTTATTGTTGAGACTTTTTTTTCGGTCTTATTGTTTGATTTTCCATTATTGTTTGATTTTTGCAATTGATTTGATTATGTGTATTTATATTGACTGAGTTTAGTTTTTTTTTTCATTTTTATTGTTAAGACTTTTTTTTCGTTCTTATTGTTTGATTTTTGCAATTGATTTGATTATGTGTATTTTTTTTTATTGCAGAACCATTTTTCTCCTTTAGTTTTTTTGTTAAGACTTTTTTTTCGTTCTTATTGTTTGATTTTCCATTATTGTTTGATTTTTGACTGAGTTTAGTTTTTTTTTTTTTTGCAATTGATTTGATTATGTGTATTTATATTGACTGAGTTTAGTTTTTTTTTTCATTTTTATTGTTAAGACTTTTTTTTCATTCTTATTGTTTGATTTTCCATTATTGTTTGATTTTTGCAATTGATTTGATTATGTGTATTTATATATTGTTATTGAAGAGAAAATAAAAAAAATTTATTTATGTAAAATAAAAAAATTATTTATGTGTATCATCATGTATGTGTATTTATATATAAGAATAGAAGAATAAAAGAATAGAAGAATAGATGAGTTATCAAATTAAGTGAGTTAACTCACTTAATTAATTAAGAATGGACTCAACGATATTTTCAATTGATGATGTCATCATTTCAATTGATTTCAAATTAATTGGTTGTGATTTTATATGGATTTCAATTGATTAAATTGTTTTGAAATTGATTGAGGAGGATAATGCCTGTTGAATGCCTGTTGAAAATCAAATTAGAAGACATTGATTTGAAATTGATTTTGGACTGTTACTACAATTGAAAATCAATTTGATCTGAAATTGATTTCAAATTGATTTGAAAAGATAGCCTTTGCTATATTTATATATAAGTATTGATTAATCTACTGTCGTCAAATTTTATTTTTATTGTCTAAGAAAAATTATATGGCTGATTTATTTTGCACTTAAACACATCAATCAATTTATATTATATTAAGGGAATTTCTCTGTGAGTGGGTTCTACCTCCATGTGAAAGACTCATATAAAAATATAATTTTAACATGTAAAAATATCAGTTTCTTATATTAAATTTAGGGATATTTATACTTTCTAGTACATTTTAAAAAAAAATTACAACAAAAGTGCATCTAGAAAATATTTACAGAATTAATACATTTTCAATATTTTATTTACAAAATTAGTGTTCCTCTTCATTACTCTCCCTACAACTCTACTGCAATTGAGAAGAACACTATCTCAGCTTCTACTTTTCCTTTCCCAACTGGATCTCTCTTATCCATCCAACACAAATGTCTCTCACCTCACCTCTGCTGTAACTCCTTTTATTATAATTCAAATCCCACAAGGTAAGCTCTCCATTCCTCCATGGCTCCTCACCAACGTCCCTTTTCCTCGCGAACTCCTCCTCCAAAACCCCCCAATTAGTGCTCACTTTCCTTCCTCCAACTCAAGCCATGAAATCCCTTTAAGGTCGAGTTGGTTGTGCAACTCGTCTACTGTAGTCCTGCCGGCATTGCCACTGTCACCGTCCGCTCCGTCATAGTGCAGTTGATAGCCAAACATTCATACAAAGGTAACCAATTCAGTTTTATTGGGTTACCAATTAATTATAAAAAAGTTAAGAACAGTTTACAAGTATTATCTGGATTTGTTCAACATGTGCAACCATGAACAGTTTTATTGGGTTCTGCAATTGTCGCTGTCAGTCATTTTTTTTCCATAGTGCAGTTGGTAGTCAAACCTTCATTCAAAGGTAACTAAATCATTTTTATTGGGTTGCCAATTAATTATAAAAAAGTTAAGAACAGTTTCCAAGTGTTACTTGAATTTATTTTCTTCAACATGTGCCATCATAAACAATTTTATTGGGTTCTGCAATGGTCGTCGTCGGTAAAAAAAAATTCATAGTGCAGTTGGTAGCCAGACATTCATATAAAGGTAACCAATTCAGTTTTATTGGGTTACCAATCGACGGAAGGCAGCGGCGAAGTAGATAAACAGACGGGTGGTTGTGTAGTAGTGAGATCGGAGGTAAAAATGAGAGGAGGATTGGGAATCGAAGAAGAAAATGAAAGAGAATAAGAATATTATGAGTAGAATGAAGAGAGAGAAAGTGAAATAGTACTTTCTCTCTCTAAAGAGATTGTCCACTGAAATTGCTATTGTTGTTGGTACTCTGTAAATTGTAGAGAGGGAAACAGAGATAGAAGGTAATGGTAGATAATTAGTAGTAGTAGTAGTAGTAGTAGTAGGTAACTATGGTATATGAAGTCATTGTTGTTGGTGCTCTGTAAATTGTAGAGAGAGAAACAGAGGTAGAAGATAGTGATAGAGAATTAATAGTAGAAGTAGTAGTAGGTGATGATGGTATGTGATTTCGTTCAGTCAATTATAGAGAAAGGACTGAGAAAAGTTTGAAATATAATTATTGTGTTGCACTCTTTTTGTAATTATTTTGTGGATGAACTAATCTTGTAATTACTTTCGTATAGTAGTATAAAGAACCTTTAAATTTATTGTCTATGCGACTAAATAGAATCATGACACGTGGTACTCGTACAAAAGACCCAAAAGACATTCAAAATTGGGCATTAGAAGCCCAATGTAGCCCCGATATGATATTTTGGGCCTATAAACATTGTTGGCCCACCTCGAGATGAACTTATGCAGCAATCAGTCTATAACATTTAAGGTGTTTGATCTCTTTCGGATAAAGGCATTAGGCCTGTACAAGTTATGGGTCCAATACTCTGTAATTTGAGTATTATATGGACTGATGGACCATTAAGACATGTGCCCCCAAATAATGACCATTATGACTAAACACCTATTAACAGTTTCATATCTGATTCGGTAAGAGAATAAAATTATTTGATAAAATTTTGTTTCTCTTATCATCTCTTAATCGGTAAGAAAAAGATATAAATATAAATTATTAAGAGTCGTCTTTTAATGAAAAATTTAAATATATATATATATATATATATATATATATATATATATATATATATAACCTCTATAAATATTGTACTCCTTCCATTTCAAATTTTAAAATCATTATTAATTTTTAAAAAATTATTTTAAGATATTTTAAAATTTAAAATTAATATTTTTAAATTTAAAAGTCATTCAAATATTTTATACTTTTTAATTACCAAACAACTTTTTAAATTCAAATATTATTTCACTTAAATAATCTAATTTATTAATATAATATAATATAATATAGCATATGTACTTGCTCACTTAAATGATCTAATTTATTAAAATACTTGTATAGATAGTACTTGCTCTGAAATTTACTACAAAGCATTAGCTTGAAAAATCCTCCCCAATAAATTTATGTCAAATTACAATTATATTCCAATAAAACCACCAAAAATACAATTTTTTTATTCCATAAAAATACTCATTTCATTCTCACCCTGATTCCCTATCATCTAAATATAACTTTTGACCATCTTCTTGAGTTTTCTAGTTATAACATATGAGATTCTTGTAATAGTGTCACTGGAATTAGACTTAATGACCCAAAAAATACTTGAACTCTTCACTTTTTTTCAATATAATCCATGAGCTCTTTTTATTTCACAAAACAATGAAAGTCTAATAATTAGGCAAAACTGCCCTTAAAACCAAACCAAATCAAGGAAAGAACATAACACCAGAAGGAATATATGCATTCTATCGCTAGTTCGCCTCAATTCCAATCACCAGTGTACAACACTAACCTCGTTATCATACAATCTGGACTAAACCAAAATTGGAAATAATATGAGGATGAACACAAAACTTCGATCTAAACCCAAATTATATATATATATATATATATATATATATATATATATATATATATAAAATTACGAATAAAACTTACAGTGCTGTTGTTTGGAAAAACTATCATCTGACCGCTCTTTGGTTAACAGGTGACAAAAAATCCAGCTCGTTTGAGCGCCTCCCACCGTCGTGTGGACCAGACTTACCCCAGATCTAGCAATCAATCAGATGGCTACTTGTAAAGCCCAATGAAAAAGGGTAAATCCCATTCAAGTCCTGAGGCATTCTCACAGTTATGCCTCAACTGCAGTCGTTACTTCTTCATCAGTTGTATCAGATGAATCTATACCATCAGTAGAATCTCCATCTACAGCCGCCTCGGTTTCAATCTCCATTTCCTTGTCCGGATGAGTGTCAGTTAGTTTCTCCCTGAGCTTCAACATAAGCTCCTTTTTCACACTTTCATTTTCAGCCAGGTAAAGCTTAATAGCATCCTTACCTTGGAAATTCTGACCATTCAAGTTGTAATATGCATTTCCAGCCCTAGTAATAAACTTGTATTTGCATCCCAACTCTAGGATCTCGGTTTCTTGACAAATCCCCTTTCCAAACTCAAGCTCGAATTGTGCAGATCTAAATGGAGGGGCATGTTTGTTCTTCACAATCTTCACTGTAACTTGACTTCCAATAGTCTGTAAAACAGAACGTAAGGAGATAGAAAGTAACAAAAAAGGGCATTGCCATAGACAAAGTTTGCGGTCACTAACGATACTTAAATTCCTTCACGGTCTACCGAATGTGCCATGAGCAAACACTAATACTCCCAAAAAAAATCCCATACAAATTAAGTTCAACAAATAGATGGGGATATATACCTCCTCTCCTTTCTTCACGAGCCCAGTCATCCTAATATTTAAGCGCATAGAAGCATAGAACTTCAAGGCATTACCACCGCAAGTAACTTCAGTGGGTCCACCAAATCCAAAAGTAGATATCTTTGCCCGCACCTGGAGTAAAATGACACACATCAAGGGAAGTTATACCAATAAGTTATAAGGGTGTCAAACATGTTTCATTGACACTAAAGGATCACCAACTGTTTTGCCAACACACAAATAAGGTCCAGTTTTTCTTAATTCTGGAAGAGTGTATATCATTGAAAAAATATAGAAAAGACAAATCACAATTGGAGACTTCCTATGCTCATCATGGCATTTGAAGCTGACACGTTTGCACAACTTGTAAAGATTAACTAGGTTACTTGAGAATTACAACATATTCGACAGAAGTACAAAAAGGGAGGGACCAACTCCTCAGATTGAATGGTTGTAGGATAATAGCTCAAGTAAGGCTTTCTAGGATAACGAGAGGCATAACAAAACCAAGATGGTATGAGGTTCAAGAAGAGAGCATAAGGCAATAATATATAAAAAAAAAAATAAAATTGGGGGGGGGTGGTTGGGAGGGGGTAGAGAGAGTGAAGAGTCAAGGAGATGACCATTACAGAAAGTGAGACTTAAATGTTTCTCAAACAAGATTGTCGAGAGCTTCATTAGTAATCGGTTGTGAGTTCCACTCGACTTCAATGTGAGGGTATCCTGCATAACCATGGAGTTACTACTCCAATTAACAAGAACATATGTAGCAGGCCTCTCTCTCTCTCTTCACACGTGGGAGGGACTTTGTGTGATCCACATTTAGCCATTATACTCATGATACATTAGTAAACTTATAACAAAAGATAAATGGGGGTAGACTTGTAACAAAAAAATAAATGGGGGTCAAAATGAAGGGAGGGAGGAATAGAAATAGCGGAATAGTGAAGTCATCTTAAGTAGTTAAGAGGATCTAAAACAAGCTCTCACCTAAAATGCAGAGAATTCAAACAGAGAAAGTTGAAAGTAGAGAATATACTGTAAAGTGGTGTACAATTCATACCATGAACCAGTTTTTTGGAGGTTAGGAACACGTACATACCTGATTTATAAAGATCAATATAGTCTGTGACATAGATAAAGAATGGCTTAACTTGCGTAATGCCTGGCTCATAAGTCTAGCTTGCATTGCCATGTGTGCATCGCCCATCTCGCCATCAAGTTCACTCTTAGGCACAAGGGCAGCTACCTACCAGTAAGAAAACAGAGAGTATAGCTAGGGTAGACTTGCATTCTAGAAACCAACTCAAATCAGATGATAAAAAAATGATATGTAACTTGAATGCAACACATGGTGATTTAAATCTGAATGTATGATATTTGACCAGCAAAAAACCTTACACTGTCCACAACAACAATGTCAACCGAACCACTCCGGATAATAGTATCCACAAGACTCAGAGCTTGTTCGCCACAATCTGGTTGTGAGAGAAGCAAATTTTCAGTGTTTACGCCAATAGCCTTGGCTAGTGCTGGATCCAGAGCATGCTCAGCATCAACAAAAACACAGTAACCTACATAAACATAAATGGAAAATGAAATTATTCAAATTAAACAATTGCATTCAGTCAGCAAGATGAGAAAATCATTATTTGCAAATATTTGAAGGAAAACCTCCTTGTTTTTGTGCCTCGGCTATTACATGTAGAGCAAGAGTAGTTTTTCCAGAAGCCTCCGGACCATAAATCTCTACAACACGTCCCTGCAGAATACCATAGGACATTAGAGACGCGGACGGAGATTAGTGAGCAAACCCGATGCCTACTTCACCCCCACACAGCATTCACACACAAAAAGTCAAATGCATGTCGATATGGTGTGATGTTCCATAGTAGGAAGATATCCAAAACATAAATCAAAATATGGAGATCAACAAAGTAAAAACGATACCATGTTCTCATTCCCAATAGTAAAAGGGGGGTGCAAAGATAAAAATGCATGCAGTAGTAACAATATCTCTTACAAGCACAGCTGTACAAAAATTTGTAAGAAAATCAGCTGATCTTTGCTCATTGGATGCCAAGAAGCGTTCGTATGTCCTAATGAAGAATTACACTTTCAAATTACGAACACATCCAAAATTGTTGAGCAAAGTATCCACGAGAATCCAGGAGTATTGGTATTTGATAAAAACACCTCATGGTCTTAGAAGTATCCGCTCTTCTTAGATTCTAATTGATGCCTCAAGTCCAAAAATAAATTTAGATTCTTATTTAACTAAGGTCCACCATTTGCACAAACTGAGCTAGAGATTGTTTTGAAACAAAATGTAATTGCTATCCAAAGGAAATAAAAGAGACATGTGCATTGTGTGATAGTAATTTATGAGCCCTTCATAACAAATCAGTGAAAGAGATATATCACCAATGGCAATCGAGCTCTATCCAAATACTTGTTACTTTCAAGGGGAAAAAATAAATAGAATATGCCTCAAGTAGAAAAATGACATAAGAAAGTCATTGAGAAACTTTTGTCCCAATATTTGTTAGAAGAGACTTTAAGCAGGAAACAGACCAATCATATGGCTCCAAATATGCAAGATACCTTTGGAAGTCCACCAATTCCCAGTGCTATATCTAAAGCGAAAGATCCTGTAGAAACCACTGGAACTTCCTTAGGAGAGACAGAACGACCAAGCCACATGATAGACCCCTTCCCAAATGCAGTAGTAATCTGCTCCAGTGCTTGCTTTAGGGCCAGATCTTTCTTGGACATATTCTCTTCTCCTAAATCACTTCCATCTGACTTAGATTTCTTTTTACCTTCAAATAGAGTTAAATTTAATGGTAATTAGCTCATTTAGCAATGCAAATGGATATTGCATTCATGCTTCTTGTCCAGGTAGAATTAGTAAACTCAGTCATCTCAATCAAGGTACAATAAACACCTTGCAAACAAGACAGCTCAAATGCTATTGTCTTTAAAAGAAAAAGAGAAAACACAGAGAAGGGGAGGTAGAACAGAAATGCAATTTCAGGAGCTTCATCCAATTCTAAAATTAGAAAAGACTCATTACACTAAAACAAATAAGATCCACTCAGATACTAACTGACTGTATCAGCACCAATCATAAAAGTTAAGGAAAAGTATAACGGACAAATAAGAAAAATTTAGACTTTTGTGCCCCAATGAATTCACCAATTTTAAAGACATGACAGTCAAGCCCAACATAGCCACCTATTCAGATTATCATACAATGAAGTTTAGAATAACCATTTCAATGTGTTACTTCATATTTGACGCTACATTTACTTGTTTTAGTTCCTTTTTCTAGCTCGACAATTTGCAAAACTAGTGTTACCAACTACCAAGCACAAGTTAGATGACAACAGCAAGTATTGTATAGTTATTTAAAAGTATGTCGTATTCAAAAATCCAACAAGCACAATACACTATAGAAATCAGCAGTGAACTTAAAAAGAAATGAAAGAAGTTACTTAATAGTGCCATAGAGGCTAATAGGTAAACCCTATCTTAAATTAATACAGCAAGAAAGCTCATATGCAAAAACTCAGAGTACCTTTAGAAGAAAAGTTGCTTAGCTGGGACGACGTTCCCAATAACCCCCTTCTTAAACCCTGCAGGCCAAGAACAAAAGATCAAAAGAAAAGCAATTTGAAAAAAAAATGTCAAGTCAAACTGTGACTTTCTTTCTTTTCTCTTCCCAGTTGCAATAAGATAGAGCTGCACCCATTAAAAGAGTTCCGAAATCAAATCTCAGCTCTCTTTTTTTCTTTTTTTTGGTTTCGCTTTTATTGGCCCTGGACCCCTGGTTCATCTTCAGTAATAAAATTAGCACCCAATTTTTTCCACTCTTTTTAAATGAAATTTAACATGAAACAAAAGTATGTTCCCGAGTGATTTAATAGAAAGGATAAATGACATACATGGCCCCTTTGCAATTCAGGTCACTGAATGCAGTACAGTGTCTTCAGAGGAATCTCCCTATGGTAAATTTTAGGGCACAGGCTGGTCTTAATTAACAACCACAATACATCAATTAATATTAACTTTGCCAATGGCATAGCTTGTTATCCAACAAAAACCTTAATCTACTGCATTCTAAAATTGATTACAAAGAGGGATAAGTAACAAATTTACAAAAACAGAAAATAGCATGTGAATGGGAAAACAAAAGGGCAGGCTAAGGCCTCATAACTAAATTACTATAATAGTTTCAAATTATTTTCTTGCTTCAAAAAGAAAATTTTAAATCGATTTTAACTTCCAAAAAAAAATTTAAAAAAAATACACAACCACTACCACCACCACCAACTGAAGAAATGGAAAACCTATATTAGTATTAATAGCACAAAAACAGCAAGTACTTAATATATATATATATATATATATATATATATATATATATATATATATAACCCCTAAAAAGACCATGCTAGTGAAATTCAGACTACTTTTGCTTAAAAGTATAACCATTTAATGACAAAGAACTGATAATAATGTCTTTAAATGTAATAGTATCTTTCTTTGCATTTTTTGAAGTAAAATTCTTGCTTCTGATAAATTTTTTTAAGAAAAAAAAAGTAAAAATAAAAAGAGGTTCTAAAAGACTAAAAAAACAGTTAACTAATCATAGAAGTATTATTATTGCCTAAAAGTTTAGCATTTTGAAAAGAAAAAAAATTCTACTCCTGTCTTTGCATTTTTTATTTGAGAAGAATAAAAAAATTAGGAGTTTTAACATAAATTAGAAGAACAGTAAACGAAAAACATGATAGAAGATAAATAAAGAGGGTTTTGACAAGGATTACCTGCGGAGACAAAAGAGAGTGTTTCAGAAATGAAACGTTTCGAATAATCCTGGCCATAATTACTTGATTTCAGTGAAAATATTCAAAATCCCTTCACACCCAAAACCCAATTAATTAGGAATTGCATCAAAAGGGAAATTCATCCCCCGCAAGTATATATATATTTAGTGAGAGAAAGGAAACGGAGCGATTTGGAGGGGTACATATATGGACGAAGAAGGAATAGGGTCTTCTTGTTTCGTACTAGGGTAGTAGGGTTTATGGTTTTTCCCTCCTTTTTGAGATCTTTCTGGGCAGAGTATCATTGAAAAATAAATAAATTAACTTTGATACTAAATAGTAAATTACCAATGGTCTCAACTCTCAAGGACCTGTTTGTTTCGGCTTATTCCTCTGTTCGGGAATGACTTATTTTAAATGACTTATAAATTAAAATATAAGTTGATTTATAAATTATTTTTAAGTTATGATTTATAAATAAAAGCGTTCGGTATCAATTTGATTTATAAGTCAAAAATTAAGTTAAAACAAATTATGAATGTGTTCTGCTCATAATAATTTATAAGTTATAATAAATATAAATATTACTAAAAATGACATTAATAAAAAAAGAGCAAAATAGAAGAGGGGTAAAATAGACATTATATTTGATCAAACTAACTTATTTTAAAATGATTTATAAGTCATTTTAAAACTCAACTTATAAGTAAGTTACAAATACTTGCTTCTTTTTTTGTTGACTTAAACAATTTATAAGTAAAAATATAAATCATTTCTGAACATGTGAATATTAACAAATGATTTATAAATTGGTTTGACCAACTTATAAGTCATTCAGGCTATAATTCAGCTTACGACTTATATATATATATATATATATATATATATATATATTTATAAAAAATAAAATACAACTGATTTTAAATTTTTCATTCACCCTAATAAATCATTTGGGCCGACCAATATTTGGATAAATTACATCGTTCATATAATACCGGAGATACGGGATATAGCTAGTATATATATATAATATATTACACCTAAAACAAAAATTATTTTAAAAAATAAGTTGGAAAATAGGGCTTGTTTCAGATTGTTTTAAATAAGCTAAGCTATAAGTTTAGTATAAAACTTTCAATTCATATGACTTGATTTTCTTATTCAGATTGTTTTAAATAAGCTAAGCTATAAGAAAAAGGAAGCTTAAAGAGTTGTTTTTCGATTGATTTTCATATGACTTGATTTTCTTATTACTAAAAAGAAAAATGTGTATACCTGTAACACCCAAGTCCCATATTGTAACCTGTATTGTATAAGAATTCAAGCTGCTATTATTAATATATTCACTTATAATTTTTTTTGAATAAATTTGTAGTTATTATATTATGATTGAATTCAAATTCGAGATTTCAAAACGAACTAGGTATTATTATATTGAATTCGAGATTTCAAAGCAGAATTTATCGACCAGCCATATCTTGACTCTTAATTCGCTTGATAAAAAGTTAAGTCAAAAGTGAGATTCTCATCCATGAACACTTGAACAGAGACCATTCATACGAATTATCCATACATAAACAGTAATACAATACGAGTATGCTCTATAAATTTGTCATTACTATACAGCCGAAGAAGAACAATTAGAAGATATTTCTGTGAAACAATCGATTAGCGGGAACAAAATTACAATCCAATCATACTATCAATACTATGGGACATGAAAATTTCAAATCAGCGAGGAAATCTGCAATTTATGATACAACAAGATGAAGGGGAAGAACCCAAACAATCGGAGCAGTTGTTCAAATGAGAGCTCGGGACGAGCTGTAGACTCGGACGTCTTGTGTTCGAATACCACCGGCTCTAATTTGTCAAGCCAAAAAGATGATCATGGAGTCACGGAGACGCGAGAGCAAAACCCGGATTGGGGATTGAGGAGATTAGTTGGACTGCGGACCGGATACTCCGCATTATTAAAAAAATAAAAATAAAAAAAGATGAAGAAGAAGATGCTTAACCGCATTTGTCATCTTGACCAATGTTATTTCTGGAAAGTATGCCTTCCATTACGCTTAAATCCCAAGGATGTCGATGATGAGGAAGATGATAGGCTGTTAGCCCTGCGAAATTCCTCTCTATCCTCGCTGAATGCCTCACTCAAAAGTTCTTGAATTTCCATGTACCTTTGTTTTTTCATTTCTCGCTCATCTCGAGTGTCTTTACCCAGGTAAGCTAGCTGTGACAGATCATCGGTATCCATGATTTTGTCGAGTACTTGTGAACAGCGAGGAAAAAATCGCTTCCCTAGTTCCACTGCCCACACAAAAGCAGACCACAGATCAAATTGTTGTAAAGATCAAATATGGCGATGATAAATTGGGAGATTTAACTTATTTTCCTTTCTTGTGTGAATTGTGAAATTCTACTTCTTAAATTACCAAAGTAAGATTATGCTCCATCAAGTTGAGAGAACCAACAATCTGCTGGGAATAAAACTTGAAATGATATCTGTGGGTCATAAAAAAAATTGTGGTTATAATATGTACTCCAGCAACTTTTTCTTTTGGAGAATTTATATCCATCGCTTATAGAAGTTAATTACTCGGTTTATGACTATTTATGGGATTTATAAATATTTGCTAATCACGTCATTTTATGTTTATGAAATGAAGCCAAGACGATACTTTGTCATTACGGCACTGTTAAGATCACTTTCTATATTAAAATTTATTTACGAAGAGAAGTTCTATTATCATATGGAACTGTTCTACAGAATTCTGCATATGCATCAGCAAGGTCATTAAAATAACTACGAATTCAAATTTTTTGGAGTTTTTAAGTTAACAAAACATTCAGTATCTACTTTCTTATATCTTTTCTGTTCGTTTTATTAGTGCATGTCCAAGCAGAAAGTACGTGAAAGTACTAAACATGCAAGTAGTCATGGATCAAAAAGCATTATTACCAGTTTTCGATAGTGCCCTTAGCCTATTCAGATGCTCCTCTTTAAGTTTGAAAGGTGCCTCATTCAAATCCACTGTTGTCCTCTGAGCATCTGCCATAAGTTTAGAACTTATACCAGCTACAGGGAATTCTGAGGTGCCTTCAACTTGAGCAATATCCATCGCAACTTTTGCTTCCATAGGGAACAGTAGTTTTGCCAGTCCAACTGCAAGTGCAACAGGCTAATCTTCATCTTCAGAGCTGGTCTAAAATGATTAATCATATGTGATTCTCCAACATATTAATGCAAAAGCATGTGATAATATGGATTAAGCAAATATAATTGGTGTTACAAACTTACAATGTAATGCATTACAACATTACGGATAATAGAAGGAAAAGAAGGCAAAGATTTTGGAGTCGAGTCAATAATTGCCTTGAGTAGTTTTTTTTGTGTAGACAACCATTTTTCCATAATAAACAGGAAGTTCCTTGCAGAATGGAAGAAGGTCGACAACTAATAATTCGTCCGTTAAAGAAATAAGAAATGGTTTTTCCATGGGAAATTTTAATTTGGATTATTTATTTACTTTTTATTTTTGGGGTTGGGGAGGGGAATGAGGGAAGCCGCAACACTTATGGGTGTGTGGCCCACTGGCTAGCCAGGTATTAACTAGGGGACCGAGGGGCATGGTTTCCATGTTTATTGCAAACAGCTAGAGATATATAATGCCCTTGTTTAATTGAAAAAGACTGAAGCATATCCATCAAAGCATTCATTATGTATTGTAGGCCTGGATTTGCACTTCAAGCTTTTAGCTTCAACAGAAACAATTTGTTTCTAGGACCTCGTCTTGAACAATCCAAAGGAACATGTCAATCATTCCAACATCAAATCAGAATGATAAGGAATGTGGTGAAGTTACATAACTAGAAGCATTCATTAACATGTGAGTGTGAATAAAAACATAAAGGGCCAGTAGAACAGTTGAGGGAGTTCTACCTAATAACTGGCACTCAAAACTTGGAAGAAAGTCTATAACACAATCACTCTCCACTCTCCAGTAATTAGTCGAGCCAAAAAAAAGGATGAGAAATTGAAACAAAGTTTTTACTGAATCTGGAAGATTGTGGAGTACTAATCAGGACTGATTTGATTGAAAGGTTTGCTAGAGGAAGAATTTTGAATTTTCTCATTAAAATGGATGTGCATTATATAATCTATATTATATATTTTTTCCTTCAGAAAACTACCGATGCTCATCCTTCTTAATAAAAAATATTACTCTCTTTTTCTGAGCTACTCTCTTAACATTAACCAAGAAAGATAATCCAACATGTATGGCCTTGTGGATAGTCTTCCAATCTCATTGAGCAATTGATCAACAATATAATTATGGGATGTTGGAGTAAGTAGTTCTTAAAATTAAATTAATCAGCTGAATTTACAATAGTGATTATCTACATAGAAATACAGCATCTGCAAAACATATATGAAGATGGTGACAAGCATTGAACTTACTAACAAGCCATTTTTAGAAAGTTATGTTTTTCAAATGCAAATGCCCAAGAACAAAGTTATCTAATCTTTAAACTGCATAGGAGGAAATGCAGTATGCAGCAAATAAGAGAACTTTCAGAAAAATGAAATATCTCACCTCTATTTTCAAGGTACAACAACTTCATTCTCAGATCATCACCTGCCATAGCAAGAGAAACAGAAGCTTCTCCCAATAATGGATCTCTACTCTCTGCTTGCTCTAAAATCTCTATGCACAGCCGTTCCTTGGGAGAAGCTGTTCCTTTCTCGGTAGACTTATGGTAATCCACAGCCCTAGCGAGCCTTTTAGAGATATGAAGGGCTTTTCTACCATCTGAAGTGAGATCAGAAGGCCGAGATCCCTTTGTGAGAAGGGATACTATAATTTTAGGTTCCTTCCGAGTTGCTGCAACATGGAGCACAGTGTAACCCCTTAAATTAGTGTGGTTTACATCAGCAAGCGCAAGATCAAGAAGCTCTGTAGTGGTCTTTGCATCGCAGTAGGCCACAGCATAATGGAGTGCGCATGCATCATCACTGGTATGCCCCTCTATCAGAAGCATTCTGACTAGCTCAACATCATCTGAATCCAGAGCTCTATGTATTCTTTTCACATGTTTGTCAGGATAGTTACTATTTTCAGGTCCAACCAAGCCAAGTTCCGAACGCGAATCCATAATTTGTTTTACCAGACCTTATCAAGAGTTACAAAATCAACATGACAACAATCTCAATACACCTTGCAAGCAAGCTCTCACATGCATTGCTGCAAGTGTTTGCCACAGATAGAACCACCAGAATGTCATCTGCTGCAGCCTTATCAATAATGTCTAGTAGGTGACTCTGTAATTAACGAAAGAGGTGAAACTTTTATGGAAAAAACTATTTGCAATATCGAAACTAGACAGCAGAGGATATCATTGCAAGCCATAACTATAACTAATTAAAGGTCAATGAAAAAATTGGAAAGCTTTTGTTTGTCAATGCGAATTAGTCTTTATTTTATACTTGATGAGTCATGGCCAATTAGACTTTGTCATCAGACTATCACAGTTGAGACAATTGAGGCAAACAATAGTAATGCTCGGAAGCTCTAATGCACCAACAATAAGATGCCAAAATTGTAAAGCGTTTTCATTAGAGCTTAAGTTAACATTCTGTAGGTCACATTTCAAGATACTTCCTTTACTTTCAAAAAAGGCACTACAATTTCACCCTTTCCCCTTTACCTTTTTTTACAGCAAAAATCCAATACAGTTTATGCTTTTCTAACAAACTGCTAATAAATTGCTACTTAACCATAATTGAAGTCTTTTCTATCTGAGAAATCATGGCGTATTTATCTAAGATCAATGATGTGTTGATAATATTCTGAAATTTAATGAAAGTGTCCATTATTTATCTCCATTAGAACAATTAAGCAAAGCTACCACATGTAAAGAAAAAACTATCTAATTGAGAGAGTTGGCTACCTGAGACAGAGTAACTAATTCAGAGATCTAAAAAGTGAAAGAAGCATATCAAACCTCCACCATAAAATCCACCACCGGCCGGCAAGCGACGTGATGACACTCCTCGTCCACACAAACACAAACACCCTTCGGAAACGGCCTCACTTTACCACTATACACATATGCCAATACAGTCACCAAAGTGTTAGGAACTTGTGACTCATAATATAGAAACCACTAGAAAAGACACTGCGGAGCGTAGCGACATGGTACATCATCCATCTTGAGTCGCCAGATACATGGTACATAACTCAACTACAAACTTAATTATACAACTGTCGTGTAAAAATACGACAAAACATAGCTGAGAGTTTAAACACGAATATTGCCTTCTAGACAATATCCACACTCAATGGAGTTCTCATTACAATTATTATCACACTATTTTATAAAAATAGTGAGGACTACTATAGCCACCATCTCGGACTGTCAATCCATTCCCCGACCAGTCCCAGCTATATTCTCATTTTCTGAAGAGAACAGTGAAAGAAAAGGGTGAGCTCAACTAGCCCAATAAGAATTATTATGACTAAGATAATGCAGAATAAATTATCATTAGCCTTCAACAGTATAACAACTGATGGAATATAATAGACAACAAGTTTTAGATCAACAACTGCAGAGGAATAAGCAATCCATTAGAAGAGTCAAGTAGAACATAATGTCTACTATCTCTTCTAGATTAAAAGTCCATCGTTAATATTTCATTTCTGTAATACTCAACAACAGTTCTTTGTTATACCCAAGACAAAAAGAACTATCATCACCTGTCTTCACCTAAACCACCAAAGATTATAGTTAAATCCACAATTCATATTTATAATCATGTAAATCAACAGTTTCTCCTTGCCACAAAGGCTTAATAGAACGTTTACCCAATATCCTTACCCTAGAGGTTAAAGATATTCAAATGTAATAACAATGATCATACCAATCAGTTGTCTATCTTTGCACTACAGGCCAAAGATATTCAACTATAAAACCAGTGGTCATGATCATACCAATCAATTGCATGTCCGTGCACTACGACCAAAGACATTCAGCTGTTAACTAATAGTCATGATCCTGCCAATCACATCATCGAATTATCCATGCACTACGGGCCAAGGATATTCATTATTTTCACCAGTGGTTATGATCATGTCATACACCTGTCCATTTTGCACGTAAACCAAAGATATACGACTATAAAACCAATAATCAACAGTCCATCTTTGCACGTAAGCCAAAAATATACAACTGTAAAACCAATAATCAACAGTCCATCTATGCACGTAAGCCAAAGATGACTTTCATCACAATATAAGCATGAGGATGATGACAATGATATTAGCATTAATCAAATGAAATCAAGGATAAATATTAAAGACTTTAAATTTATCCAGAGTTTAAAATATCCAAATGTTATCAATCACTTAATAATCCCTTAATCTAATATAATTAATATTATAACAATGTTTTAATCATTTCTTAAACTTATAAACAATTTATTTTAATTGTTTACACTTTACCAAATAATGCATTTAATCATTCAAAAATTCTATACTCATAAGATTTAATCACCAATGATCAAATCCCTTATCAAAAATCTGCATATACCTTATATAAGATTTTCAAGCCATAAAATCCTATTGACCAATTTTTCAACTTCACATAACATATTTAATTCATATGTTCGTAACTAAACTATTTTTATGAAAAATAACAAATCAGTACCAAAAAGTTTTCTTTTCTGGAATTTAGCAGAATATAGTGTTAGGTTTGTAATATTCATGAGTGCAATCAAATTGCACAAAATAAGCGTAAACGTGAAAAATCAGAGTTTTAAAATTTTACAAACCATATACCCGGATCATCCTTTATGCACAATTATTAATTAAACGAAAAGATATGAAGAACAAGAATCATACCCTTGAAGATTCGAGCTTCCTCAGGTACAAGTTCACCTCCAATCCTTTTCGCGTTCAACTTGAATCCGCCGGGGTTTGGTTCCTTTCTTTAATCAACGTTAGCCACCCAAGTGTTTGGCCTCTAGAGGTGATCCACCAAGAAAGAATAAAGATTCAAGAAGATGGGTGGTTGGCAAAATCCTAGTTTTTCTATCTCTCATAGAAAAGGAGCGTACTCTCCAACAATTAGAATCACGTCTGTTGTGAAAAAGTCAACAACAACCATACACCCATAATAAGACTCCTCTTATTTATAGATGTAGGCAACCCTCCTTAACAATTAAGGAATTGAGTTTTATTTTAATTAATTAAACTCATTTAATTAATTAGGTTCCTAATCTTATTAGGAATAATTGATTAAATTTTTAATTAATTAGCCTCCTAATCTTATTAGGAATAAATGAGAGTACTTTTATTAATTAATTTCCAAACTCCTTTAGGAATTAAATAATAGTAATTGTAATAATAATAATAAGACTCCGCTTATTAATTTATATTTAATATTTCTAAAATATTAAACAATAAATATTAAGCTATTTAATTTATTCTATCACCACGATTTAAATTAAATATACTTAACTTATTATTATAATTATGCCATTAATTTCTTAAATAATTATTCTTCCTTTTATGGTGTAACCCTTTAGGTTCTCCATATTAAACCGGTTGTGAATAAATCAATTAGAACAATTCTAATCTTATTTAAATAAATAAATTAAACTATTAATTTATTTAAACAAATAATATTTATTCTACAATAGAGATAAGCCTCCCTAGCAATTAACAACTTTCCAGATAATATAGATTTCAATATTAATCATAAAAGAACCTTTGAGTAAATAGTTATCATACAATTTAATCCTTCCACCATACAATGTCCCAATTAAATATAAGACATGGAATTACTGTCAAGTCTTATTTTATTTAATTATATGTATTTTGACTCTTAAATGCACAACTCCAAATAATACAAATTAGAAACTCCTTTCTAATTTTATTCTGCCTTGGCCAAGGACTACTGGGTTGTCATTTATCGAATCACATAAGACATTTCTCTTCTTTTACTAGAAGTGATAGATTCTTTATTGATCATACATTATCTCCATGTACAACTTATTATACCCAAGTATACCCTTTGATATACCCTAAGGGTCTTAAGGAATAAGTCAAAGTATAACTCATCATACATAAGATACTATGATGATCTCAAGTCCAAGGATCACTTGTACTACTATAACTACAGGAATTCCTATTGACAGGCAAGTAAAACTCCATTAGGTATTCCTTAGCGAGCCACATTCAGTGAACTTATTCTCTAATAAGCACCTACATACTTGCTTTAGTATTTCCACACAAATGATCATGAGATCAATCATCCTCATCCAATGAGCAAGCAACGTATGTACCAATCTATCCGGATTCATTAATCTCCAATTTAGTAATCCAACGATTGGGAACTATTTTAGTTTTAAGCTTTTTAAGAATTTAGATCTCATTAGAATGATCATCATCATTATTCTAAAAACATTGCTTAAAACTATGAGTTTATCACATATTATAAAACAACATCATGTAGATAATTAAAAGGCTTTAATAAATTAATACTTTTTATTAATAAATGAATAAGATTGTTACAAAGTATATGTTTTATCATCAAACATGATTGGCTTGTGTGCATACTACTTTCAATCTCCCACTTGCACTAAAGCCAATCGACATGGTACCTCATACCCTTCTTCTCTAAGTGACGATTATCCTGCTGTTGGATAAACTTTAGTTAATGGATATGTAATGTTGTTCATGAAAGTCCACTATCTCTATAGTGATTCCCCATCTTTCAATGATTCTTTAATCAAATGAAAGTGATGCAACACATGTTTAGATCCAAGATGAGACTTAGGAACTATTCCTAGTTCTGTAATGAACTTTTCATCCAAACAATCAACTTGCAGCTTCATTTACAGCTATATAATTTGTCTTTATCACTAAACCAACAACTATTTGTTGTTTGGAATCTTTTCAATTTACTGCACCACAGTTCAAGGTAACGCTTTACCTTAAAGTGGATTTTCTGTCGTCTTGGTCTGTCTGAAAAACTTGAGTCTGTTAAGCCCTCTAGTTTTAATTTAGACCCACCATAAATTTTAATCACATCTTTAGTGCCGATTAAGTACTTTGAGATATTTTTCACTGACTTATAGTGAACTTCTCCAGAATATGACTGATCAATATCAGGTCTCGTATATTTTATTGTATACATGATTGTCACTCATGCGATCTCTCTTTTATGAGTTTATGGGGACTATTAAGAGAGATACACTCCAGGGCTCATCAACATGAGAATTCCCATGGAGTTTGTCATGCTAAACAACTTTAGCATCAAATAAATATACGTTTCTTAGGTTAAATCGAGTATCCTTTTAAATCTATCTATATAGATTTGTATCCCCAATTAAGATACTCTTCCCAAATCATTCATGGAGGAATGTTTAGACAACTTTATCTTTACTGATTCTAGCATTGGCATATCATTCCTTATTCGTAGTATATCAACATATAATACTAGGAATGTCACGACGCTCCCACTGACCCTTTTGTACACACTAGGTTCATTCTTATTTGTGATAAAATCAAACTCTTTTGATTTATTTCATCAAAATGAATGGTCCATTTTTGAGAAGCTTGTTTCAATCTATTTCTCTGAATGTCTACAACTCTTACCTCATCGTATATAACTGGATCATCATCTTTTATGATACATACCTCATCATCATCATCCATGATGAATTCATACCTCTCAGGTATCTTCGGTATTATTCCAGATTTACGATTCGGTTGTGGTACAATAGTTCTATCTACAGGTTCCTCTTATTTGACTTATAGTGTTTTGTGGTTCTTAAACTCTTCAAGATCTATTATCCTCCCACTAGCCCCTTTAATGATAAACACCTTTATCTTAGAAGGTTGCGTGTTTTGCAATAAACACATTTTTGCTAAGTAGGATTATAGAACATATACCCTAAACTTACTTTAGGATGTCCCACAAATTTGCACTTGTCAAATCTTGTCCCAAGCTTATCCTTTGAAGCTTTTTCACATAAGCTGGACAACCCCTTATCTTAACATACTTAAGATTAGGGATCCTTCCTGTCCATAACTTTTATGGAGTCTTGTGGCCGGATTTTGAGGTTACCTTTTTCGTAGATATACAACAATTTCTAGGTCATTACCCAAAAAGATACTGGAATGTCGGTAAAATTATTATGGACCGTACCATGTCCAACAAGGTATGATTTTTCTTTTCAGATACATCAATCAATTATTGCGTATCAGGAGGCGTCTATTGTGAAAAAACCATTTGAGATTATCTAGAAACTTATTGCACAAGTATTTATTCCTTAATCTAATCAAAGAATCTTAATACTTTGCCAATTTATTTCACTTCTGAATTCTTTGAACCTTTCAAATAATTCACACTTGTATTTCAGCAAATACACACATTCAACTCTTTGAATGATCATCTCCTTTTCTTATACTAGTTTGTTCAATTTGTAAAATATATTTTCACATAAGTCAAGTATACAAATTTCATTAAGTAATATTTCAGTTCTATACGAAACATTATTATTATAAATAGAACAACAATTGTTCTTAAATATAATACCAAAGATTTTATTGTCCAACAATAAAATGAAAATAATATTTCTAACAAGAACTGGAATACAATAACAACTTATTGACTTAATAGATTTGCCCGTAGGCATTGCTAAACTATAAGTTTCTATAACTAATGTGGCAACCTTTGCTTCATTTCCCACACATAGGATTACTTATATTTGTTTAGCTTTCTACTTCTGCTTGGTTCCTTCATAAATCTATATTTATGATAACCAAAGTTGGTATCCAATACCCAAGTAGAACCTTGACTTAAAGAAAAAATTATTTTAAATCATGAAAAAATTTGTATTTGTAACCGAAGCTTCACTAAGCTTCTTCTGGTTTGCCTCTGCAAGATGCTTCTTGCAGTTTCTTTCCAGTGTCCAGGCTTATTGCAGTGGAAGCAAACTCCTTTGCTATCCGTATCAGTTTTGTTCTTATTTTCCTTTGTTTTTGCCTTTTTATTTACCTTCTTATCGTTCTTCTTTTCAGAAGATCCTTTGGCCCCTGCCAGTAAGACATGGTCGTTGGAAAGTGTCTCTCAACGTTTTTCAACATGTTAAGCAAATCAGCTAGGCTGATATCTAGCTTGTTCATATGAAAAATTCACAACAATTGTGAAAGGAGTCCGGGAGTAAGTGTAAGATCAAATCTTGGCTCAACTCTCCATCCATGAAAAAACCTGTTATCCTAATTAATCAATCAAATTGATCATGTTTAGGACATGTGTCTATATTGTAGTGTCGTTGGTCATTCTAGATCGGAAGAGCTCCTTAGATATCTGATATCTATTATTCTTACTTTCCTCACCATCAACTACTTGACGTGCAGGAGTATAGTAGGAGCATCCATAGTTTCATGCTGACGCTGAAGCTCGTTACTCATGGATGCGAGCATGATGCATTT
Source organism: Panax notoginseng (assembly GCA_016801055.1). Taxonomy (NCBI): domain Eukaryota; kingdom Viridiplantae; phylum Streptophyta; class Magnoliopsida; order Apiales; family Araliaceae; genus Panax; species Panax notoginseng. Next base: position 19,511,320 of record CM029015.1, read on the forward strand.
AGCCAACTTTGTGTCATCTTGTCACTTTTTAAAAGTAGCAATCTCTTCCTTAGAGGCATTGTCTGCAACCATTGCAGGGATAGGCTTATTAAGGACATAAGATAGCTTTTCAGCCGTGAGAACTATTCTCAATTTCCTTAACCAATCCGTTTAATTTGGCCCGATTAAATAGCATCTAATATGCTTCACAGTGATAGTAATTTAGACATTGTAAAATTCTGTAAATGAATTTGTAATTAACAACATTTTAGCATGCATTCTTTTATTAATTATCAAAATAAATTAGGTCTTGTTTTAAATTGGTATCTCCCACTATTTTCTTCAAACTATATTACCCTCAATATATATAGTTCGACAATATCTAATTAAAGATATGCTAGTGAGAATAAGGATCCCATTTCAAATGTATATAGCCTTGTGTGTGCACAACAAACTATATATAAATAAATAGGTAGACAACTCTTGTCAATTACATCAACTATGTAACTCCTTGTATTTTGCCTCTTAAATCATAATGGTCAAGTGTGTGCACATCCGAACTAAAATAATTTAAATTAAGTCAGACTCAGCATTTCTATATAAGTGAAGAGAAAACTACAGCCCTTATGTGTGCACAACAAAGCAGTAATGTTCAATTCCTTATAAACATCATATGTAATAAAAATAACATCTTAAATATTTAATACTTGCCTTGTGTGTACACAACAAACTCATATTAAATATTCAATACTCTATTATTTTTATCATGCTAGAAGGCGACGCTCGATATTCCAAATATCTTTGAACGTTACAACTTAATATAAAATATTTGAGGGGTTTGTTATTAATTTGTCTCATCTTGTTTAGCGCGCATGCACATATATATATATATATATAAAATATGCGTCATATTAATTAACATGTGAAGCATATTTGCATAATATATACAGTATAAGCATGCACATATAGAATACTATATTTTATCCGGATTGATTATGGACTTTTATTCTAGTTTGGTTCACTAGAGCCACCAAGTGAACCAAAAGGTCAAACCCTAGGGTAGCAAGAATTAATATTTAAATATAATTATTACATTTAAATCCGGACTCCATTACAAACGGGTCTTCAAGCGCTCCTTGATCCTTGATCTCCAATTCTTCAAAATAATTCTAACTAATCCTATTACAAAAATATTTAAAATAAATAGAAACCTTGATCAGCAGTCAAGGGGAAGTACATAGGAGGGAGTTAGAATTTACATTAAAAAAATTAGAGAAGACGAGGTACGCAGACCCCATTTAATAAAATCCATACATTCATGCATCCAACTAAAATAAAATTCAATCACATTGGTCAATAGTCCATAATCAATCCTATTTATTATCATACACATCATCATATGCATCAATAAATAACATTCATCTCATGAGTAATAAACATTCAATATATATATATATATTGATATCATTTAATGGGCAAATTTAGTTGGCATAAAATCTAATTTTGAATCAAAATAAACTCCTTTATTTTTATCCAAATTTAAATAAAAATAAACCTCTTTTATTTTAATTTATCCAATTTTGAATAAAATAAACTATTTTATTTTAATCAAAATAAACTCCTTTATATTAATTAATTATGGAATCCAATTCCAAGAAAAAAAAAACTCCTTTATTTAAAGGAAGCATGGATTCTTTTCCTATTCACAAATAAACTCTTTTATTTTTGAATAATAAAAAATCTTATTCTATATCTAAATAAACTCCTTTATTTAAGGAAATACGGATTCTCTTTCCTATCCACGAATAAACTTTTTTATTTTGAATAACATGAAATATTATTTTATATCTAAATAAACTCCTTTATTTAAGGAAACATGGAATTCAATTTCAACTCCAATTAGTTATCATGGAATCCAATTCCAACTCTAATTAGTTAGCATGAAATCCAATTTTAAGATTAAAATAAACCTTTTATTTTAAGATTAAAATAAACTTTTTTATTTTAAAATTAAAATAAATTTTTATTTTAATTATAAAATAATTAAAAATATATATTAAATACATATAAAATATATATAATAATCGTTAATTTGAATCCTGCAACCTTTTGAATCCCTTATCTTGATTTCCGTGAATAAGTCTGAACTTTAACTTCCATGATGCATGTCCAGGAAAAAAAATGGCTAGTGGGTTTTTTAACTGTTAGGTTTGTAATATTCATGAGTGCAAACAAATTGCACAAAATAAGCAGAAACGTGAAAAATCAGAGTTTTAAAATTTTACAAACCATATACCCAGATCATCCTTTATGCACAATTATTAATTAAACGAAAAGATATGAAGAACAAGAATCATACCATTGAAGATTCGAGCTTTCTTAGGTACAAGTTCACCTCCAATCCTTTTCGCGTTCAACTTGAATCCACCGGGGTTTGGTTCTTTTCTTTAATCAACGTTAGCCACCCAAGTGTTTGGCCTCTAGAGGTGATCCACCAAGAAAGAATAAAGATTCAAGAAGGTGAGTGGTTGGCAAAACCCTAGTTTTTCTATCTCTCATAGAAAAGAAGCGTACTCTCCAACAATTGGAATCATGTCTGTTGTGAAAAAGTCAACAACAACCATACACCCATAATAAGACTCCTCTTATTTATAGATGTAGACAACCCTCCTTAACAATTAAGGAATTTGATTTTATTTTAATTAATTAAACTCTTTTAATTAATTAGGCTCCTAATCTTATTAGGAATAATTAATTAAACTTTTAATTAATTAGCCTCCTAATCTTATTAGGAATAAATGAGAGTACTTTTATTAATTAATTCTCAAACTCCTTTAGGAATTAAATAATAATAATAGTAATAATAATAAGACTCCTCTTATTAATTTATATTTAATATTTCTAAAATATTAAACAATAAATATTAAGCTATTTATTCTATCACCATAGAATAAATTAAATATACTTAACTTATTATTATAATTATACCATTAACTTTTTAAATAATTATTCTTCCTTTTATGGTGTGACCCTTTAGGTTCTCCATATTAAACCGGTTGTGAATAAATCAATTAGAACAATTCTAATCTTATTTAAATAAATAAATTAAACTATTAATTTATTTAAATAAATAATATTTATTCTACAATAGGGATAAGCCTCCCTAGCGATCAACGACTTTCAAGATAATATAGATTTTAACATTAATCATAAAAGAACCTTTGAGTAAATAGTTACCATACAATTCAATCCTTCCACCATACAATGTCCCAATTAAATATAAGACATGGAATTACTGTCAAGTCTTATTTTATTTAATTATATGTATTTCGACTCTTAAATGCACAACTCCAAATAATACAAATTAGAAACTCCTTTCTAATTTCATTATGCCTTGGCCAAGGACTACTGGGTTGTCATTTATCGAATCACATAGGACATTTCTCTTCTTTTACTAGAAGCGGTAGATTCTTTATTGATCATACATTATCTCCATGTACAACTTATTATACCCAAGCATACCCTTTGATATACCCTAAGGGTCTTAAGGAATAAGTCAAAGTATAACTCATCATACACAAGATACTATGATGATCTCAAGTCCAAGGATCACTTGTACTACTATCACTACAAGAATTCCTATTGACAGGCAAGTAAAACTCCATTAGGTATTTCTTAGCGAGCCACATTCAGTTAACTTATTCTTTAATAAGCACCTACATACTTGCTTTAGTGTCTCCACACAAATGATCATGAGATCAATCATCCTCATCCAATGAGCAAGCAACGTATGTACCAATCTATTCGGATTCACTAATCCCCAATTTAGTAATCCAACGATTGGGAACTATTTTAGTTTTAAGCTTTCTAAGAATTTAGATCTTATTAGAATGATCATCATCATTATTCTAAAAGCATTGCTTAAAACTATGGGTTTATCACATATTATAAAGCAGCATCATGTAGATAATTAAAAGCCTTTAATAAATTAATACTTTTTATTAATAAATGAATAAGATTGTTACAAAGTATATGCTTTATCATCAAACATAATTGGCTTGTGTGCATACTACTTTCAATCTCCTACTTGCACTAAAGCCAATTGGCATGCTTGGTATCTCATACCCTTCTTCTCTAAGTGATGATTATCATGTTGTTGGATAAGCTTTAGTTAATGGATATGTAATGTTGTTCTTGAGAGTTCACTATCTCTATAGTGATTTTTCATCTTTCAATGATTCCTATAATCAAATGAAAGTGTCACAACATATGTTTAGATCCAAGATGAGACTTAGGAACTATTCCTAGTTCTGTAATGAACTTTTCATCCAAACAATCAACTTGCAGCTTCATTTACAGCTACATACTTTATCTTTATCACTAAACCAGCAACTCTTTGCTGTTTAGAACCTTTCCAATTCACTGCACCACCGTTCAAGGTAACGCTTTACCTTAAAGTGTATTTTCTTTCGTCTTGGTCTGTTTGAAAAAACTCGAGTCTGTTAAGTCCTCTAGTTTTAATTCAGACCCACCATGAATATGATCACATCCTTAGTGCCGGTTAAGTACTTTAAGATATTTTTCACTGACTCACAGTAAACTTCTCTAAAATATGACTGATCATCATTAGGTCTCGTATATTTCATTGTATACATTATTGTCACTCGTGCGATCTCTCTTTTTAGGAGTCTATTGGGACTATTAAGAGAGATACACTCCATGACTCATTAACATGAGATATCTTTTGGAGTTTGCCATGCTAAACGACTTTAGCATCAAATGAATATACGTTCCTTGAGTTAAGTCGAGCATCCTCTTAAATCTATCTATATAGATTTTATCCCCAATTAAAATGCTATTCCTAAATCATTCATGGAGGAATGTTTTGACAACTTTACCTTTACTGATTGTAATATTGGTATGTCATTCCTTATCCGTAGTATATCAACATATAATACTAGGAATGTCACGACTCTCCCACTGACCCTTTTGTGCACACTAGGTTCATTCTTATTTTTGATAAAATCAAACTCTTTTGATTATCTCATCAAAATGAATGTTCCATATTTGAGAAGATTGCTTCAATCCATTTCTCTGAGTGTCTACAACTCTTACCTCATCGTATGTAATTGGATCATCATCTTCTATGATGTGTACCTCATCATCATCATCTATGATGAATCCATACCTCCCAGGTATCTTCGGTACTATTCCAGATTTACGATTCGATTGTGGTACAATAGGTCTATCTACAGGTTCCTCTTATTTGACTTATAGTGTTTTGTGGTTCTTGAATTCTTCAAGATCTACTATCTTCCCATTAGTCCCTTCAATGATAAATACCTTTATCTTAGAAGGTAGCATATTTCGCAATAAACACCTTTTGCTAAATAGGATTATAGAACATATACCCTAAACTTACTTTAGGATGTCCCACAAATCTGTACTTGTCAAATCTTGTCCCAAGCTTATCCTTTGAAACCTTTTCACATAAGCTGGACAACTCCTTATCTTAACTTACTTAAAATTAGGAATCCTCCCTGTCCATACTTTTTATAGAGTCTTGGGGCCGGATTTTGAGGTTACCTTTTCGTAGATTTGTAGCCATTTCTAGGGCATGACCCTAGAAGGATACTGGAATGTCGGTAAAATCATTATGGACTATACCATGTCCAACAAGGTATGATTTTTTCTTTCAGATACATCAATCAATTATTACGTATCAGGAGGCGTTCATTATGAGAAAATCATTTCAGATGATCTAGAAACTTATTGCACAAGTATTTATTCCTTGATCTAATCAAAGAATCTTAATACTTTGCCAATTTGTTTCACTTCTGAATTCTTTGAACCTTTCAAATAATTCACACTTGTATTTCAGCAAATACACACATTCAACTCTTTGAATGATCATCTCCTTTTCTTATACTAGTTTGTTCAATTTGTAAAATTATTTTCACGTAAGTCAAGTATACAAAATCCATTAAGTAATATTCCAGTTCTATACAAAACATTATTATTATAAATAGAACAACAATTGTTCTTAAATATAATACCAAATATTTCATTGTCCAACAACAAAATAGAAATAATATTTATAACGAGAACTGGAATACAATAACAACTTATTGACTTAATAGATTTGCCCGTAGGTAATGCTAACCTATAAGTTTTTATGGCTAATGCAGCAACCTTTGCTTCATTTCCCATACATAAGATTACTTATCTTTGTTTAGCTTTTTACTTCTGTTTGGTCCCTTCATAAATCTATTTTTATGATAATCAAAGTTGGTATCCAATACCCAAGTAGAACCTTGACTTAAAGAAAAAATTATTTTAAATCATGGACAAAATTGTATTTGTGACTGAAACTTCACTAAGTTTCTTCTGATTAGCTCTGCAAGATGCTTCTCACAGTTTCTTTCCAGTGTCCTTGCTTATTGCAGTGGAAGCAAAATCCTTTGCTATCCGTATCAGTTTTGTTCTTATTATCCATTGTTTTTGCCTTTTCTATTTACCTTCTTAGAATCGTTCTTCTTTTCAGAAGATCATTTGGCCCCTACTAGTAAGACATGGTCTTTCTTGGTTGGAAAGTGACTTTCAACAATTTTCAACATGTTAAGTAAATCAGCGAGGTTAATATCTAGCTTATTCATGTGAAAAATTCACAACAATTGTGAAAGGAGTCCGGGAGTGAGTGCAAGGTCAAATCTTGGCTCAACTCTCCATCCATGACAAAACCTGTTATCCTAATTGATCAATCAAATTGATAATGTTAAAGACTTTTATCTGTACTATAGTGTTATCGGTCATTCTAGATCGGAAGATCTTCTTAGATATCTGATATCCATCAGTCCTACTTTCCTCACCATCAACTGCTTGATGTGCAGAAATATAGTAAGTGCATCTATAGTTTTATGCTGACGCTGAAGCTCGTTATTCATGGATGCGAGCATGATGCATTGAGCCAACTGTTCATCATCTTGCCACTTTCTAAAAGTAGCAATATCTTCCTCAGAGGCATAGTCTGCAACCATTACAAGGATAGGCATATTAAGGACATAAGATAGCTTTTCAGTCATGAGAACTATTCTCAATTTTCTTAATCAATCCATTTAATTCGGTCCGGTTAAATAACATCTAATATGCTTCGCAGTGATAGTAATTTAGACATTGTAAAATTCTGTTAATGAATTTGTAATTAATAATATTTTAGCATACATTCTTTTATTAATTATCAAAATAATTTAGGTCTTGTTTTAAATTGGTATCTCTCACTATTTTTTTTAAACTATATTACCCTCAATATATAGTTCGGCAAAATCTAATTAAAGATTTGCAAGTGAGAATAAGGATTCCCATTTTAAATGTATATAGCCTTGTGGTGACACAACAAACTATATATAAATAAATAGGTAGACAACTCTTGTCAATTACATCAACTATGCAACTCCTTGTATTTTGCCTCTTAGATTATTTTGATCAAGTGGTGACACATCCGAATCAAAATTATCCAAGTTAAGTCCAATCTAGCATTCCATATATTCAAAAACGAAAAATATTGTGTAACGACCCCAAAATAGGTCCATTCCACCCAACCCATTCTGAGTCGCCAAATGCATGGTACAGAAAAAAACTATAACTTTATTACAATAATTGTCGTGCAAAATACAACAACACATATGCTGTGAGTTTGGATACAAATATATACCAAATGTGACTCATGTTCCAACCGTGGACATCACCTCACAATGACACCTTACATAAAGGTATAGTCAAAAACTGTTTTAGAAATTAGAATCTTTGGGAAGTGCTCAAGAAAACCTTCGTACATGGGAGGCCACGCATCTAGGTTATGATAGATATCATATGACCACAGAATTATCCTTGGTTGACCCAATAGACCCCAAAGAAAAACGAGAAGATTACTATCATATTCTTCCCAATGGTGAGTCTTCTCTTGACTTATCATTATCTCCACTGTCTCTAATTGAGAATTATACTTCAAACAAACACCAAGATTATATAGGTAGTGCCCATAGATATACTCAGCAAGTGGATGAGCACAACCCTGTCTTATGATGACACGAGGTTGTATGTCATTAGACATCTTGTATGATAGTGACAAAACACCCTTCCAACGTTGGGTTCGCCTCACCCTATTTTCTTCACCAAATATAACTACTAAATGATGACCACCGTTCTATTCCCTTGTTACCCCCGCTCGACCCAGCTACACTCTTATTACCTGAAAGGAATTGTGAAGCAAAAGGGTGAGCACAACTAGCCCAGTAAAGAATATCATGACTAAAGATAAATAAATTATCAATAGTCTTCATCAATAATAAATCAGAGATTTAGAACATATGGTAGATGATAAAAAAATTTCAACCATAGTTGCAGCGGAACATGCAATCCATTAGAAGAGTCAAATAGACTATAAAGTCTATTATCTTCTCCATGTTAAAAATCCACCAACAATATTTTATCCATGTAACATCACTCAACAGTTCCTTTCCACAATCATATGAATAACTCATAATCATAATTGTGACTATAAATTTTTCTTCGCACCCAGGACGAAGAATATTTTCATCACCTGTCTTTACCTGAAACATCAAAGATCATGGTTATACCAAATCACAATTCTTGTTCATAATCATACTAATAATTTCATCTTTGTACTACGGGCCAAAGATATTCGTCAACAGTTTATCTTTGCACTACTGGCCAAAGATATTCAACAACAGTTCATCTTTGCACTACAGGCCAAAGATATTCAACAACATATCATCTTTGTACTACAGGCCAAAGATATTCATCAACAGTTCATATTTGCACTACAGGCCAAATATATTCATCAACAGTTCATATTTGCACTACATGCCAAATATATTAATATCTCAAAGAATTATAATCATTTTAGAATTTATATAAACAATAATTATAACCATGTTGATCAATTCACCTTTGCACTTAAGCTTAAGATATTCATTTATAAATTCAATGGTCATGATCATACCGGTCACAATTCAACTTTGCACTACAGGCCAAAGAGAACCCTAGTCATGATCATACCACTAATCTACCCATCTTTACACTCTAGTGAAAGAGAATTTCAACATCAGGGTTATAAAAATGTTATATATGATAATAAAATCAATATAATCAATACATAGTTTTAATCTCAAAAGTAATATTCATAACTCAACTATAATTTGGTTAGAAAAAGAAACCAATTTTTATCGTGAATAGTAACTCATGAATAGTAACTCATGAATAGTAACCCCGACACAAAAGATAGAAATTCCACAATAAAATACATACCAATATTTCGGTATAATGATATTGAAAGAATAACATTACTTAAATTTATAAACAATTTATTTTAATTGTTTACACTTTACTAATTAATGCATTTAATCATCATAAAATGCCAACTCTTACAATTTCATCATCAATAACCAAAACCCTCATCAAAAATCTGCATATACCTCATATAGGATTCTCAAGCCATAAAATCCTATTTTCCAATTTTCTTTCTTCACAAAACATATTTAATTCATTTACTCATAACTAGACCATTTTTATGAAAAATACCAAATCAGTTCCAAAAATATTTCTTTTCTGGAATTTAGCATAATATAGTCCCATAGTGAACATATATTTTTTTCAGAATTTTTAAAAGTCATTTACTATTTTTCATATGGCCAAAATAGCCGAATATTTAGACATTTATCAAAAATTATACTTTTGTCTAAAAATTTTGAAATTTACAGAGTATACTTCTATCATATACATGTACTCCCAATAAAAATTTCATCAATTTTGGAGTTAACCACAAGGAATTATAAGCTGTTACTTTTAAAATAGTCTTTTCTCATAAAATTCATAACTCTCAATCTATACATCCAAAAATCACCATTTTTGGACACGATCAAGAAAACTCATCAAAATATCATTTCAAATTTTTCCAGAATTTTTGAAGATCAGAAAAATTACGAAACTGAAAATCATAACAACCCTTAAAATCCCTTAATATCCCTTACTATCCCCTACAATCCCTTACCTCAAAAGAGCAGTACTTCTGGCTGGATATCGGATATGATGCTGAAGGAAACTTGCACTGATGAATAGCAACTCACCAAGTATCTAAAAACTCACAAAATATGCTTCATAATATAGAGAGAGAAAGAGAGAAAGCTTATGTTTCTGGTGTGATTTTCAATTCTAACTTAGCCCTCTATTTATAGGAAAATTTTGGTAGGTTTGACCTGCAACCTGATGGCTTTACCTGCTACTATTTCCACCCAACACATTTGAAATATAATTCAGCACATTTCTTCACCAACCACAAGTGGGACCCACCAATTCTAGAATTTTTCACAAAAATGACTAACTCCAAAAATTCAACAATTTCTGAACCAGTCATCTCGTAAAATTCATAACAAATCATACGTTCATTTTTAACGGTTCAAAATTTGTGGACATATACTCAACTTATATATGTATAACATATCCAAAAATTACCACGATCCAACGGTCGGATTAAAAATTATAACCCCCGCAAAATATCTCAAAAACCCTGATTTTTAATACCTCCATTCCGACAAAAATACGGATAAAAATCTCAACATTAACTCCTTCATTTTTTAACCACAAAAATATATCCCTCATTTATATCCACATAAAATAAATATTTTCTTATCATATGAATCAATAATTAATTATTCACAAATAATATTACAGAATCACATTTATGACAACCAGGCCGTTCCCAGGAAAGAGGGGGCTTTCCAATAAGGATTTCTCCTTACTAGCGCGCAATTAGATGACCAAACCTCTCCTTAGACAGAACTTTCTAGACATTGCCAATAATGTTATCTAATAATATTATTCAAATAATATGAATTATTGATCTGATAATAGAAAATACTGTGCAACAACAATTATTGAAACAACAATAATATAAAATATCAACGCAGCAATTATTGAATCAATAAAATAAAATATTGAACAGTAATTACTGTAACAATTATTGAGTAGTGCCTTCTTACGTAAGAATCAATAATTTCAAAAATACTGTGCAATACCGTGTGCTACTGTGCAATAACGCGTATTACTGTATTTTAACCACCGGGTATTCCAACAGTGTTAACGGTAACAACTACGTCGTTATTTGTAAAAACTCAAATTTGTCGTTTTCTTCATCCGACAGTTATTCGTTATGGGGCCCAAAATAGCTGCGCTGTCGTACGAATATTCCCCGACAGAAAGAATATTCCACGACCAAACGAATATTTCCCGACAACAATGAATATTTTATAACCACTTGTGTATTTTGAAAAAAATTTATATATCACCCTTAACTTTAACATTTATCAATTTAACCATTTACTGAATAGAAAAATTGAATAATTTTATTTCATAAAATTCGGGGTCTTACAATCTCCCCTCCTTATGAAATTTCGTCCCCGAAATTTACGTACCTGGTATTTCAAAGAGTTGAGAATACCTTGCTTTCATTTCAGATTCCATCTTCCTTATCATCATGATTTCTCCATTGCTCATCTTCTGTATTTTAGATATCTTTCTAGAATACAGCTTCAAAACAAGGGTTAATTTAACAAATTAACATATCACATAATATCTCGATATTATGACTGACCAACAAATAAGCTTAGGTAGGACACACTAGCGAAGGATTTACTCATCTCTCCCCTCCTAGTTATATTCCCCGATCTCCGCCAGAGATCATATCCCTAAGCACTGATACCAAATGTAACGACCCCAAAATAGGTCCATTCCACCCAACCCATTCTGAGTCGCCAAATGCATGGTACAGAAAAAAACTACAACTTTATTACAACAATTGTCGTGCAAAATACAACAACACATATGCTGTGAGTTTGGATACAAATATATACCAAATGTGACTCATGTTCCAACCGTGGACATCACCTCACAATGACACCTTACATAAAGGTATAGTCAAAAACTGTTTTAGAAATTAGAATCTTTGGGAAGTGCTCAAGAAAACCTTCGTACATGGGAGGCCACGCATCTAGGTTATGATAGATATCATATGACCACAGAATTATCCTTGGTTGACCCAATAGACCCCAAAGAAAAACGAGAAGATTACTATCATATTCTTCCCAATGGTGAGTCTTCTCTTGACTTATCATTATCTCCACTGTCTCTAATTGAGAATTATACTTCAAACAAACACCAAGATTATATAGGTAGTGCCCATAGATATACTCAGCAAGTGGATGAGCACAACCCTGTCTTATGATGACACGAGGTTGTATGTCATTAGACATCTTGTATGATAGTGACAAAACACCCTTCCAACGTTGGGTTCGCCTCACCCTATTTTCTTCACCAAATATAACTACTAAATGATGACCACCGTTCTATTCCCTTGTTACCCCCGCTCGACCCAGCTACACTCTTATTACCTGAAAGGAATTGTGAAGCAAAAGGGTGAGCACAACTAGCCCAGTAAAGAATATCATGACTAAAGATAAATAAATTATCAATAGCCTTCATCAATAATAAATCAGAGATTTAGAACATATGGTAAATGATAAAAAATTTCAACCATAGTTGCAGCGGAACAGCAATCCATTAGAAGAGTCAAATAGACTATAAAGTCTATTATCTTCTCCATGTTAAAAATCCACCAACAATATTTTATCCATGTAACATCACTCAACAGTTCCTTTCCACAATCATATGAATAACTCATAATCATAATTGTGACTATAAATTTTTCTTCGCACCCAGGACGAAGAATATTTTCATCACCTGTCTTTACCTGAAACATCAAAGATCATGGTTATACCAAATCACAATTCTTGTTCATAATCATACTAATAATTTCATCTTTGCACTACGGGCCAAAGATATTCGTCAACAGTTTATCTTTGCACTACTGGCCAAAGATATTCAACAACAGTTCATCTTTGCACTACAGGCCAAAGATATTCAACAACATATCATCTTTGCACTACAGGCCAAAGATATTCATCAACAGTTCATATTTGCACTACAGGCCAAATATATTCATCAACAGTTCATATTTGCACTACATGCCAAATATATTAATATCTCAAAGAATTATAATCATTTAGAATTTATATAAACAATAATTATAACCATGTTGATCAATTCACCTTTGCACTTAAGCTTAAGATATTCAATTATAAATTCAATGGTCATGATCATACCAGTCACAATTCAACTTTGCACTACAGGCCAAAGAGAACCCTAGTCATGATCATACCAATAATCTACCCATCTTTACACTCCAGTGAAAGAGAATTTCAACATCAGGGTTATAAAAATGTTATATATGATAATAAAATCAATATAATCAATACATAGTTTTAATCTCAAAAGTAATATTCATAACTCAACTATAATTTGGTTAGAAAAAGAAACCAATTTTTATCGTGAATAGTAACTCATGAATAGTAACTCATGAATAGTAACCCCGACACAAAAGATAGAAATTCCACAATAAAATACATACCAATATTTCGGTATAATGATATTGAAAGAATAACATTACTTAAATTTATAAACAATTTATTTTAATTGTTTACACTTTACTAATTAATGCATTTAATCATCATAAAATGCCAACTCTTACAATTTCATCATCAATAACCAAAACCCTCATCAAAAATCTGCATATACCTCATATAGGATTCTCAAGCCATAAAATCCTATTTTCCAATTTTCTTTCTTCACAAAACATATTTAATTCATTTACTCATAACTAGACCATTTTATGAAAAATACCAAATCAGTTCCAAAAATATTTCTTTTCTGGAATTTAGCATAATATAGTCCCATAGTGAACATATATTTTTTCAGAATTTTTAAAAGTCATTTACTATTTTTCATATGGCCAAAATAGCCGAATATTTAGACATTTATCAAAAATTATACTTTTGTCTAAAAATTCTGAAATTTACAGAGTATACTTCTATCATATACATGTACTCCCAATAAAAATTTCATCAATTTTGGAGTTAACCACAAGGAATTATAAGCTGTTACTTTTAAAATAGTCTTTTCTCATAAAATTCATAACTCTCAATCTATACATCCAAAAATCACCATTTTTGGACACAATCAAGAAAACTCATCAAAATATCATTTCAAATTTTTCCAGAATTTTTGAAGATCAGAAAAATTACGAAACTGAAAATCATAACAACCCTTAAAATCCCTTAATATCCCTTACTATCCCCTACAATCCCTTACCTCAAAAGAGCAGTACTTCTGACTGGATATCGGATATGATGCTGAAGGAAACTTGCACTGATGAATAGCAACTCACCAAGTATCTAAAAACTCACAAAATATGCTTCATAATATAGAGAGAGAAAGAGAGAAAGCTTATGTTTCTGGTGTGATTTTCAATTCTAACTTAGCCCTCTATTTATAGGAAAATTTTGGTAGGTTTGACCTGCAACCTGATGGCTTTACCTGCTACTATTCCCACCCACCACATTTGAAATATAATTCAGCACATTTCTTCACCAACCACAAGTGGGGCCCACCAATTCTAGAATTTTCCACAAAAATGATAACTCCAAAAATTCAACAATTTCTGAACCAGTCATCTCGTAAAATTCATAACAAATCATACGTTCATTTTTAACGGTTCAAAATTTGTGGACATATACTCAACTTATATATGTATAACATATCCAAAAATTACCACGATCCAACGGTCGGATTAAAAATTATAACCCCCGCAAAATATCTCAAAAACCCTGATTTTTAATACCTCCATTCCGACAAAAATACGGATAAAAATCTCAACATTAACTCCTTCATTTTTAACCACAAAAATATATCCCTCATTTATATCCACATAAAATAAATATTTTCTTATCATATGAATCAATAATTAATTATTCACAAATAATATTACAGAATCACATTTATGACAACCAGGCCGTTCCCAGGAAAGAGGGGGCTTTCCAATAAGGATTTCTCCTTACTGGCGCGCAATTAGATGACCAAACCTCTCCTTAGACAGAACTTTCTAGACATTGCCAATAATGTTATCTAATAATATTATTCAAATAATATGAATTATTGATCTGATAATAGAAAATACTGTGCAACAACAATTATTGAAACAACAATAATATAAAATATCAACGCAGCAATTATTGAATCAATAAAATAAAATATTGAACAGTAATTACTGTAACAATTATTGAGTAGTGCCTTCTTACGTAAGAATCAATAATTTCAAAAATACTGTGCAATACCGTGTGCTACTGTGCAATAACGCGTATTACTGTATTTTAACCACCGGGTATTCCAACAGTGTTAACGGTAACAACTACGCCGTTATTTGTAAAAACTCAAATTTGTCGTTTTCTTCATCCGACAGTTATTCGTTATGGGGCCCAAAATAGCTGCGCCGTCGTACGAATATTCCCCGACAGAAAGAATATTCCACGACCAAACGAATATTCCCCGACAACAATGATTATTTTATAACCACTTGTATTTTGAAAAAAATTTATATATCACCCTTAACTTTAACATTTATCAATTTAACCATTTACTGAATAGAAAAATTGAATAATTTTATTTCATAAAATTCGGGGTCTTACAATCTCCCCTCCTTATGAAATTTCGTCCCCGAAATTTACGTACCTGGTATTTCAAAGAGTTGAGAATACCTTGCTTTCATTTCAGATTCCATCTTCCTTATCATCATGATTTCTCCATTGCTCATCTTCTGTATTTCAGATATCTTTCTAGAATACAGCTTCAAAACAAGGGTTAATTTAACAAATTAACATATCACATAATATCTCGATATTATGACTGACCAACAAATAAGCTTAGGTAGGAACATGGATTCACTCTCCTATTCACAAATAAACTCCTTTATTTTAGAAAACATGGAATCCAATTTCAACTCCAATTAGTTATCATGAAATCCAATTCCAACTCTAATTAGTTAGCATGAAATCTAATTTTAAAATTAAAATAAATCTTTTTTATTTTAATATTAAAATAAACCTTTTATTTTAAGATTAAAATAATTAAAAATATATATATATATATATATATAATATTATACTAACCGTGATTCCTTGATTTGCGTGATCCTTGATAAAACATGTTCCTGATTAGTAAAGTTGTTTATATAATATATACAGTATAATAGTTAACAGATTATGATTCACGTTAATATATAATATATGCCAATTACATGAACCATACTAACAGAACCATACACACATATATATGTAACGACCCCAAAATAGGTCCATTCCATCCAACCCATTCTGAGTCGTCAAATACATGGTACAGAAAATAACTACAACTCTATTACAACAATTGTCGTGCAAAATACAACAACACATATGCTGTGAGTTTGGATACAAATATATACCAAATGTGACACATGTCCCAACCGTGGACATCACCTCACAATGACACCTTACATAAAGGTATAGTCAAAAACTGTTTTAGAAATTAGAATCTTTGGGAAGTGCTCAAGGAAACCTTCGTACATGGGAGGCCACGCGTCTAGGTTATGATAGATATCATATGGCCACAGAATTATCCTTGGTTGACCCAATAGACCCCAAAGAAAAACGAGAAGATTACTATCATATTCTTCCCAATGGTGAATCTTCTCTTGACTTATCATTATCTCCACTGTCTCTAATTGAGAATTATACTTCAAACAAACACCAAGATTATATAGGTAGTGCTCGTATATATACTCAGCAAGTGGATGAGCACATCCCTGTCTTATGATGACACGAGGTTGTATGTCGTTAGACATCTTGTATGATAGTGGCAAACCACCCTTCCAACGTTGGGTACACCTTACCCTATTGGATTCACCAAATATAACTACTAAATGAACTTTTCTATAACTGCTTCGGGAGAACATCCACAGCTAGAGACCACCGTTCTATTTCCCCGTTACCCTCGCTCGACCCAGCTACACTCTTATTACCTGAAAGGAATTGTGAAGCAAAAGGGTGAGCACAACTAGCTCAGTAAAGAATATCATGACTAAAGATAATTAAATTATCAATAGCCTTCATCAATAATAAATCAGAGATTTAGAACATATGGTAAAAAATTTCAACCATAGTTGCAGCGGAACGAGCAATCCATTAGAAGAGTCAAATAGACTATAAAGTCTATTATCTTCTCCATGTTAAAAATCCATCAACAATATTTTATCCCTGTAACATCAATCAACAATTCTGGTCCACAATCATATGAATAACTCATAATCATAACTGTAGTTCTAAATTCCTCTTCTCATCCAGGACGAAGATAATTTTCATCACCTATCTTTACCTGAAACATCAAAGATCATGGTTACACCAAATCACATTTCCTGTTCATAATCATACTAATAACTTCATCTTTGCACTACGGCCAAAGATATTCATTTGTATCACCAGTTGGTCATGTTTATCTCAACATCTGTTCATCTTTGCACTACTGGCCAAAGATATTCAACAACATATCATCTTTGCACTACGGGCCAAAGATATTCATCAACAATTCATCTTTGCACTACAGGCCAAATATATTAATATCTCAAAGAAATATATAATCATTTCAGAATTTATATAAACAATAATTATAACCATGTTGATCAATTCACCTTTGCACTTAAGCTAAAGATATTCAATATAAATTCAATGGTCATGATCATACCAGTCAACAATTCAACTTTGCACTACTGGCCAAAGAGAACCCATAGTCATGATCATACCAATAATTTACCCATCTTTACACTCAAGCGAAAGAGAATTTCAACATCAAGGTTATAAAAATGTTATATATGATAATAAAAACAATATGATCAACATATAGATTTAATCTCAAGAGTAATATTCATAAATCAACTATAATTTGGTTAGAAAAAGAAACCAATTTTGTCGTGAATAGTAACTCGTGAATAGTAACTCATGAATAGTAACACCGACTCAAAAAGGTAGAAATTCCACAATAAAATTCATACCAATATTTCGGTATAATGATATTGAAAGAATAATATTTCTTAAGCTTATAAACAATTTATTTTAATTGTTTACACTTTACTAAATAATGCATTTAATCATTCTAAAATGCCAAACTCATAAGATTTCATCACCAATAACCAAAACCCTCATCAAAAATCTGCATATACCTCATATAGGATTCTCAAGCCATAAAATCCTATTTTCCAATTTTCTTACTTCACATAACATATTTAATTCATTTTCTCATAACTAGACTATTTTCATGAAAAATACCAAATCATTCCAAAAATATTTCTTTTCTGAAATTTAGCATAATATAGTCCCATAGTGAACATATATTTTTTTCAGAATTTTTAAAAGTCATTTACTATTTTTCATATGGCCAAAATAGCCGAATATTTAGACATTTATCAAAAATTATACTTTTGTCTAAAAATTCTGAAATTTACAGAGTATACTTCTATCATATACATGTACTCCCAATAAAAATTTCATCAATTTTGGAGTTAACCACAAGGAATTATAAGCAGTTACTTTTAAAATAGTCTTTTCTCATAAAATTCATAACTCTCAATCTATACATCCAAAAATCACCATTTTTGGACACAATCAAGAAAACTCATCAAAATATCATTTCAAATTTTTCCAGAATTTTTGAAGGTCAGAAAAATTACGAAATTAAAAATCATAACAACCCTTAAAATCCCTTAATATCCCTTACCTCAAAAGAGCAGTATTTCTGACTGGATATCGGATATGATGCTGAAGGAAACTTGCACTGATGAATAGCAACTCACCAAGTATCTAAAAACTCACAAAATATGCTTCATAATATAGAGAGAGAAAGAGAGAAAGCTTATGTTTCTGGTGTGATTTTCAATTCTAACTTAGCCCTCTATTTATAGGAAAATTTTGGTAGGTTTGACCTGCAACCTGATGGCTTTACCTGCTACTATTCCCACCCACCACATTTGAAATATAATTCAGCACATTTTTTCACCAACCACAAGTGGGGCCCACCAATTCTAGAATTTTTCACCAAAATGATTAACTCCGAAAATTCAACAATTTCTGAACCAGTCATCTCGTAAAATTCATAACAAATCATACGTTCATTTTTAACGGTTCAAAATTTGTGGGCATATACTCAACTTATATATGTATAACATATCCAAAAATTACCACGATCCAACGGTCGGATTAAAAATTATAACCCCCGCAAAATATCTCAAAAATCCTGATTTTTAATACCTCCATTCTGACAAAAATACGGATAAAAACCTCAACATTAACTCCTTCATTTTTAACCACAAAAATATATCCCTCGTTTATATCCACATAAAATAAATATTTCCTTATCATATGAATCAATAATTAATTATTCACAAATAATATTATAGAATCACATTTATGACAACCAGGCCGTTCCCAGGAAAGAGGGGGCTTTCCAATAAGGATTTCTCCTTACTGGCGCGCAATTAGATGACCAAACCTCTCCTTAGACAGAACTTTCTAGACATTGCCAATAATGCTATCTAATATTATTATTCAAATAATATGAATTATTGATCTGATAATGAGAAATACTGTGCAGCAACAATTATTGAACAACAATAATATAAAATTTCAACGTAGCAATTATTGAATCAATAAAATAAAATATTGAACAGTAATTACTGTAACAATTATTGAGTAGTGCCTTCTTACGTAAGAATCAATAATTTCAAAAATACTGTGCAATACCGTGTGCTACTGTGCAATAACGCGTATTACTGTATTTTAACCACCGGGTATTCCAACAGTGTTAACGGTAACAACTACGCCGTTATTTGTAAAAACTTAAATTTATCGTTTTCCTTCACCCGACAGTTATTCGTTATGGGGCCCACAAATAGCTGCGCCGTCGTACGAATATTCTCCGACAGAAAGAATATTCCACGACCAAACGAATATTCCCCGACAACAATGATTATTTTATAACCACTTGCTTATTTTGAAAAAAATTCATATTTCACCCATAACTTTAAACTTTTATCAATTTAACCATTTACTAAATAGTAATTATAAGAAAAATTGCATACTTTTATTTCATAAAATTCGGGGTCTTACAATCTCCCCTCCATATGAAATTTCGTCCCCGAAATTTACGTACCTGGTATTTCGAAGAGTTGAGAATACCGTACTTTCATTTCAGATTTCATCTTCCCTGTCCTCATGATTTCTCCATTGCTCATCTCCTGTATTTCAGATATCATTCTAGAATACTGCTTCAAAACAAAGGTTAATTGAACAAATTAACATATCACATAATATCCCGATATTATGACTGACCAACAAATAAGCTTAGGCAGGACACACTAGCGAAGGATTTACTCATCTCTCCCCTCCTAGTTTTATTCCCCGATCTCCGCCAGAGATCATATCCCTAAGCTCTGATACCAAATGTAACGACCCCAAAATAGGTCCATTCCATCCAACCCATTCTGAGTCGTCAAATACATGGTACAGAAAATAACTACAACTCTATTACAACAATTGTCGTACAAAATACAACAACACATATGCTGTGAGTTTGAATACAAATATATACCAAATGTGACACATGTCCCAACCGTGGACAGCACCTCACAGTGACACCTTACATAAAGGTATAGTCAAAAACTGTTTTAGAAATTAGAATCTTTGGGAAGTGCTCAAGGAAACCTTCGTACATGGGAGGCCACGCGTCTAGGTTATGATAGATATCATATGGCCACAGAATTATCCTTGGTTGACCCAATAGACCCCAAAGAAAAACGAGAAGATTACTATCATATTCTTCCCAATGGTGAGTCTTCTCTTGACTTATCATTATCTCCACTATCTCTAATTGAGAATTATACTTCAAATAAACACCAAGATTATATAGGTAGTGCTCGTATATATACTCAGCAAGTGGATGAGTACATCCCTGTCTTATGATGACACGAGGTTGTATGTCGTTAGACATCTTGTATGATAGTGACAAACCACCCTTCCAACGTTGGGTACACCTTACCCTATTGGATTCACCAAATATAACTACTAAATGAACTTTTCTATAACTGCTTCGGGAGAACATCCACAGCTAGAGACCACCGTTCTATTTCCCCGTTACCCTCGCTCGACCCAGCTACACTCTTATTACCTGAAAGGAATTGTGAAGCAAAAGGGTGAGCACAACTAGCTCAGTAAAGAATATCATGACTAAAGATAATTAAATTATCAATAGCCTTCATCAATAATAAATCAGAGATTAGAACATATGGTAAAAAATTTCAACCATAGTTGCAGCGGAACGAGCAATCCATTAGAAGAGTCAAATAGACTATAAAGTCTATTATCTTCTCCATGTTAAAAATCCATCAACAATGTTTTATCCCTGTAACATCAATCAACAATTCTGGTCCACAATCATATGAATAACTCATAATCATAACTGTAGTTCTAAATTCCTCTTCTCATCCAGGACGAAGATAATTTTCATCACCTATCTTTACCTGAAACATCAAAGATCATGGTTACACCAAATCACATTTCCTGTTCATAATCATACTAATAACTTCATCTTTGCACTACGGCCAAAGATATTCATTTGTATCACCAGTTGGTCATGTTTATCTCAACATCTGTTCATCTTTGCACTACTGGCCAAAGATATTCAACAACATATCATCTTTGCACTACGGGCCAAAGATATTCATCAACAATTCATCTTTGCACTACAGGCCAAAGATATTAATATCTCAAAGAAATATATAATCATTTCAGAATTTATATAAACAATAATTATAACCATGTTGATCAATTCACCTTTGCACTTAAGCTAAAGATATTCACATATAAATTCAATGGTCATGATCATACCAATCAACAATTCAACTTTGCACTACTGGCCAAAGAGAACCCATAGTCATGATCATACCAATAATTTACCCATCTTTACACTCAAGCGAAAGAGAATTTCAACATCAAGGTTATAAAAATGTTATATATGATAATAAAAACAATATGATCAACATATAGATTTAATCTCAAGAGTAATATTCATAAATCAACTATAATTTGGTTAGAAAAAGAAACCAATTTTGTCGTGAATAGTAACTCGTGAATAGTAACTCATGAATAGTAATACCGACTCAAAAAGGTAGAAATTCCACAATAAAATTCATACCAATACTTCGGTATAATGATATTGAAATAATAATATTTCTTAAGCTTATAAACAATTTATTTTAATTGTTAACACTTTACTAAATAATGCATTTAATCATTCTAAAATGCCAAACTCATAAGATTTCATCACCAATAACCAAAACCCTCATCAAAAATCTGCGTATACCTCATATAGGATTCTCAAGCCATAAAATCCTATTTTCTAATTTTCTTACTTCACATAACATATTTAATTCATTTTCTCATAACTAGACTATTTTCATGAAAAATACCAAATCCGTTCCAAAAATATTTCTTTTCTGAAATTTAGCATAATATAGTCCCATAGTGAACATATATTTTTTTCAGAATTTTTAAAAGTCATTTACTATTTTTCATATGGCCAAAATAGCCGAATATTTAGACATTTATCAAAAATTATACTTTTGTCTAAAAATTCTGAAATTTACAGAGTATACTTCTATCATATACATGTACTCCCAATAAAAATTTCATCAATTTTGGAGTTAACCACAAGGAATTATAAGCAGTTACTTTTAAAATAGTCTTTTCTCATAAAATTCATAACTCTCAATCTATACATCCAAAAATCACCATTTTTGGACACAATCAAGAAAACTCATCAAAATATCATTTCAAATTTTTCCAGAATTTTTGAAGGTCAGAAAAATTACGAAATTAAAAATCATAACAACCCTTAAAATCCCTTAATATCCCTTACCTCAAAAGAGCAGTATTTCTGACTGGATATCGGATATGATGCTGAAGGAAACTTGCACTGATGAATAGTAACTCACCAAGTATCTAAAAACTCACAAAATATGCTTCATAATATAGAGAGAGAAAGAGAGAAAGCTTATGTTTCTGGTGTGATTTTCAATTCTAACTTAGCCCTCTATTTATAGGAAAATTTTGGTAGGTTTGACCTGCAACCTGATGGCTTTACCTGCTACTATTCCCACCCACCACATTTGAAATATAATTCAGCATATTTTTTCACCAACCACAAGTGGGGCCCACCAATTCTAGAATTTTCCACCAAAATGATTAACTCCGAAAATTCAACAATTTCTGAACCAGTCATCTCGTAAAATTCATAACAAATTATACGTTCATTTTTAACGGTTCAAAATTTGTGGGCATATACTCAACTTATATATGTATAACATATCCAAAAATTACCACGATCCAACGGTCGGATTAAAAATTATAACCCCCGTAAAATATCTCAAAAATCCTGATTTTTAATACCTCCATTCTGACAAAAATACGGATAAAAACCTCAACATTAACTCCTTCATTTTTAATCACAAAAATATATCCCTCGTTTATATCCACATAAAATAAATATTTCCTTATCATATGAATCAATAATTAATTATTCACAAATAATATTATAGAATCACATTTATGACAACCAGGCCGTTCCCAGGAAAGAGGGGGCTTTCCAATAAGGATTTCTCCTTACTGGCGCGCAATTAGATGACCAAACCTCTCCTTAGACAGAACTTTCTAGACATTGCCAATAATGCTATCTAATATTACTATTCAAATAATATGAATTATTGATCTGATAATGAGAAATACTGTGCAGCAACAATTATTGAACAACAATAATATAAAATTTCAACGTAGCAATTATTGAATCAATAAAATAAAATATTGAACAGTAATTACTGTAACAATTATTGAGTAGTGCCTTCTTACGTAAGAATCAATAATTTCAAAAATACTGTGCAATACCGTGTGCTACTGTGCAATAACGCGTATTACTGTATTTTAACCACCGGGTATTCCAACAGTGTTAACGGTAACAACTACGCCGTTATTTGTAAAAACTTAAATTTATCGTTTTCCTTCACCCGACAGTTATTCGTTATGGGGCCCACAAATAGCTGCGCCGTCGTACGAATATTCTCCGACAGAAAGAATATTCCACGACCAAACGAATATTCCCCGACAACAATGATTATTTTATAACCACTTGCTTATTTTGAAAAAAATTCATATTTCACCCATAACTTTAAACTTTTATCAATTTAACCATTTACTAAATAGTAATTATAAGAAAAATTGCATACTTTTATTTCATAAAATTCGGGGTCTTACATATATATATATATATATATATATATATATATATATATATATATATGAACAGAGTAGAGGTGCGCATACAAACACAGTTTAATATGTTTAATAAAAATAAAATTTTATTGATTGTTCAAACTATTTACAAGTGCAGAAATAAAATAAACTTACTATTACAAGATAACTAAGAACATGAGAAGAAGAGGGGCTAAGTAGGCTTAACAGCGGTGGAGGCTAAAGATTAGTCAGAGAAGGAGCTCTGAGTCTTTCTAAGTCTGCCTCACACAAATGAGTTCGAGTTCCTTTTATAGACTAAGGAAACGAACTATTACAATGACTGAGGTAAAGTAAAAGTAAAAACATATTACATTTACTAAAGTTATTTACTAAAGTAAAAGTAAAAGATTCTGCTTTCGGTGGAGAAGCAGACGTTGTCTTTTGACTAAAGGGGCCGTGGGGCCAGATAAATGGCTGAGTGCTGCTTTCGGTGGAAAAGCAGACGTCTTCTTTTGACTAAAGGGACCGTGGGGCCAGATGCTTGACTGAGGGCTGCTTTCTGTGGAAAAGCAGATGCTGCTGGCGAGGCTGTCTGAGCAAAAGATGCTGCTGACGAAGCTGCCGGAACAGGTGAGCTGACTAGGCTGCCGGAGCATGTGCTGACTGAGATTCCTGAGCATGCAAGTACTGGCTAACTGGGTTGACTAGGCTGCCGGAGCAGGTGCTGAGTTCAGGCAAAAGGATCCTGAGCATCTTGAAGATTGATTGTGCCATAGGGATCACAATCCTCCTCATCATCATCATCTAAATTTTGACTATCATTTTGACTATCATTTTCTCCTCTGGAATGAGAAGAAATTGCATCTGACTTTTCATCTAACTGATCTAAACGTGCCTGGATGGCATCGGTAAGAACCTTTAACTGAGAGCTAGAATAACTGGAAATATCAGTGACCTTTTGTGGACTAGACTGAGCGACTGCCTTTAATTTTTCAGACGTTTTAACTGAAGATTTACTGGAAGACTCAATGGCTGGAGCCTTGGTAATTGAGGGGGTCAAGGGAGTAGATGGAGAAGGTGGAAATTCCTTCTGGACTTGACCAACTATCCTATCGACACCAAATTTATCCCACCATTTGATATAAAAACGGCGAGAGACCTGAGAAATGGGGAAGATAACTGTTTGAGCTGACCTAATTCCTATGGAAGAAGGAGGCTGGAAAACTGTGACTTCTTGGGTGGCCGTAATGACATATTGCCATTTAAGGATCCAAGGAATTTTATATTTACTACAAAATATAAGGAATGCAGGAATTTCCTCATATTTCGGGAGATAGTTACTACGATGACAAAAATGTTCTAATTGAACCATAAGTGGTTCTGGGAAAATTGCATGGTCAAGACCATGCCTAGTCCACCAGAGAATGAACCACTTGGGAAACTGACTCTTGAACTTTTGATCAAACTGGAAGAACCAAGAATGACTATGATCATCATTCTGGTGAAGCATGATTTTGAACCAAGCCTCAATATAATCATAATAGCAATAGGGGCTAGAATGATTAGAAAGTGACTTGAGATCGGAAGGATGACTACCCCAATCAAAAAGATTGAGAACCTGTTTAATATACAACGAATGATAGAGAAGCTTGGAGCTATCATCGTTGGCATAAATAGGTTTGATGAATACTGACTCGGTTTCAATAAGAATGTCCTTATAAAAGACCAAAGATTTATAAGGCGCGAGAGGAAGAAAATGCCATCCAGCAGGAAAATACTGGGCAACTAATTTGACTGGGTCATTTTTGCATTTCATGGGTAATTCAATGTGGAATAAGTGCTGATCATACTTAGCACGATACTCCGAAGTTGGGTTACTCTGGTTTGACGTAGTTGCTTTAGATTGATTAGCAAAGATGTCAAACGGTTTGGGTTGACTAGC
Source organism: Panax notoginseng (assembly GCA_016801055.1). Lineage (NCBI taxonomy): Eukaryota > Viridiplantae > Streptophyta > Magnoliopsida > Apiales > Araliaceae > Panax > Panax notoginseng. The sequence goes on from CM029015.1 coordinate 19,537,570, forward strand.
TAGAACTGACGCGTAGGGCTTGGGGACTGTGCCAAGCACCTGGAATTTATTGTGTGTTTGAGTAACTGGGTGAGGAACAATAGTTCCTTTTGACTGATTAACTGGGCCTGAGGAACGGCCATGACCTCGAGAAGATGATCCTCCTCGAACACTCATGGTGCTGCAATAGTACCTGTGTTAATGAATTCACGTGTGAGAAAATCAGGAACTGAGTTGTTACTACCTTTAATATATTCAATATCAAAATCAAAAATACTTAATATAGCTTGCCATCTAGCGAAAGAATGCTTAGAGGCGACGTTTTCAACGTCTTTTTCGAGAATGAACTTGGCTGATTTGCAGTCTATCCTAACTAAGAATTTCTGATTTAGTAAATCTCTCTGAAATTTTTTAATACATAATACAAGTGACAAAATTTCTTTTTTAATAGTACTATATTTTAACTGTGTAGGGTTCCATGCACCCGAATGGAAACGAACAATTTGTTCGTCAGAAGTGGGGGTTAACTGTTGTTTGAGAATGCCACCAAATCCAATGTCGGAGGCATCTGTTTCAACTATTTTGAATGCTGAATCATTAGAGATGCCAAGGCAAGGCAAAACCTTGACATATTTTTTAACTTGTTGGACGACAGAAGTATGAATGTCTGTCCATGGAGGGGGATTACTTTGTAAGCGCTGAAAGAGAGGCTTACAAATCTTCCTGAGATTCTTGTAGAACTTGCCTATATAATTAAGCGAGCCAAGAAATCTCTGTAGCTGTGTTTTGTCGGTAATCTTATCTGGAAATCTGTCGGCAAATTGAATAGCTCTGTCAATAGGCCGAGTAAGTCCGTGATAGAGGATTAGACCGAGAAACCTGACTTTTGTCAGAAACAGACTACACTTGGAAGGTGAAAGAACAAGACCATTGGTTTTAACTGTTTTGAAGAAAGAATTCAAATGTTTAATATGTTCTTCAATAGTCTTGGAGAATACAAGGATATCATCGATGTAAACGATAATAAAATGACTGAAAGGATTCAAAATATTATTGAGAATATTCTGAAATTCACTAGGTGCATTTTTTTAGTCCGAATGACTGAACATTCCATTCGTAATGTCCGAATGGAGTGGTGAATGCTGGTTTGTACCTATCGTCGGGATGAATAGCAACTTGCCAGAATCCTGATTTAAGGTCAAATTTACTAAAAATGGTGGAAACACTTAACCTGCTAAGAAGGTCTTCCTTATTAGGTAAAGGGTACCTAATCCATTCAAGAACCTTGTTTAATGGTTTGTAATTAATAACTAGACGAGGGACACCTCTCTCCTTCTCTGCTTCATTATTAACATAGAAGGCTGGGCAAGACCATGGTGACTTACTATGTCTAATTAATCCTTTACTAAGAAGATCATTAATCTCCTTCTTGCATAATTCCATTTGTTCATGACTCATTTGAATTGGTCTGGCTTTAGTGGGAATTAAGTGTTCTTTAAATTCTTTTGCATACGGTAATCTAACTGTGTGCTTCTTCCTATGCCAAAAAGCATTGGGAGAATCAGAACATAAATTTTTTGTTAAATATTCTTTTAATTCATTAATTTTCTCTTGAACCCTGTTGCTTTTAAGTTGTTCTTCAACTTGTTGATATTTAACTTCTTCCTTGAGGAAACTTAAGTGGGTTACTTTGCAATTTAACAGATTTACTGATTTAGAGATTGATTCTTCCTGAATAAATTTTAAATCTCGTTCTTTAGGTTTGATTAGGAATTTAAATGTTATTTTCTTTCCTAAATGTTCACAGCTTAATCCTTTATTACTGGTAGTGAATGGATACAATAAATATATAAATGGTAATCCTAATATAATCTTATCTGTAAGATTGCGGATTAAAACAAAAGAAGTTTTAAAACACATATCATCTTGACAGATATGGACTTTAGGTAATTTATACTTTATTTCCATATTACTACCATTAGCTGAATTAAGTTTTTCAGTGGTTTTTTTGTAGTACCTAGTGGGAATAAGGCCTTCTTGAATACAGTTCAGATCTGCTCCAGTATCGACTAGGGCAGGGAGCTGAATAGAGAAGGTTTTATCAATAACTAACTTAATAGAGACGTACCATTTCTGAATGGTAATATCTTTAATTCTTTTAAGTGAAAGACCTTGAATAAAAAGATCAGGTTCATCTTTAACACCCGATGATTCTGGTTCGTCATGATTCTCATCACTGGAAGAAGAATCGTGTATTTGAAGATCTGACTTTTTATCATCAATTTCTTTCCTTAGATTAGAAATATCTAATTTTAGGTTGGAAATCTCTTTCTTTAGTTTATTAACTTCATGATTTAATTCAGGGAGTGTAATTTCTCTAGTTGGTGATTTAAATCTTTCAAGCGTTTTATTAAGACTAAAGACGGGCTTTTCTTTGGCTTTAAGAACCTTATCAGTAACTTTCTTATCTTTATTTAATAAATCTTTCAATTGATTTAGATACTGGGTTTTTAATCCTGGATCAACGATTTTGCTAATTAGATCAACTAATAACGAACACTCTTCGTCTTCTTTAGTGATTACATTAATTCTTTTGCAACAATTGTTACTGCAGTTTTCTGTACAAACAGTAACTTTGTTTTCTGTATTTGATTCATCGTTACAAGTAGTGCTAGTACTAGAAGATTCAGGGGCATCTGAAACTTCAGTATTACTATTATTTTCAATTCTCATTAACTCAAGTATATGTTCAGTGTCTTCGGCTGAGATATTTAATTGGCTTAATTTTTGCTTAACTCTACACTCACTTTTAAAGTGTCCTTTCTGCCCACAATTGTGACAGACAATTTTACTTTTATCAAACTGTTTTGATTTTTTAGTTGATTTCTTATATTTTGACTGAGGTTTTTTATAGTAAGAGTCTTTATTAACTATTCTCTTTTCTTGAGTATACCGTTTTTTACGGTGTTTATGACTTCTTTGTGACTCAATATGTTTATGGGGATGCCGGTGCTTTCTTCTAGAGGGAGCAACGGGCGGTAAACCATATTGTTCACAGAAAGTGCCTAACTCATATTTAGCTTTCTTTTTATCCTTATTGGCTTGTTTAGCTAATTTAAAGTCAATACACATTTTTAATCCAATTTTTTGAATATAACTTATAATGTCTCCATAAGTTAAATTATCGTAATCAATATATCCTAAATTTTTACTTAATTCTTCTCTAACTTTATGTGCAAATAACGACGGTAAACCATTAACAAATTTTTCCTTCCAGAATGGTTTATTACTGTCATTTCGCATCATAACTCTAGAGGTGAACACATCCTTGTACCACCTAAAATCACTGAGAGTGGGACAAGTAAGATTACTTAATTGGTCATGAATTCGTTCTGTAATGTTACTAGGAGTTCCAATAAAATGTTTAATTATGGTAAAGATTAAAGTATTGACTCCATCTGGCAGACCCATACCAACTTCTTCATTGAAGATGGGATTGCCATCATCATCTCTTTGGATAGCATGAATTATTGATATCCTAATGTCTTCTGTGAGATGTTTTTCCCACCAAGATCTAAGAATACCAGTAAATCCACTAGCTATTAATTCAACTATGTCTGGTTGGGACAAATTGTTGAACTTGGTGATATAGCTATTTGCTACCATTGACATATGATTTAATTTATTAAGGATTTCTTGTTCACTAAATCCATCAATATTCCATTCATATACTTTATTGGATGAAACAGAAAATTGCTTATCTAGATTTCTCTCTTCGAATTGTAGATCTGGAGGAGTAGGTCTAGAATACCAATTTCTGGTGATACTTGTGTTATTAACAGTTAATTTATTTAGCTGTTCATTAAGATTAGAGGTTGATGAGTGAATAGAAGAACTGTCGTCGTCATTATCAGAATCTACTTGATCAATGACTGCAATAGTTCCACTCGTACCGGCTTCAGACTTAATTTTTTTAAATAACGCATCAATGGACTGAACTAATTCTTCATCCTTATTAGGCAAACCTAATTTGTTTCTATTTTCCGGTAATTTAATTAAGGGCTGTTCAATCTTTGAATCAGGTTTTTTAATAATATTTTCTTCAAATTTTTCTTCTATCCTGTCAAGCTGTTTTCCAACAGTTGCAAGATACTGATTGCTAAAGTTTAATTGTTCAATTATCTTTTTATCATCTTTAATTCCATCAGGAATTTTAAAGGGACTGGCGATAACTGAAGTGTTCTTGACTGGGATTAAAACTGTCTCTAAGGGTGGGTGACTAGACGAAATCTTTGTTTTGTCTTCTTTAATCCATTGTGTTTTACTAATAACATTACACTTACTTTGGTACTGTTCATACCAATCGTAAAACGTAACGTTAATTTGTTCATTTTGAATGAATCTCTTCCATCTATTTACTATCTTATCTCTTTCTTTTTCAGTAGGGTGGTTAGATCTAAATAGATGTCTTTTCTCTTTATTCGATTTTGAATTGAAATCTTTTACTAAGTTTTCCCATTCTAAAATAAATTCTTTCTTAATGACTCTTAGTTGATTATGAATAGGGGCATTAAAGTCAGACTGTGTGGGATACACAGACGACGCTGGAGAAGAAGATCCTTCATCTCCATCAGGGTCGTTTTGGGTATAACAGGGATGACTAACTTGTCCTTGATTAAAAATTCCTTTTAGTTTGACGTCTTTAATTGAAGGGTTGCTTATTATTTCCGAATCTCTTCTAGTATGAATAACTGAAGGGGTTGAAGAACTAGAAATGTCTTCAATAATAACTGGAGTTCTAGTACGTTCAAAACTAATTTTAACAGTTCCATCTGAAAACTGTTTGATGTTTTCAATATTTAACGAATTATTAACGATGGGTTGCTGTGGTAACTCATTCGGCAAAGTCCATTGACTGGGTAATGTAATATCCTTCCAGAGGATTGTTCTCGGGATCTGGATATTAGCATCACTAGTTGAACTTTGAATTAAAACTGTTTGATCTTTAGGACTTTTATTAAGAGCATGAACGTTCAGGTTTGACTTCATGGTCTTATAGTAAATCCGGTAGATCAAAGCAATAGGTTGAGATCCCTCAATCATTTGAGTAATCTCTCCCTCAGTTTTAATATTTAATGTTAATGCTTTAAATAAGTTCTGATCACTAAGACTTAAAGTGAAATCAGGAAAACAATTAAAGTGAATTGGTCCATTATGCAAACTGGCTTCCATGGCACCAATTATACTAGGATAATAATTTAGAAATCTGGCGTCTCTAAGACAAAGGTAGATTGATGAATTAATTCCTTTTCTATTAAGTGGTTTAACTGCAACTTGAATTAATCCTATATGAATAAAATTATAACCCTTTTTTCTGTGTTTTTTAATAACTTCTGGGATAATAGGCTACAATTTTCATACTCTTTATTAATTGCAAAAACTCTTTCAACTGTTTTAACATTGTAATCTGTTTTAAATTTATCTGAAAACGTTGATTGATAAATTTCTTTAGGGGAAACCCTAGGTATGTTCCAATTATTTAAAGCTTGATTAAGACTTTCATAACTCTGTTCTTCCTGGTTGACAATATCTGGGACTGGAGGTAAAGTCGACCTGTTACTAACTGAAGAGTTGGATCTAAATAACCTACTCATCTTAACTGTTTCAAAATAGAATCGGCTTCAAGGTTCATTCATGCATACCCCTTTTACCCTAAGTAAACTCATACCTATGTTCTATAACCCGACACTGCTCACACCCTGGAGACTTACAAAAGGTTAGACACGAACTAGGTGGTCTACAGGTAAATAAGGTGACTTCAGAATACTTGAAGAAGAAGAAGATTTTGAAAGAGAAAGATGAATTTGATTAAAAAGATCTAACTAGGCAATTAGAAACAACATACAACTTGGCTCTGATACCATTTAGGCGTGGAAGCAGGAATAGATGAACAGAGTAGAGGTGCGCATACAAACACAGTTTAATATGTTTAATAAAAATAAAATTTTATTGATTGTTCAAACTATTTACAAGTGCAGAAATAAAATAAACTTACTATTATAAGATAACTAAGAACATGAGAAGAAGAGGGGCTAAGTAGGCTTAACAGAGTAGAGGTGCGCATACAAACACAGTTTAATATGTTTAATAAAAATAAAATTTTATTGATTGTTCAAACTATTTACAAGTGCAGAAATAAAATAAACTTACTATTACAAGATAACTAAGAACATGAGAAGAAGAGGGGCTAAGTAGGCTTAACAGCGGTGGAGGCTAAAGATTAGTCAGAGAAGGAGCTCTGAGTCTTTCTAAGTCTGCCTCACACAAATGAGTTCGAGTTCCTTTTATAGACTAAGGAAACGAACTATTACAATGACTGAGGTAAAGTAAAAGTAAAAACATATTACATTTACTAAAGTTATTTACTAAAGTAAAAGTAAAAGATTCTGCTTTCGGTGGAGAAGCAGACGTTGTCTTTTGACTAAAGGGGCCGTGGGGCCAGATAAATGGCTGAGTGCTGCTTTCGGTGGAAAAGCAGACGTCTTCTTTTGACTAAAGGGGCCGTGGGGCCAGATGCTTGACTGAGGGCTGCTTTCGGTGGAAAAGCAGATGCTGCTGGCGAGGCTGTCTGAGCAAAAGATGCTGCTGACGAAGCTGCCGGAACAGGTGAGCTGACTAGGCTGCCGGAGCATGTGCTGACTGAGATTCCTGAGCATGCAAGTACTGGCTAACTGGGTTGACTAGGCTGCCGGAGCAGGTGCTGAGTTCAGGCAAAAGGATCCTGAGCATCTTGAAGATTGATTGTGCCATAGGGATCACAATCCTCCTCATCATCATCATCTAAATTTTGACTATCATTTTGACTATCATTTTCTCCTCTGGAATGAGAAGAAATTGCATCTGACTTTTCATCTAACTGATCTAAACGTGCCTGGATGGCATCGGTAAGAACCTTTAACTGAGAGCTAGAATAACTGGAAATATCAGTGACCTTTTGTGGACTAGACTGAGCGACTGCCTTTAATTTTTCAGACGTTTTAACTGAAGATTTACTGGAAGACTCAATGGCTGGAGCCTTGGTAATTGAGGGGGTCAAGGGAGTAGATGGAGAAGGTGGAAATTCCTTCTGGACTTGACCAACTATCCTATCGACACCAAATTTATCCCACCATTTGATATAAAAACGGCGAGAGACCTGAGAAATGGGGAAGATAACTGTTTGAGCTGACCTAATTCCTATGGAAGAAGGAGGCTGGAAAACTGTGACTTCTTGGGTGGCCGTAATGACATATTGCCATTTAAGGATCCAAGGAATTTTATATTTACTACAAAATATAAGGAATGCAGGAATTTCCTCATATTTCGGGAGATAGTTACTACGATGACAAAAATGTTCTAATTGAACCATAAGTGGTTCTGGGAAAATTGCATGGTCAAGACCATGCCTAGTCCACCAGAGAATGAACCACTTGGGAAACTGACTCTTGAACTTTTGATCAAACTGGAAGAACCAAGAATGACTATGATCATCATTCTGGTGAAGCATGATTTTGAACCAAGCCTCAATATAATCATAATAGCAATAGGGGCTAGAATGATTAGAAAGTGACTTGAGATCGGAAGGATGACTACCCCAATCAAAAAGATTGAGAACCTGTTTAATATACAACGAATGATAGAGAAGCTTGGAGCTATCATCGTTGGCATAAATAGGTTTGATGAATACTGACTCGGTTTCAATAAGAATGTCCTTATAAAAGACCAAAGATTTATAAGGCGCGAGAGGAAGAAAATGCCATCCAGCAGGAAAATACTGGGCAGCTAATTTGACTGGGTCATTTTTGCATTTCATGGGTAATTCAATGTGGAATAAGTGCTGATCATACTTAGCACGATACTCCGAAGTTGGGTTACTCTGGTTTGACGTAGTTGCTATAGATTGATTAGCAAAGATGTCAAACGGTTTGGGTTGACTAGCTAGAACTGACGCGTAGGGCTTGGGGACTGTGCCAAGCACCTGGAATTTATTGTGTGTTTGAGTAACTGGGTGAGGAACAATAGTTCCTTTTGACTGATTAACTGGGCCTGAGGAACGGCCATGACCTCGAGAAGATGATCCTCCTCGAACACTCATGGTGCTGCAATAGTACCTGTGTTAATGAATTCACGTGTGAGAAAATCAGGAACTGAGTTGTTACTACCTTTAATATATTCAATATCAAAATCAAAAATACTTAATATAGCTTGCCATCTAGCGAAAGAATGCTTAGAGGCGACGTTTTCAACGTCTTTTTCGAGAATGAACTTGGCTGATTTGCAGTCTATCCTAACTAAGAATTTCTGATTTAGTAAATCTCTCTGAAATTTTTTAATACATAATACAAGTGACAAAATTTCTTTTTTAATAGTACTATATTTTAACTGTGTAGGGTTCCATGCACCCGAATGGAAACGAACAATTTGTTCGTCAGAAGTGGGGGTTAACTGTTGTTTGAGAATGCCACCAAATCCAATGTCGGAGGCATCTGTTTCAACTATTTTGAATGCTGAATCATTAGAGATGCCAAGGCAAGGCAAAACCTTGACATATTTTTTAACTTGTTGGACGACAGAAGTATGAATGTCTGTCCATGGAGGGGGATTACTTTGTAAGCGCTGAAAGAGAGGCTTACAAATCTTCCTGAGATTCTTGTAGAACTTGCCTATATAATTAAGCGAGCCAAGAAATCTCTGTAGCTGTGTTTTGTCGGTAATCTTATCTGGAAATCTGTCGGCAAATTGAATAGCTCTGTCAATAGGCCGAGTAAGTCCGTGATAGAGGATTAGACCGAGAAACCTGACTTTTGTCAGAAACAGACTACACTTGGAAGGTGAAAGAACAAGACCATTGGTTTTAACTGTTTTGAAGAAAGAATTCAAATGTTTAATATGTTCTTCAATAGTCTTGGAGAATACAAGGATATCATCGATGTAAACGATAATAAAATGACTGAAAGGATTCAAAATATTATTGAGAATATTCTGAAATTCACTAGGTGCATTTTTTTAGTCCGAATGACTGAACATTCCATTCGTAATGTCCGAATGGAGTGGTGAATGCTGTTTTGTACCTATCGTCGGGATGAATAGCAACTTGCCAGAATCCTGATTTAAGGTCAAATTTACTAAAAATGGTGGAAACACTTAACCTGCTAAGAAGGTCTTCCTTATTAGGTAAAGGGTACCTAATCCATTCAAGAACCTTGTTTAATGGTTTGTAATTAATAACTAGACGAGGGACACCTCTCTCCTTCTCTGCTTCATTATTAACATAGAAGGCTGGGCAAGACCATGGTGACTTACTATGTCTAATTAATCCTTTACTAAGAAGATCATTAATCTCCTTCTTGCATAATTCCATTTGTTCATGACTCATTTGAATTGGTCTGGCTTTAGTGGGAATTAAGTGTTCTTTAAATTCTTTTGCATACGGTAATCTAACTGTGTGCTTCTTCCTATGCCAAAAAGCATTGGGAGAATCAGAACATAAATTTTTTGTTAAATATTCTTTTAATTCATTAATTTTCTCTTGAACCCTGTTGCTTTTAAGTTGTTCTTCAACTTGTTGATATTTAACTTCTTCCTTGAGGAAACTTAAGTGGGTTACTTTGCAATTTAACAGATTTACTGATTTAGAGATTGATTCTTCCTGAATAAATTTTAAATCTCGTTCTTTAGGTTTGATTAGGAATTTAAATGTTATTTTCTTTCCTAAATGTTCACAGCTTAATCCTTTATTACTGGTAGTGAATGGATACAATAAATATATAAATGGTAATCCTAATATAATCTTATCTGTAAGATTGCGGATTAAAACAAAAGAAGTTTTAAAACACATATCATCTTGACAGATATGGACTTTAGGTAATTTATACTTTATTTCCATATTACTACCATTAGCTGAATTAAGTTTTTCAGTGGTTTTTTTGTAGTACCTAGTGGGAATAAGGCCTTCTTGAATACAGTTCAGATCTGCTCCAGTATCGACTAGGGCAGGGAGCTGAATAGAGAAGGTTTTATCAATAACTAACTTAATAGAGACGTACCATTTCTGAATGGTAATATCTTTAATTCTTTTAAGTGAAAGACCTTGAATAAAAAGATCAGGTTCATCTTTAACACCCGATGATTCTGGTTCGTCATGATTCTCATCACTGGAAGAAGAATCGTGTATTTGAAGATCTGACTTTTTATCATCAATTTCTTTCCTTAGATTAGAAATATCTAATTTTAGGTTGGAAATCTCTTTCTTTAGTTTATTAACTTCATGATTTAATTCAGGGAGTGTAATTTCTCTAGTTGGTGATTTAAATCTTTCAAGCGTTTTATTAAGACTAAAGACGGGCTTTTCTTTGGCTTTAAGAACCTTATCAGTAACTTTCTTATCTTTATTTAATAAATCTTTCAATTGATTTAGATACTGGGTTTTTAATCCTGGATCAACGATTTTGCTAATTAGATCAACTAATAACGAACACTCTTCGTCTTCTTTAGTGATTACATTAATTCTTTTGCAACAATTGTTACTGCAGTTTTCTGTACAAACAGTAACTTCGTTTTCTGTATTTGATTCATCGTTACAAGTAGTGCTAGTACTAGAAGATTCAGGGGCATCTGAAACTTCAGTATTACTATTATTTTCAATTCTCATTAACTCAAGTATATGTTCAGTGTCTTCGGCTGAGATATTTAATTGGCTTAATTTTTGCTTAACTCTACACTCACTTTTAAAGTGTCCTTTCTGCCCACAATTGTGACAGACAATTTTACTTTTATCAAACTGTTTTGATTTTTTAGTTGATTTCTTATATTTTGACTGAGGTTTTTTATAGTAAGAGTCTTTATTAACTATTCTCTTTTCTTGAGTATACCGTTTTTTACGGTGTTTATGACTTCTTTGTGACTCAATATGTTTATGGGGATGCCGGTGCTTTCTTCTAGAGGGAGCAACGGGCGGTAAACCATATTGTTCACAGAAAGTGCCTAACTCATATTTAGCTTTCTTTTTATCCTTATTGGCTTGTTTAGCTAATTTAAAGTCAATACACATTTTTAATCCAATTTTTTGAATATAACTTATAATGTCTCCATAAGTTAAATTATCGTAATCAATATATCCTAAATTTTTACTTAATTCTTCTCTAACTTTATGTGCAAATAACGACGGTAAACCATTAACAAATTTTTCCTTCCAGAATGGTTTATTACTGTCATTTCGCATCATAACTCTAGAGGTGAACACATCCTTGTACCACCTAAAATCACTGAGAGTGGGACAAGTAAGATTACTTAATTGGTCATGAATTCGTTCTGTAATGTTACTAGGAGTTCCAATAAAATGTTTAATTATGGTAAAGATTAAAGTATTGACTCCATCTGGCAGACCCATACCAACTTCTTCATTGAAGATGGGATTGCCATCATCATCTCTTTGGATAGCATGAATTATTGATATCCTAATGTCTTCTGTGAGATGTTTTTCTCACCAAGATCTAAGAATACCAGTAAATCCACTAGCTATTAATTCAACTATGTCTGGTTGGGACAAATTGTTGAACTTGGTGATATAGCTATTTGCTACCATTGACATATGATTTAATTTATTAAGGATTTCTTGTTCACTAAATCCATCAATATTCCATTCATATACTTTATTGGATGAAACAAAAAATTGCTTATCTAGATTTCTCTCTTCGAATTGTAGATCTGGAGGAGTAGGTCTAGAATACCAATTTCTGGTGATACTTGTGTTATTAACAGTTAATTTATTTAGCTGTTCATTAAGATTAGAGGTTGATGAGTGAATAGAAGAACTGTCGTCGTCATTATCAGAATCTACTTGATCAATGACTGCAATAGTTCCACTCGTACCGGCTTCAGACTTAATTTTTTTAAATAACGCATCAATGGACTGAACTAATTCTTCATCCTTATTAGGCAAACCTAATTTGTTTCTATTTTCCGGTAATTTAATTAAGGGCTGTTCAATCTTTGAATCAGGTTTTTTAATAATATTTTCTTCAAATTTTTCTTCTATCCTGTCAAGCTGTTTTCCAACAGTTGCAAGATACTGATTGCTAAAGTTTAATTGTTCAATTATCTTTTTATCATCTTTAATTCCATCAGGAATTTTAAAGGGACTGGCGATAACTGAAGTGTTCTTGACTGGGATTAAAACTGTCTCTAAGGGTGGGTGACTAGACGAAATCTTTGTTTTGTCTTCTTTAATCCATTGTGTTTTACTAATAACATTACACTTACTTTGGTACTGTTCATACCAATCGTAAAACGTAACGTTAATTTGTTCATTTTGAATGAATCTCTTCCATCTATTTACTATCTTATCTCTTTCTTTTTCAGTAGGGTGGTTAGATCTAAATAGATGTCTTTTCTCTTTATTCGATTTTGAATTGAAATCTTTTACTAAGTTTTCCCATTCTAAAATAAATTCTTTCTTAATGACTCTTAGTTGATTATGAATAGGGGCATTAAAGTCAGACTGTGTGGGATACACAGACGACGCTGGAGAAGAAGATCCTTCATCTCCATCAGGGTCGTTTTGGGTATAACAGGGATGACTAACTTGTCCTTGATTAAAAATTCCTTTTAGTTTGACGTCTTTAATTGAAGGGTTGCTTATTATTTCCGAATCTCTTCTAGTATGAATAACTGAAGGGGTTGAAGAACTAGAAATGTCTTCAATAATAACTGGAGTTCTAGTACGTTCAAAACTAATTTTAACAGTTCCATCTGAAAACTGTTTGATGTTTTCAATATTTAACGAATTATTAACGATGGGTTGCTGTGGTAACTCATTCGGCAAAGTCCATTGACTGGGTAATGTAATATCCTTCCAGAGGATTGTTCTCGGGATCTGGATATTAGCATCACTAGTTGAACTTTGAATTAAAACTGTTTGATCTTTAGGACTTTTATTAAGAGCATGAACGTTCAGGTTTGACTTCATGGTCTTATAGTAAATCCGGTAGATCAAAGCAATAGGTTGAGATCCCTCAATCATTTGAGTAATCTCTCCCTCAGTTTTAATATTTAATGTTAATGCTTTAAATAAGTTCTGATCACTAAGACTTAAAGTGAAATCAGGAAAACAATTAAAGTGAATTGGTCCATTATGCAAACTGGCTTCCATGGCACCAATTATACTAGGATAATAATTTAGAAATCTGGCGTCTCTAAGACAAAGGTAGATTGATGAATTAATTCCTTTTCTATTAAGTGGTTTAACTGCAACTTGAATTAATCCTATATGAATAAAATTATAACCCTTTTTTCTGTGTTTTTTAATAACTTCTGGGGATAATAGGCTACAATTTTCATACTCTTTATTAATTGCAAAAACTCTTTCAACTGTTTTAACATTGTAATCTGTTTTAAATTTATCTGAAAACGTTGATTGATAAATTTCTTTAGGGGAAACCCTAGGTATGTTCCAATTATTTAAAGCTTGATTAAGACTTTCATAACTCTGTTCTTCCTGGTTGACAATATCTGGGACTGGAGGTAAAGTCGACCTGTTACTAACTGAAGAGTTGGATCTAAATAACCTACTCATCTTAACTGTTTCAAAATAGAATCGGCTTCAAGGTTCATTCATGCATACCCCTTTTACCCTAAGTAAACTCATACCTATGTTCTATAACCCGACACTGCTCACACCCTGGAGACTTACAAAAGGTTAGACACGAACTAGGTGGTCTACAGGTAAATAAGGTGACTTCAGAATACTTGAAGAAGAAGAAGATTTTGAAAGAGAAAGATGAATTTGATTAAAAAGATCTAACTAGGCAATTAGAAACAACATACAACTTGGCTCTGATACCATTTAGGCGTGGAAGCAGGAATAGATGAACAGAGTAGAGGTGCGCATACAAACACAGTTTAATATGTTTAATAAAAATAAAATTTTATTGATTGTTCAAACTATTTACAAGTGCAGAAATAAAATAAACTTACTATTATAAGATAACTAAGAACATGAGAAGAAGAGGGGCTAAGTAGGCTTAACAGAGTAGAGGTGCGCATACAAACACAGTTTAATATGTTTAATAAAAATAAAATTTTATTGATTGTTCAAACTATTTACAAGTGCAGAAATAAAATAAACTTACTATTACAAGATAACTAAGAACATGAGAAGAAGAGGGGCTAAGTAGGCTTAACAGCGGTGGAGGCTAAAGATTAGTCAGAGAAGGAGCTCTGAGTCTTTCTAAGTCTGCCTCACACAAATGAGTTCGAGTTCCTTTTATAGACTAAGGAAACGAACTATTACAATGACTGAGGTAAAGTAAAAGTAAAAACATATTACATTTACTAAAGTTATTTACTAAAGTAAAAGTAAAAGATTCTGCTTTCGGTGGAGAAGCAGACGTTGTCTTTTGACTAAAGGGGCCGTGGGGCCAGATAAATGGCTGAGTGCTGCTTTCGGTGGAAAAGCAGACGTCTTCTTTTGACTAAAGGGGCCGTGGGGCCAGATGCTTGACTGAGGGCTGCTTTCGGTGGAAAAGCAGATGCTGCTGGCGAGGCTGTCTGAGCAAAAGATGCTGCTGACGAAGCTGCCGGAACAGGTGAGCTGACTAGGCTGCCGGAGCATGTGCTGACTGAGATTCCTGAGCATGCAAGTACTGGCTAACTGGGTTGACTAGGCTGCCGGAGCAGGTGCTGAGTTCAGGCAAAAGGATCCTGAGCATCTTGAAGATTGATTGTGCCATAGGGATCACAATCCTCCTCATCATCATCATCTAAATTTTGACTATCATTTTGACTATCATTTTCTCCTCTGGAATGAGAAGAAATTGCATCTGACTTTTCATCTAACTGATCTAAACGTGCCTGGATGGCATCGGTAAGAACCTTTAACTGAGAGCTAGAATAACTGGAAATATCAGTGACCTTTTGTGGACTAGACTGAGCGACTGCCTTTAATTTTTCAGACGTTTTAACTGAAGATTTACTGGAAGACTCAATGGCTGGAGCCTTGGTAATTGAGGGGGTCAAGGGAGTAGATGGAGAAGGTGGAAATTCCTTCTGGACTTGACCAACTATCCTATCGACACCAAATTTATCCCACCATTTGATATAAAAACGGCGAGAGACCTGAGAAATGGGGAAGATAACTGTTTGAGCTGACCTAATTCCTATGGAAGAAGGAGGCTGGAAAACTGTGACTTCTTGGGTGGCCGTAATGACATATTGCCATTTAAGGATCCAAGGAATTTTATATTTACTACAAAATATAAGGAATGCAGGAATTTCCTCATATTTCGGGAGATAGTTACTACGATGACAAAAATGTTCTAATTGAACCATAAGTGGTTCTGGGAAAATTGCATGGTCAAGACCATGCCTAGTCCACCAGAGAATGAACCACTTGGGAAACTGACTCTTGAACTTTTGATCAAACTGGAAGAACCAAGAATGACTATGATCATCATTCTGGTGAAGCATGATTTTGAACCAAGCCTCAATATAATCATAATAGCAATAGGGGCTAGAATGATTAGAAAGTGACTTGAGATCGGAAGGATGACTACCCCAATCAAAAAGATTGAGAACCTGTTTAATATACAACGAATGATAGAGAAGCTTGGAGCTATCATCGTTGGCATAAATAGGTTTGATGAATACTGACTCGGTTTCAATAAGAATGTCCTTATAAAAGACCAAAGATTTATAAGGCGCGAGAGGAAGAAAATGCCATCCAGCAGGAAAATACTGGGCAGCTAATTTGACTGGGTCATTTTTGCATTTCATGGGTAATTCAATGTGGAATAAGTGCTGATCATACTTAGCACGATACTCCGAAGTTGGGTTACTCTGGTTTGACGTAGTTGCTATAGATTGATTAGCAAAGATGTCAAACGGTTTGGGTTGACTAGCTAGAACTGACGCGTAGGGCTTGGGGACTGTGCCAAGCACCTGGAATTTATTGTGTGTTTGAGTAACTGGGTGAGGAACAATAGTTCCTTTTGACTGATTAACTGGGCCTGAGGAACGGCCATGACCTCGAGAAGATGATCCTCCTCGAACACTCATGGTGCTGCAATAGTACCTGTGTTAATGAATTCACGTGTGAGAAAATCAGGAACTGAGTTGTTACTACCTTTAATATATTCAATATCAAAATCAAAAATACTTAATATAGCTTGCCATCTAGCGAAAGAATGCTTAGAGGCGACGTTTTCAACGTCTTTTTCGAGAATGAACTTGGCTGATTTGCAGTCTATCCTAACTAAGAATTTCTGATTTAGTAAATCTCTCTGAAATTTTTTAATACATAATACAAGTGACAAAATTTCTTTTTAATAGTACTATATTTTAACTGTGTAGGGTTCCATGCACCCGAATGGAAACGAACAATTTGTTCGTCAGAAGTGGGGGTTAACTGTTGTTTGAGAATGCCACCAAATCCAATGTCGGAGGCATCTGTTTCAACTATTTTGAATGCTGAATCATTAGAGATGCCAAGGCAAGGCAAAACCTTGACATATTTTTTAACTTGTTGGACGACAGAAGTATGAATGTCTGTCCATGGAGGGGGATTACTTTGTAAGCGCTGAAAGAGAGGCTTACAAATCTTCCTGAGATTCTTGTAGAACTTGCCTATATAATTAAGCGAGCCAAGAAATCTCTGTAGCTGTGTTTTGTCGGTAATCTTATCTGGAAATCTGTCGGCAAATTGAATAGCTCTGTCAATAGGCCGAGTAAGTCCGTGATAGAGGATTAGACCGAGAAACCTGACTTTTGTCAGAAACAGACTACACTTGGAAGGTGAAAGAACAAGACCATTGGTTTTAACTGTTTTGAAGAAAGAATTCAAATGTTTAATATGTTCTTCAATAGTCTTGGAGAATACAAGGATATCATCGATGTAAACGATAATAAAATGACTGAAAGGATTCAAAATATTATTGAGAATATTCTGAAATTCACTAGGTGCATTTTTTTAGTCCGAATGACTGAACATTCCATTCGTAATGTCCGAATGGAGTGGTGAATGCTGTTTTGTACCTATCGTCGGGATGAATAGCAACTTGCCAGAATCCTGATTTAAGGTCAAATTTACTAAAAATGGTGGAAACACTTAACCTGCTAAGAAGGTCTTCCTTATTAGGTAAAGGGTACCTAATCCATTCAAGAACCTTGTTTAATGGTTTGTAATTAATAACTAGACGAGGGACACCTCTCTCCTTCTCTGCTTCATTATTAACATAGAAGGCTGGGCAAGACCATGGTGACTTACTATGTCTAATTAATCCTTTACTAAGAAGATCATTAATCTCCTTCTTGCATAATTCCATTTGTTCATGACTCATTTGAATTGGTCTGGCTTTAGTGGGAATTAAGTGTTCTTTAAATTCTTTTGCATACGGTAATCTAACTGTGTGCTTCTTCCTATGCCAAAAAGCATTGGGAGAATCAGAACATAAATTTTTTGTTAAATATTCTTTTAATTCATTAATTTTCTCTTGAACCCTGTTGCTTTTAAGTTGTTCTTCAACTTGTTGATATTTAACTTCTTCCTTGAGGAAACTTAAGTGGGTTACTTTGCAATTTAACAGATTTACTGATTTAGAGATTGATTCTTCCTGAATAAATTTTAAATCTCGTTCTTTAGGTTTGATTAGGAATTTAAATGTTATTTTCTTTCCTAAATGTTCACAGCTTAATCCTTTATTACTGGTAGTGAATGGATACAATAAATATATAAATGGTAATCCTAATATAATCTTATCTGTAAGATTGCGGATTAAAACAAAAGAAGTTTTAAAACACATATCATCTTGACAGATATGGACTTTAGGTAATTTATACTTTATTTCCATATTACTACCATTAGCTGAATTAAGTTTTTCAGTGGTTTTTTTGTAGTACCTAGTGGGAATAAGGCCTTCTTGAATACAGTTCAGATCTGCTCCAGTATCGACTAGGGCAGGGAGCTGAATAGAGAAGGTTTTATCAATAACTAACTTAATAGAGGCGTACCATTTCTGAATGGTAATATCTTTAATTCTTTTAAGTGAAAGACCTTGACTAAAAAGATCAGGTTCATCTTTAACACCCGATGATTCTGGTTCGTCATGATTCTCATCACTGGAAGAAGAATCGTGTATTTGAAGATCTGACTTTTTATCATCAATTTCTTTCCTTAGATTAGAAATATCTAATTTTAGGTTGGAAATCTCTTTCTTTAGTTTATTAACTTCATGATTTAATTCAGGGAGTGTAATTTCTCTAGTTGGTGATTTAAATCTTTCAAGCGTTTTATTAAGACTAAAGACGGGCTTTTCTTTGGCTTTAAGAACCTTATCAGTAACTTTCTTATCTTTATTTAATAAATCTTTCAATTGATTTAGATACTGGGTTTTTAATCCTGGATCAACGATTTTGCTAATTAGATCAACTAATAACGAACACTCTTCGTCTTCTTTAGTGATTACATTAATTCTTTTGCAACAATTGTTACTGCAGTTTTCTGTACAAACAGTAACTTCGTTTTCTGTATTTGATTCATCGTTACAAGTAGTGCTAGTACTAGAAGATTCAGGGGCATCTGAAACTTCAGTATTACTATTATTTTCAATTCTCATTAACTCAAGTATATGTTCAGTGTCTTCGGCTGAGATATTTAATTGGCTTAATTTTTGCTTAACTCTACACTCACTTTTAAAGTGTCCTTTCTGCCCACAATTGTGACAGACAATTTTACTTTTATCAAACTGTTTTGATTTTTTAGTTGATTTCTTATATTTTGACTGAGGTTTTTTATAGTAAGAGTCTTTATTAACTATTCTCTTTTCTTGAGTATACCGTTTTTTACGGTGTTTATGACTTCTTTGTGACTCAATATGTTTATGGGGATGCCGGTGCTTTCTTCTAGAGGGAGCAACGGGCGGTAAACCATATTGTTCACAGAAAGTGCCTAACTCATATTTAGCTTTCTTTTTATCCTTATTGGCTTGTTTAGCTAATTTAAAGTCAATACACATTTTTAATCCAATTTTTTGAATATAACTTATAATGTCTCCATAAGTTAAATTATCGTAATCAATATATCCTAAATTTTTACTTAATTCTTCTCTAACTTTATGTGCAAATAACGACGGTAAACCATTAACAAATTTTTCCTTCCAGAATGGTTTATTACTGTCATTTCGCATCATAACTCTAGAGGTGAACACATCCTTGTACCACCTAAAATCACTGAGAGTGGGACAAGTAAGATTACTTAATTGGTCATGAATTCGTTCTGTAATGTTACTAGGAGTTCCAATAAAATGTTTAATTATGGTAAAGATTAAAGTATTGACTCCATCTGGCAGACCCATACCAACTTCTTCATTGAAGATGGGATTGCCATCATCATCTCTTTGGATAGCATGAATTATTGATATCCTAATGTCTTCTGTGAGATGTTTTTCCCACCAAGATCTAAGAATACCAGTAAATCCACTAGCTATTAATTCAACTATGTCTGGTTGGGACAAATTGTTGAACTTGGTGATATAGCTATTTGCTACCATTGACATATGATTTAATTTATTAAGGATTTCTTGTTCACTAAATCCATCAATATTCCATTCATATACTTTATTGGATGAAACAGAAAATTGCTTATCTAGATTTCTCTCTTCGAATTGTAGATCTGGAGGAGTAGGTCTAGAATACCAATTTCTGGTGATACTTGTGTTATTAACAGTTAATTTATTTAGCTGTTCATTAAGATTAGAGGTTGATGAGTGAATAGAAGAACTGTCGTCGTCATTATCAGAATCTACTTGATCAATGACTGCAATAGTTCCACTCGTACCGGCTTCAGACTTAATTTTTTTAAATAACGCATCAATGGACTGAACTAATTCTTCATCCTTATTAGGCAAACCTAATTTGTTTCTATTTTCCGGTAATTTAATTAAGGGCTGTTCAATCTTTGAATCAGGTTTTTTAATAATATTTTCTTCAAATTTTTCTTCTATCCTGTCAAGCTGTTTTCCAACAGTTGCAAGATACTGATTGCTAAAGTTTAATTGTTCAATTATCTTTTTATCATCTTTAATTCCATCAGGAATTTTAAAGGGACTGGCGATAACTGAAGTGTTCTTGACTGGGATTAAAACTGTCTCTAAGGGTGGGTGACTAGACGAAATCTTTGTTTTGTCTTCTTTAATCCATTGTGTTTTACTAATAACATTACACTTACTTTGGTACTGTTCATACCAATCGTAAAACGTAACGTTAATTTGTTCATTTTGAATGAATCTCTTCCATCTATTTACTATCTTATCTCTTTCTTTTTCAGTAGGGTGGTTAGATCTAAATAGATGTCTTTTCTCTTTATTCGATTTTGAATTGAAATCTTTTACTAAGTTTTCCCATTCTAAAATAAATTCTTTCTTAATGACTCTTAGTTGATTATGAATAGGGGCATTAAAGTCAGACTGTGTGGGATACACAGACGACGCTGGAGAAGAAGATCCTTCATCTCCATCAGGGTCGTTTTGGGTATAACAGGGATGACTAACTTGTCCTTGATTAAAAATTCCTTTTAGTTTGACGTCTTTAATTGAAGGGTTGCTTATTATTTCCGAATCTCTTCTAGTATGAATAACTGAAGGGGTTGAAGAACTAGAAATGTCTTCAATAATAACTGGAGTTCTAGTACGTTCAAAACTAATTTTAACAGTTCCATCTGAAAACTGTTTGATGTTTTCAATATTTAACGAATTATTAACGATGGGTTGCTGTGGTAACTCATTCGGCAAAGTCCATTGACTGGGTAATGTAATATCCTTCCAGAGGATTGTTCTCGGGATCTGGATATTAGCATCACTAGTTGAACTTTGAATTAAAACTGTTTGATCTTTAGGACTTTTATTAAGAGCATGAACGTTCAGGTTTGACTTCATGGTCTTATAGTAAATCCGGTAGATCAAAGCAATAGGTTGAGATCCCTCAATCATTTGAGTAATCTCTCCCTCAGTTTTAATATTTAATGTTAATGCTTTAAATAAGTTCTGATCACTAAGACTTAAAGTGAAATCAGGAAAACAATTAAAGTGAATTGGTCCATTATGCAAACTGGCTTCCATGGCACCAATTATACTAGGATAATAATTTAGAAATCTGGCGTCTCTAAGACAAAGGTAGATTGATGAATTAATTCCTTTTCTATTAAGTGGTTTAACTGCAACTTGAATTAATCCTATATGAATAAAATTATAACCCTTTTTTCTGTGTTTTTTAATAACTTCTGGGGATAATAGGCTACAATTTTCATACTCTTTATTAATTGCAAAAACTCTTTCAACTGTTTTAACATTGTAATCTGTTTTAAATTTATCTGAAAACGTTGATTGATAAATTTCTTTAGGGGAAACCCTAGGTATGTTCCAATTATTTAAAGCTTGATTAAGACTTTCATAACTCTGTTCTTCCTGGTTGACAATATCTGGGACTGGAGGTAAAGTCGACCTGTTACTAACTGAAGAGTTGGATCTAAATAACCTACTCATCTTAACTGTTTCAAAATAGAATCGGCTTCAAGGTTCATTCATGCATACCCCTTTTACCCTAAGTAAACTCATACCTATGTTCTATAACCCGACACTGCTCACACCCTGGAGACTTACAAAAGGTTAGACACGAACTAGGTGGTCTACAGGTAAATAAGGTGACTTCAGAATACTTGAAGAAGAAGAAGATTTTGAAAGAGAAAGATGAATTTGATTAAAAAGATCTAACTAGGCAATTAGAAACAACATACAACTTGGCTCTGATACCATTTAGGCGTGGAAGCAGGAATAGATGAACAGAGTAGAGGTGCGCATACAAACACAGTTTAATATGTTTAATAAAAATAAAATTTTTGATTGTTCAAACTATTTACAAGTGCAGAAATAAAATAAACTTACTATTATAAGATAACTAAGAACATGAGAAGAAGAGGGGCTAAGTAGGCTTAACAGAGTAGAGGTGCGCATACAAACACAGTTTAATATGTTTAATAAAAATAAAATTTTATTGATTGTTCAAACTATTTACAAGTGCAGAAATAAAATAAACTTACTATTACAAGATAACTAAGAACATGAGAAGAAGAGGGGCTAAGTAGGCTTAACAGCGGTGGAGGCTAAAGATTAGTCAGAGAAGGAGCTCTGAGTCTTTCTAAGTCTGCCTCACACAAATGAGTTCGAGTTCCTTTTATAGACTAAGGAAACGAACTATTACAATGACTGAGGTAAAGTAAAAGTAAAAACATATTACATTTACTAAAGTTATTTACTAAAGTAAAAGTAAAAGATTCTGCTTTCGGTGGAGAAGCAGACGTTGTCTTTTGACTAAAGGGGCCGTGGGGCCAGATAAATGGCTGAGTGCTGCTTTCGGTGGAAAAGCAGACGTCTTCTTTTGACTAAAGGGGCCGTGGGGCCAGATGCTTGACTGAGGGCTGCTTTCGGTGGAAAAGCAGATGCTGCTGGCGAGGCTGTCTGAGCAAAAGATGCTGCTGACGAAGCTGCCGGAACAGGTGAGCTGACTAGGCTGCCGGAGCATGTGCTGACTGAGATTCCTGAGCATGCAAGTACTGGCTAACTGGGTTGACTAGGCTGCCGGAGCAGGTGCTGAGTTCAGGCAAAAGGATCCTGAGCATCTTGAAGATTGATTGTGCCATAGGGATCACAATCCTCCTCATCATCATCATCTAAATTTTGACTATCATTTTGACTATCATTTTCTCCTCTGGAATGAGAAGAAATTGCATCTGACTTTTCATCTAACTGATCTAAACGTGCCTGGATGGCATCGGTAAGAACCTTTAACTGAGAGCTAGAATAACTGGAAATATCAGTGACCTTTTGTGGACTAGACTGAGCGACTGCCTTTAATTTTTCAGACGTTTTAACTGAAGATTTACTGGAAGACTCAATGGCTGGAGCCTTGGTAATTGAGGGGGTCAAGGGAGTAGATGGAGAAGGTGGAAATTCCTTCTGGACTTGACCAACTATCCTATCGACACCAAATTTATCCCACCATTTGATATAAAAACGGCGAGAGACCTGAGAAATGGGGAAGATAACTGTTTGAGCTGACCTAATTCCTATGGAAGAAGGAGGCTGGAAAACTGTGACTTCTTGGGTGGCCGTAATGACATATTGCCATTTAAGGATCCAAGGAATTTTATATTTACTACAAAATATAAGGAATGCAGGAATTTCCTCATATTTCGGGAGATAGTTACTACGATGACAAAAATGTTCTAATTGAACCATAAGTGGTTCTGGGAAAATTGCATGGTCAAGACCATGCCTAGTCCACCAGAGAATGAACCACTTGGGAAACTGACTCTTGAACTTTTGATCAAACTGGAAGAACCAAGAATGACTATGATCATCATTCTGGTGAAGCATGATTTTGAACCAAGCCTCAATATAATCATAATAGCAATAGGGGCTAGAATGATTAGAAAGTGACTTGAGATCGGAAGGATGACTACCCCAATCAAAAAGATTGAGAACCTGTTTAATATACAACGAATGATAGAGAAGCTTGGAGCTATCATCGTTGGCATAAATAGGTTTGATGAATACTGACTCGGTTTCAATAAGAATGTCCTTATAAAAGACCAAAGATTTATAAGGCGCGAGAGGAAGAAAATGCCATCCAGCAGGAAAATACTGGGCAGCTAATTTGACTGGGTCATTTTTGCATTTCATGGGTAATTCAATGTGGAATAAGTGCTGATCATACTTAGCACGATACTCCGAAGTTGGGTTACTCTGGTTTGACGTAGTTGCTATAGATTGATTAGCAAAGATGTCAAACGGTTTGGGTTGACTAGCTAGAACTGACGCGTAGGGCTTGGGGACTGTGCCAAGCACCTGGAATTTATTGTGTGTTTGAGTAACTGGGTGAGGAACAATAGTTCCTTTTGACTGATTAACTGGGCCTGAGGAACGGCCATGACCTCGAGAAGATGATCCTCCTCGAACACTCATGGTGCTGCAATAGTACCTGTGTTAATGAATTCACGTGTGAGAAAATCAGGAACTGAGTTGTTACTACCTTTAATATATTCAATATCAAAATCAAAAATACTTAATATAGCTTGCCATCTAGCGAAAGAATGCTTAGAGGCGACGTTTTCAACGTCTTTTTCGAGAATGAACTTGGCTGATTTGCAGTCTATCCTAACTAAGAATTTCTGATTTAGTAAATCTCTCTGAAATTTTTTAATACATAATACAAGTGACAAAATTTCTTTTTTAATAGTACTATATTTTAACTGTGTAGGGTTCCATGCACCCGAATGGAAACGAACAATTTGTTCGTCAGAAGTGGGGGTTAACTGTTGTTTGAGAATGCCACCAAATCCAATGTCGGAGGCATCTGTTTCAACTATTTTGAATGCTGAATCATTAGAGATGCCAAGGCAAGGCAAAACCTTGACATATTTTTTAACTTGTTGGACGACAGAAGTATGAATGTCTGTCCATGGGGGGGATTACTTTGTAAGCGCTGAAAGAGAGGCTTACAAATCTTCCTGAGATTCTTGTAGAACTTGCCTATATAATTAAGCGAGCCAAGAAATCTCTGTAGCTGTGTTTTGTCGGTAATCTTATCTGGAAATCTGTCGGCAAATTGAATAGCTCTGTCAATAGGCCGAGTAAGTCCGTGATAGAGGATTAGACCGAGAAACCTGACTTTTGTCAGAAACAGACTACACTTGGAAGGTGAAAGAACAAGACCATTGGTTTTAACTGTTTTGAAGAAAGAATTCAAATGTTTAATATGTTCTTCAATAGTCTTGGAGAATACAAGGATATCATCGATGTAAACGATAATAAAATGACTGAAAGGATTCAAAATATTATTGAGAATATTCTGAAATTCACTAGGTGCATTTTTTTAGTCCGAATGACTGAACATTCCATTCGTAATGTCCGAATGGAGTGGTGAATGCTGTTTTGTACCTATCGTCGGGATGAATAGCAACTTGCCAGAATCCTGATTTAAGGTCAAATTTACTAAAAATGGTGGAAACACTTAACCTGCTAAGAAGGTCTTCCTTATTAGGTAAAGGGTACCTAATCCATTCAAGAACCTTGTTTAATGGTTTGTAATTAATAACTAGACGAGGGACACCTCTCTCCTTCTCTGCTTCATTATTAACATAGAAGGCTGGGCAAGACCATGGTGACTTACTATGTCTAATTAATCCTTTACTAAGAAGATCATTAATCTCCTTCTTGCATAATTCCATTTGTTCATGACTCATTTGAATTGGTCTGGCTTTAGTGGGAATTAAGTGTTCTTTAAATTCTTTTGCATACGGTAATCTAACTGTGTGCTTCTTCCTATGCCAAAAAGCATTGGGAGAATCAGAACATAAATTTTTTGTTAAATATTCTTTTAATTCATTAATTTTCTCTTGAACCCTGTTGCTTTTAAGTTGTTCTTCAACTTGTTGATATTTAACTTCTTCCTTGAGGAAACTTAAGTGGGTTACTTTGCAATTTAACAGATTTACTGATTTAGAGATTGATTCTTCCTGAATAAATTTTAAATCTCGTTCTTTAGGTTTGATTAGGAATTTAAATGTTATTTTCTTTCCTAAATGTTCACAGCTTAATCCTTTATTACTGGTAGTGAATGGATACAATAAATATATAAATGGTAATCCTAATATAATCTTATCTGTAAGATTGCGGATTAAAACAAAAGAAGTTTTAAAACACATATCATCTTGACAGATATGGACTTTAGGTAATTTATACTTTATTTCCATATTACTACCATTAGCTGAATTAAGTTTTTCAGTGGTTTTTTTGTAGTACCTAGTGGGAATAAGGCCTTCTTGAATACAGTTCAGATCTGCTCCAGTATCGACTAGGGCAGGGAGCTGAATAGAGAAGGTTTTATCAATAACTAACTTAATAGAGACGTACCATTTCTGAATGGTAATATCTTTTCTTTTAAGTGAAAGACCTTGAATAAAAAGATCAGGTTCATCTTTAACACCCGATGATTCTGGTTCGTCATGATTCTCATCACTGGAAGAAGAATCGTGTATTTGAAGATCTGACTTTTTATCATCAATTTCTTTCCTTAGATTAGAAATATCTAATTTTAGGTTGGAAATCTCTTTCTTTAGTTTATTAACTTCATGATTTAATTCAGGGAGTGTAATTTCTCTAGTTGGTGATTTAAATCTTTCAAGCGTTTTATTAAGACTAAAGACGGGCTTTTCTTTGGCTTTAAGAACCTTATCAGTAACTTTCTTATCTTTATTTAATAAATCTTTCAATTGATTTAGATACTGGGTTTTTAATCCTGGATCAACGATTTTGCTAATTAGATCAACTAATAACGAACACTCTTCGTCTTCTTTAGTGATTACATTAATTCTTTTGCAACAATTGTTACTGCAGTTTTCTGTACAAACAGTAACTTCGTTTTCTGTATTTGATTCATCGTTACAAGTAGTGCTAGTACTAGAAGATTCAGGGGCATCTGAAACTTCAGTATTACTATTATTTTCAATTCTCATTAACTCAAGTATATGTTCAGTGTCTTCGGCTGAGATATTTAATTGGCTTAATTTTTGCTTAACTCTACACTCACTTTTAAAGTGTCCTTTCTGCCCACAATTGTGACAGACAATTTTACTTTTATCAAACTGTTTTGATTTTTTAGTTGATTTCTTATATTTTGACTGAGGTTTTTTATAGTAAGAGTCTTTATTAACTATTCTCTTTTCTTGAGTATACCGTTTTTTACGGTGTTTATGACTTCTTTGTGACTCAATATGTTTATGGGGATGCCGGTGCTTTCTTCTAGAGGGAGCAACGGGCGGTAAACCATATTGTTCACAGAAAGTGCCTAACTCATATTTAGCTTTCTTTTTATCCTTATTGGCTTGTTTAGCTAATTTAAAGTCAATACACATTTTAATCCAATTTTTTGAATATAACTTATAATGTCTCCATAAGTTAAATTATCGTAATCAATATATCCTAAATTTTTACTTAATTCTTCTCTAACTTTATGTGCAAATAACGACGGTAAACCATTAACAAATTTTTCCTTCCAGAATGGTTTATTACTGTCATTTCGCATCATAACTCTAGAGGTGAACACATCCTTGTACCACCTAAAATCACTGAGAGTGGGACAAGTAAGATTACTTAATTGGTCATGAATTCGTTCTGTAATGTTACTAGGAGTTCCAATAAAATGTTTAATTATGGTAAAGATTAAAGTATTGACTCCATCTGGCAGACCCATACCAACTTCTTCATTGAAGATGGGATTGCCATCATCATCTCTTTGGATAGCATGAATTATTGATATCCTAATGTCTTCTGTGAGATGTTTTTCCCACCAAGATCTAAGAATACCAGTAAATCCACTAGCTATTAATTCAACTATGTCTGGTTGGGACAAATTGTTGAACTTGGTGATATAGCTATTTGCTACCATTGACATATGATTTAATTTATTAAGGATTTCTTGTTCACTAAATCCATCAATATTCCATTCATATACTTTATTGGATGAAACAGAAAATTGCTTATCTAGATTTCTCTCTTCGAATTGTAGATCTGGAGGAGTAGGTCTAGAATACCAATTTCTGGTGATACTTGTGTTATTAACAGTTAATTTATTTAGCTGTTCATTAAGATTAGAGGTTGATGAGTGAATAGAAGAACTGTCGTCGTCATTATCAGAATCTACTTGATCAATGACTGCAATAGTTCCACTCGTACCGGCTTCAGACTTAATTTTTTTAAATAACGCATCAATGGACTGAACTAATTCTTCATCCTTATTAGGCAAACCTAATTTGTTTCTATTTCCGGTAATTTAATTAAGGGCTGTTCAATCTTTGAATCAGGTTTTTTTAATAATATTTTCTTCAAATTTTTCTTCTATCCTGTCAAGCTGTTTTCCAACAGTTGCAAGATACTGATTGCTAAAGTTTAATTGTTCAATTATCTTTTTATCATCTTTAATTCCATCAGGAATTTTAAAGGGACTGGCGATAACTGAAGTGTTCTTGACTGGGATTAAAACTGTCTCTAAGGGTGGGTGACTAGACGAAATCTTTGTTTTGTCTTCTTTAATCCATTGTGTTTTACTAATAACATTACACTTACTTTGGTACTGTTCATACCAATCGTAAAACGTAACGTTAATTTGTTCATTTTGAATGAATCTCTTCCATCTATTTACTATCTTATCTCTTTCTTTTTCAGTAGGGTGGTTAGATCTAGAATTCGATGAATTGAAATCTTTTACTGTTTTCCCATTCTAAAATAAATTCTTTCTTAATCTCTTAGTTGATTATGAATAGGGGCATTAAAGTCAGACTGTGTTCTGGAGAAGAAGATCCTTCATCTCCATCAGGGTCGTTTTGGGAATGAAACTTGTCTTGATTAAAAATTCCTAGTTTGACGTCTTTAATTTTCTTATTATTTCCGAATCTCTTCTAGTAAATAAATTGAAGAACTAGAAATGTCTTCAATAATAACTAATGTTCAAAACTAATTTTAACAGTTCCATCTGAAAACTGTTTGATGTTTTTATTTGAATTAACGATGGGTTGCTGTGGTAACTCATTCGGCAAAGTCCATTCATGATCCTTCCAGAGGATTGTTCTCGGGATCTGGATATTAGCATCACTAGTTGAACTTTGAATTAAAAGATCTTTAGGACTTTTATTAAGAGCTGAACGTTCAGGTTTGACTTCATGGTCTTAAGTAAATCCTAGATCAAAGCAAATCCCTCAATCATTTGAGTAATCTCTCCCTCAGTTTTAATATTTAATGTTAATGGTTCTGATCACTAAGACTTAAAGTGAAATCAGGAAAACAATTAAAGTGAAATTATGCAAACTGGCTTCCATGCACCTAACTAGGATAATAATTTAGAAATCTGTCTCTAAGACAAAGGTGATTGAAATTAATTCTTTTCTTTAAGTTTGAATTAACTATATGTCTTTAATCTGAAGGGTTGCTGTAATTATTTTCCGAATCTTTCTTCTAGCTTATGAATAAACTGAAGGGGTTGAAGAGACTCATCTAGTAAATGAATCG